>CM057345.1:422068988-422545011 GCA_030015575.1 Agapanthus africanus | reverse complement strand
AGTTGGATCCCGATTCCCACTGATGAGTTGGTTTACACCACGGGTGATCCCGACTAATTCTTCTTTTAGGTTTGGGGAAGAATTTGACGTTACAGTGGGAGGTTTCCTGATTAGATAAAGTGATAAACATTCTGATCTAGGTTAGAGTGCACGCTGAGTATTTCTTTTCTCTCTCTCTTTGGCAGCGACCATGACCCGACCCTTGACTATGACTCAGTGACCAAATTAACCGAACCTTCTTAAACACTGGCTTTTGGATTGTCAGAGTTGCGAACCTCATTGCCATTCCTACTTTTACCCTTTTCTCCAGGACACCCCGTATTACTACGAACGTCCACTTCCATTGGATAAAACCATCGTATGGTTATATACGAACTCGAAGGAATTTATTCGAGGATGGTTTCTGGTTCTGGAGAAAACGAATAGGACTATTCAGTTGTCTTTTCCTTTTACCTTCTCTCAGGTTGCGAGTACTCCTTGGTTTAGGAGATAGTAAACCTATTACGCAAATTGGATAGTCTTCTTCCAAACCTTAGGCTGGTGCCGAACGGTAGGGAATGAAGAAAACCAATTAGCCTAAACGGTGTACAGAAGGTATTAAGTAAAGACAAATAAAGGGATTAGTAAGAGGGCAAAGTAAATTGCGACTGCTATTCATGACCAAAACCAAGTATTTCATTACCACTCCCACTTCACCTTTGTATTTCTCCAGGACACTCCGTATCACTACGAAGATCCACAGTTTATTGGATACTCCATCGTATGGTTGTATACGAACTCAAAAGGAACTCGTTCCAGTTCGGGGATTGATTCTGGTTCAGGAGAAATAGGAATAAGGTTTATTCAGGTGTCTTTTATCTTTACCTTCTCTCGCGTTGCGAGTGCTCCTAGGATTTGGACAGTACACCCATTATGCTTATTGGATAGTCTTCTTCCAAACCATAGGCTGGTGCCGAACGGTAGGGAAGGAAGAAAACCATTTAGCCTAAAGGGGTGTGCAAAAGGTAATGACTAAAGACATATAAAGGGATTTGGAGTGACGGCAAAGAAATATACGGTTATAGTTGTGAATCTGATAATGGAAGAGGCATTACTAGGAATACCCGGATACCCCATCGAAATATTTCAATGTTTCAGTTTCACCGTGTACTGTTAATAGAAAACTGATTTCCTAATTAGACACTTGCTCCAGGGTATGTATTTACCGGGTATGACTCTCACATCTGTATGGTTTTACTGATGATGAGTGGGAGTAAGTTATTGGGAATTAGGTGATCATCCTCATTATATCGGAATTTGTTGTAATTGGTGATATTTGAGGAAATCGCGTGGGCTGTTTGCCGGACGGCAAATTTTTTTTTGAATATCCGTTGTTATGCACCAATTTCAAATTAATATATCTGTATGTCTATTTTCATAGAGTGAGATATAACTTTTTGAAATTATGTCGATGACATTTACCTATATCAGTGGATGGTTAGGTAAGGAGCATTAAACAGCGGTGTAATTCTTCTTAACCATAGGTACAGTTTTCAAACTACGACACACAGGGAATGAGTTATTAGACTCAGGGGAATTATACAGAGTATTGTATATTGTCCAGTATCCATTAGGACAGAGGGTTGGTACTCGTACTATATTCTGTTTACTTGTGACTTCTCTAGTTCTTAGACATGTGTTTCGTAGAAATGCAGGTTCTGAGTTTTGAGAAGTTACAGGTATATGAATAAAGTAGAGAAGCAGGCGTTGCAAGTATCGGGATTCTTCAAAGTGATCGAAGATGTAGATACTTGTGCATGGTATTCAGTTGATAGTAATGATTAAGAGAACTTGCTTCTCTTTCAGGTTACTCATAGTTGGAAGCATTCCTAGGTTGAGTAACGCTGATTGGCCTTTCTCCATTTACTTGACATGCATTGGAGACAGCTGCATGATTTGAATCTGGTTCAATTAAATCAGTGCCTCTGTTTCTGTATTGGATATAGAACAGTTCGTATCTTGACGATGTTAAGATACGGGGAGTTGTCCGGCTTACGCTTAAAACCAGACTCTGGATAACTCAAGGCACATTTCTGTAATGGCTGTTTGTGGGTTGACCCAGGCTATGATGAGGGTTGACTTTCTACCATCTGGAAGATCAATAGTGATATTGTTCTTGACTCGCCATAGTTTTAATAAAAATGGATTTTTCAGAAAACAGTAGTGGGAGTATGGTAGAACTGGAAGTGATTCCAGAACCGCAAACGATTACTGAAGATTTGATAAGAACTTAAAGATTCAATCTGGTTTGACATTCCATTAGCCACTCCACAGATATGGTGGGTAACCTCAGGCACCCGAGAGGTACTCCGGTAGCCTCAAGGACGGTGACGGGGAGGTTCTTATTTACCCAGACTTGCCATTGCTGTTGTTCCAGACTGTGAGACTCGGCAGGAGGATGAGTATAGCGTCGTTCTAAACTAGCTTTAGAAGTGTACGTCTATATGACTCTGCCAGAGGGTTGTCATAGTCAGTGGGAGCAGCGGAAGCATAGTGGACAAGTGGCTTATGTCTATTTATAGACTAAAGCAGATATAGCGGAGATAGATCATCTATTTCTGATGTGACAGTCATAGATTTGACTTCATCAGAATAGGGGATGGATCTGTTAAGAAGGTAATAGGGTGTGATGTCCTGGTATTTGGATGACATACACAGAGTAGGAAGTGAAATTCCTATACTACGATCGGTTATACTTTGGTTGTCACACAGTGATTTCTCCAGATAGGATATTAATCCAGTCCTGGAGAAACATTCGGAAGCAGTTTTAAAACATAAGTAGATGTTCTAGGGATATGATAACGTCAGCCTCATTCAAGTGACGGTTATCGTTCCAGGCTTCCAAGGTGACCTGGATGACAGAGTGGCTGTCAGAGTTATAGTTTTCCCTCTGACGAGGGGCAGTATTTTGGACAGGTGGTCCAAGCGGATACTGAGGAAGGCATGGCGCAGGATACTGATTAAGTTCAGTTGACGATACAGTCTAAGAAGTTTGGATTTGGAGTTCATTTATGAGCTAGGTCCTATCAGATATCCGGACATATTCTAAGATAGGTATTGCTCATTTCGGGAAATGGCTTTCTCCGCGAACATGAGATAAAGAGAGACATAGAAAGAAACATTAGAGCAGATCCACTCACTGAGGCTATTCCTCAAACGCAATAGTTTCGCAAACGCGCTTTGTGAGACTGACTAGTAGAGAAGTTGGGTGTTCAGTATCACACGGGCTGTGAGTATGCGACATCGCAATAATTAGCTTTGAGTGCAAGTGGGAGATTGTTGGAGATAGTGCCCTCAGAGTCAATTATTGGATCACAGGCACGTGATTGCAATGATTGAGGGAGGACCTATGCCGGTAGGACAGTCTTACTCAAGATGATAGTATGCTATCTGTTTTATCTTTATCATCGTGTACTGCTTTAGGTGACCTTACAGGTCACTATTGCACGTTAATAGAGACCCTAGGATTCTTGCTTGACTGCCAGCAGTATGAGGGCGATCATATACGTGGGAGCTGTAGTCTATAAGCACATCCTTAAAAGGTCCCTAGTCGTGGGAGTTTCGAGACAGGGCATCGATACTCTAGAGTAGACTAGTGTATACAGTCGAGACCCCGACGAGGGGCGGTGGCCGGTCTCACAAGCCACTGGTGTCATTTGGTTCACCTAAGATGTATACAGGTACTCATTGGGTTATGAGAACACCGGATAGGACACGCCGGGAACAAGCTAGTTGGTCTTATACCAGACGTCAGATAGCAGTTCCCTGGTGACATGTGTACAGGTTAGTTCATCGACCTGAGAATCGTCATTTGTCTCGTGTGAGTTCCCACTGTACTTTGATTACTACCCTACCATGCTCAAAGGAGACGTGCAAACTGGTTTTAGTTAGGTACAGTCCCGAGCCACATGGAGGCAGTGAGCGGGTCTTCAGGGGTTCGTCTCTCCCGGTATTGGGGGTGAGGTCGCGCTGTGTCTAGGAGAGCCATTACACGAAGTCCTTGGCCAAAGCAGGAGATTTACTGGTGAAAGGTTAGCCTAGCACCTCATGAAGGGTTTGGAAGCATCACATGTACCAAAGGTGGACTCTTTAGGGTGCTAAGTTAACAAACATCGGATCGTTCCTAGAAAATTAGGGTTTCTAAAACTTGCATATCAACATTTGAAAGAAAAGCTAGGGTTTAGAGAGTACAACCTTTGTAGCTCCCTACGCTAGACTCCTCGGCTACTTGGGGTTTGAAAAAGCTCCGCTTGAACTTCTCTAGGTCACCGATGATCCACCTGGAGTCCGCTTTGTCCAAGCTTGCAACTTCACCCGGTCAAGAGAACGATATGAAGCTAACACTCCAAACAAGTGGGCTAGACTTGTGTAGAATGGTGTTGTGGTTCTCTTTCTCACTTCAAAATCCTAACTTGATGAGTATATTGCTCACTACAAAAATCTAAAGAGCAAATGAGAGAGGAAGAAGAAGATGATGGCTATATTTTAACAAGAGTAAAAGAACAACCCTTGTTCAAGGAAAAAGAAAATATATCAATATATATTTTCTTGTTCTCATCTCAAACCATGGTTTAAACAATGAATATATTATTAAACTTGAGTTAAAATACAAAAGGAAAGTTTACCCAAGGTTAAAAGGTGGGTGAGAATGGTTAGGTTAAAAGAAGAGTGTAGAAACAAATGAATCATAACCATTTTCTTTTTCCTTTTTGTTTTAAATCAAATGTAATAAAATCCATATTTAAAACCATGGTGTGAGTCTTATATTGCCACCATTTTCTTGTATAAGCAACCATGATAGAATGATGTACGTATGCATGTGTGCATGCACATCCATATGTGCATGAAACGATAAGGAATGCATATAAGCATCCATACATCCATAGAAACAAGAAAGGATTTCTAGTGAGAATCTAATGGTTAAATGATAAATCAACACTTGATTTATCAATCCGGCCATATCACATACGACCCTAACCAAAAGCAAGCCGCCCGATCAATATACGGTATCCCATACGCGTATTTTAATCGGGTCCATGCGCATATCGCATACGCGCACCACAACATTTCGCCTGGACTAGGTAACTCCATTGTGGGACTCTAAGACTCGTCAATACGCCGGCAGTGGGTGATGATCATATCAAGCACCCGCAAGCCGCAAGTGGTCAGCTAAACGTAACGGCCACCCGGGTTTTGAGCGATCAGAAGAGAACAAGCGAACCTGCTACAACTCCCGTCGAGCCAACCGGCAACACTTCCCGTACACTCCGGTCTCCTCGTCTGATATGTCGCATATCAGGTCTAGGGGTGGTTTACGTCAGACCCCAATAACCGATAAGTCATGCCGATGTGAGGCTTATAACGGGTCGAGAAACTACTCGTAACATTTACCAGCAAATCTCTGAATCTGCCCTGGCCAGGGACTTCCCTGTTACGGCCAATCGAGCACAGCGCAACATCAACCCCCAATACCGGGAGAGACGAAATCTCTCATATCGCTCATTGCCTCCATGTGACTCGGGACTGTACCCAAAAACCACCGTTTTGCACGCCCTCATGGACGTGGTAAGGTGGAGATCAAAGCACCGTGGGAATCACACAAGACACTATGACGATCTCGGGTCTACAGACTAACCTGCACAAGTGTCACCTGATAACTGCCATCTGACGTGAGGTATAATACCATCTGGGAGTTCTCGGCGAGTCCGTCCAGTGTACCCAGTCTCCACTGAGCACCCGTATACCATCTCTGATGCCAAACAGCAATGGATATGGGATCATCCATCGCCCATCTCATGGGTCGAGAAGCGTATACGCTAGTCTACACTGGTATATCGATGCCCCGTCTCGATACACCTACGACTAGGGACCTTGAAGGATGTACTTATGGACTACCATGTCCCCACTAGTATGATCTGCATCATAGTCCAGGTAGTCAAGTACACATCCTAAGGGCTTTACCAACATGTAACTATAAGACAGTATAAAGAGACTAGTATACATGTTAAGATAAAGAGCAACCAGATAGCATACTATCATATCGAGCAAGAAAGTCATCTCTATATATGTCCAAGCATCCAATATAATATACATCATCTGTACAATACTGGCCTCTAGGGCATACATACAACTAACACTCTCCCACTTGCACTAGGGCCAGCTACTGTAGTATCGCATACCGACCATCCCGAAGAGTCTCTCAAACTGTATCTGGGGAATGGCCTTCGTGAGTGGATCCGCTGTGTTATTCTTCGTGTCAACCCTCCAGACCTCGATCTCCCGGCGATCAACTATCTCCCGGATCAGGTGATACCTCCTCAGAATATGCCTAGATCGCTGATGGGACATGGGTTCCTTGGCCAAAGCCACCGCTCCATTGTTATCGCAATACAAAGGTATTGGATGCTCAATGGATGGAACCACTCCAAGTTCAGTAATGAACTTCTTAATCCAGACAGCCTTTTTGGCAGCATCGTTGGCAGCGATGTATTCAGCCTCCATCGTCGAGTCTGCCACGGTTTCCTGCTTGGAACTCTTCCAGCTAACCGCCCCTCCGTAAAGGGTAAAGACAAATCCCGACTGCGACTTAGAGTTGTCCTTATCACTCTGGAAGCTCGAATCGGTAAAGGACTCTACTTGGAGTTCTCCGTTACCATACACCAAGAGCATCTCTTTAGTCCTTCGCAAGTACTTGAGAATGCTCTTCACAGCTGTCCAGTGACTCTCTCTAGGATCAGCTTGATACCTGCTCACTACACTTAGTGAGTATGCTACATCGGGTCTGGTACATAGCATCGCGTACATGATAGAGCCTACAGCCGAAGCATAGGGTATCCCTTGCATTCGAGCTCTTTCCAAATCAGTCTTGGGAGACATCTCTTTGGAGAGAGTGACTCCAGAGATCGTAGGTAAGTTTCCACGCTTGGATTCTTCCATACTAAACCTCTTTAGTATGGTGTCAATGTACCTGGATTGGGACAATCCTAATATCCGTTTGGATCTATCTCTATAGATCCTAATTCCCAATATGCAGGAGGCATCACCAAGATCTTTCATTGAGAATCTTTGTGATAAGAAAAGCTTGACCGATTGCAGCATAGGAATGTCATTTCCTATCAAGAGTATGTCGTCCACGTACAATATGAGGAAGACAACCTTACTCTCTGCCACCTTCTTGTAGATACAAGGTTCATCTACGTTTTTAACGAAATCAAACTCTTTGATAACGATGTCAAAGCAGATGTTCCAACTCCACGATGCTTGCTTTAATCCATAAATGGATGCTTGCACACCTTCCCGCTGCTCCCCCTATCTACGAAGCCCTCTGGCTGAGTCATGTACACGCACTCTTCTAAATCACCGTTTAGAAAGGCGGTCTTAACATCCATTTGCCAGATTTCGTAATCATGATATGCAGCGATGGAAAGCATGATCCGGATGGATTTAAGCATAGCCATTGGAGAAAAGGTTTCTTCATAGTCCACACCTGGTCTTTGACGAAAACCCTTTGCAACAAGTCTAGCTTTGAAAGTCTCCACTTTCTCATCTACACCAAGTTTTTTCTTGAAGATCCACTTGCTCCCAATGGGTTTTACCCCTTCAGGAGCATCTTCCAAAGTCCATACTTTGTTGGTGTACATGGATTCCATCTCGGACCGCATAGCATCCAGCCATTTCACTGAGTCCTCACTCGTGATGGCCTGCTCGAAGCTAGTTGGGTCATCATCCTCCATGATGCAATCCTCGCTCCTACCATCCATGAGAAAACCGTAGTATCTCTCAGGTTGGCGAGGAACCCTACTAGATCGGCGGAGAGGCTGAGTTTCGTTGGGAACTACCGAATCCTCTGGTTCCACTAAATCTTCAGTTGCAGTTTGTGTTTCTGGAACCTCTTCCAGCTCTACCACTTTGCCACTAATTTCTTTTGCAAGAAATTCCTTTTCCAAAAAGGTGGCATATTGAGAAACAAACACTTTTTGTTCTTCAGCGTGGTAGAAAAAATATCCTTGGGAATTCTTAGGATATCCCACAAACTTGCAAAGAACTGACCGTGCCTCGAGTTTGTCTGGATTTTGCCTTTTGACATAGGCCGGACAACCCCATATCTTAACTCGTTTAAAATATGGTCTCTTCCCACTCCATATCTCATATGGTGTGGTAGGTACAGATTTAGATGGAACTTGATTCAATAGGTATGCTACTGTTTCCAGTGCATATCCCCAGAAGGAAATAGGTAACTCAGCTGTGCTCATCATAGAGCGCACCATATCTAATAGGGTGCGGTTCCTCCGTTCTGATACACCGTTGTGCTGTGGAATATATGGAGGAGTCGGCTGAGAGAGAATCCCATTCTCTTTTAGGAAGTCCAGGAATTCATTGCTCAAGTATTCACCTTCTCGATCAGATCGAAGGACTTTAATATTTTTTCCGGTTTGGTTCTCGACTTCTTGTTTATATTCTCTAAATTTCTCAAATGCTTCTGATTTGTGTTTCATCAGGAACACATATCCGAATCTAGAGAGATCGTCAGTGAATGTAATTAAGTACGAAGAACCACCCCTGGCATGTGTAGACATGGGACCGCATACATCACTATGTATCAGTCCCAAGAGTTCGGTAACTCTTTCTCCGTGTCCCGTAAACAGAGTTTTGGTCATTTTGCCTTTGAGACATGACTGGAAAGTGTCATAAGATGAAAATTCGAACGGTTTCAAGTATCCATCCTTATGCAACTTAGCTAGCCGTGTCGCATTTATATGACCGAGTCTACAATGCCACAAGAAGGATTCGTTCAGTTCTGAACTCTTCCTCTTGTGTGTGTTTGTTATGCTCAGAACTGTTGATTGATTTAGAACATAAATGCCATTACATAACGTGCCTGATCCAACCAACTTTTGGTTACGGAAAATGTTCATAACATTATCCTGTAATACAAAATTATATCCCTCTTTACTCAACAAAGAAACCGATATAATGTTGCATATCAGGTTCGGCATGTAATAGCATTCGTTCAGAACCAATGTATTACTAATTGGTAATGCAAGGTGATATTCCCTGACTGTCTTAGCAGCAACAATTGCACCATTTCCAACTTTTATGTCTTTATCACCTTCTCCAAGTTCTCTACCTTTCCTAAGCCCATGTAACTGATTACATATATGGGATCCTGACCCGGTATCTAATACCCAGGACGTAGGGCAAATGGAGAAACAGTTCTCTGTAACGAACACACCCGAAGAAAATGCATCAACATGTAATTTCTTCATTCGGGTGGCATGGGAATCCTGGTATTCCCCTATGTCCTGTTCATTTCTATAACTCTTATAAGAAAGAACGGAACCAATGTTCCCCAGCATAGTATAACTTGCGGGTTCGGTCAATACATCCAGATTATTATCTTGATTAAGGCATGACATGGTCGCTACTTGGAGAGAGAGAGAAGAAAACACTTTAGCGTATGCTCTTGCAAGATCAGATTGGTTATTATCTTATCTAATCAGGATGGCTCCCACTGGTTTTTATCAAATATTCCTTCAAACCCTAAAAGGAAAGACTAGCCGGGATTAATTACACCCTACAACTTCGCCGATCTTTCAGCCAGGCCAGTGTCGGTACTTTGAGGGAGGTTCCCCGTGCTTTCGCACGGACCTAATTAAAGTAAACCTCGTTTTCCCAGAGGCGTAACCCCGTTGACACCTTTCTAGACACCTACTTGATCGGCTAATTGTAATGTGTAAAACTCTCCCAGGAGTAACTCTTACTCGCAGTGGGTATCGGGATCCAACTATCTCATAGAAGGTATGCAATCTCATTGCAAATTTCAACACTTGAAATTCCCGATAATATTTTGCCCCTAGCAGCTATATGACCTTAACATAGTCAACAAATCATAAGTGCTAGTCAAGTTCAACCCGTCATTTCCTGATTGAATTAAACGCACCCGCACGACCCTTAACATAGTCAACAAAGTCGCACGACTACCCTAATCCAATCGCATCATATGCATATACAGATAAGCACTAATCAGCTACCGCACACTACGCCTTAACATAGTCAACAAACGTAGCACGAATACTAACTAGTACTTATCTGAAATGACGGAGGGCTACGACAGGTTTTTCTGAAAACCTATTGCGTAATGAACTTGATATCGTTGTAGAATCGAATGAATTTTGAAATGGAGTGTTCTTGAGGCTTTTCTAGTTTTGCTAAAGGGGTCACTCCCGGTGAAGGGATCGTCGGCCCTTTCCTCGTCGAATGAGGTGCGAGATATATCATATATATCACTGTGCAAAGCAGAAACTATAGAAGCAATCAAAAAAACAAACCGAGTGTGTAGCATCTGCCAGTTAATGCTAAAGGGGTCACTCCCGGTGAAGGGATCTCGGCCCTTTCCTCATCGAATAAGGTGCGGGGTATATCATATATACCGCTATGCAAAGCAAAACTGTAGCTACCCTTTTTATTTAAAAATTTGATTCTACAACATCTATTAGGTTTCTTTTCTTTCATTAATCACATTAATGAAGTCCCATCATTTAAGTCACCTAAACATCACAAATAAATACGACGTACACTTATGCCATCCGCATTCGCCTCGATGTCCCCTCGTGCACCGTTAGGTTAGGTAACTAACGACAGAGCAGGGCAGGGCTAGTGCGGGTGTAAAATATAAGTAACGCCTATATAATATATCATATATACTGTATACTGTATCCATCAGAACATATCAAATGATCACATCACAGATATCGCAGCAGAAACATAGATATAATATGGGATATATTAGGACGTCCGTATTTAGTATTTAGCCAACAATAGAAAATACGGATTTCACAGCCGTGATGAATAGCCAAGCCCACACCCTGGACCCCTACGAGAGCGGTAAGCGACCCTACCAATTCTGGAGTTTAGGAGACCCGGTCTCGACTCCTCGAGATGGCCTCCCACTGAACCCCAGAACCCGGTCACCTGTGCTCCCCTCCTTGGGTCCATCCTAATGCGGAAAAGTAAATAATATACAACACTGGTGGCATCGACCTCAACCCGGAAGTGCCCCAAATAAAAGAATATTACATTACATTTGAATTTACATGAATGAAAATATAAAACTCTCATCTCACATAAAAAAAACCCGGCTATTCAATTACGACAATCCTGCACATCATATCTCAGCAACACATAATATCGTATATCATCAACGTAAGTAAGTATGCGTACCCCAATTGTCGTTGATGTATAGCAACGAAACCGGCAATATCGACATACTACACTTACGGTCACAGAAAAGAAAGTGTAAAATTGCAATATTTGGAATCCACATTCTCTTTAGACATCGTAAATGCGAAATATCACATACTTCGTATTTCATTTCCAACTATATGAATTCCAGATAATGCATCACATTCCAGATAAATAGACGGTATATAAGTTTTCGAACGAACGATCAAATACCCAAGATTCGCTAAAGCTCAACACTTGAGCGGAGTTCAAAAACCCGGAGTGTGACACAGTGGTAGCGGTCCAGCCGTAGAAGGGTCAAGCCAACGCCTCACATGTGGCACGCCGTACTGCCCCAAACCCTAAGGTTCTAAAAGCAGTTCAAGACGGTCACATAATCGAGTTAAGGTTTGTTGTCTTCTAGAGGGTCCACCACAAACAAACTTGCACGTATTTCCGAAAGATTTAAAACCCCGTGAAAAGTGAGCAAATGATACTCGTTCAAACACTTCAATACATTCTAATTTATCCGGAAAAGATACGAAATGAAAATTCCGATCGAATCGACAAGTCCATAACCATCTCCAGAATTTACAGAACTAAATTCAGATTAAAAATACCCAAAACCATATACAAGCAGAGGCATTAGTTTCTGTACAAAAACGAGTCCATGAATCAACAGAACGGCCGCGGAACCGCGGCCTAAGCAGGCTATTGCCGCTGTTCCGCGGCGAAAATAAATGTTCATTGACTCGTTTTTTTTTACAGTAGCTCTTATATTTACCTGCTGAATTTTTTGCATATTTTTAATTCTGAAAATAACCAGTTTTTAAAAAATGTCCAGAGAGCATTCTAAAAGGCCGTATTTCGGTTCGATCGGAGTTTTAACTTCGTAAAATTGTCGCCTAATGTTCTAGGTCGGCTCTGATACCAATGAAAGGTTAGCCTAGCACCTCATGAAGGGTTTGGAAGCATCACATGTACCAAAGGTGGAGTCTTTAGGGTGCTAAGTTAACAAACATCGGATCGTTCCTAGAAAATTAGGGTTTCTAAAACTTGCATATCAACATATGAAAGAAAAGCTAGGGTTTAGAGAGTACAACCTTTGTAGGTCCCTACGCTAGACTCCTCGGCTACTTGGGGTTTGAAAAAGCTCCGCTTGAACTCCTCTAGGTCACCGATGATCCACCCGGAGTCCGCTTTGTCCAAGCTTGCAACTTCACCCGGTCAAGAGAACGAAATGAAGCTAACACTCCAAACAAGTGGGCTAGACTTGTGTAGAATGGTGTTGTGGTTCTCTTTCTCACTTCAAAATCCTAACTTGATGAGTATATTTCTCACTACAAAAATCTAGAGAGCAAATGAGAGAGGAAGAAGAAGATGATGGCTATATTTTAACAAGAGTAAAAGAATAACCCTTGTTCAAGGAAAAAGAAAATATATCAATATATATTTTCTTGTTCTTATCTCAAACCATGGTTTAAACAATGAATATATTATTAAACTTGAGTTAAAACACAAAAGGAAAGTTTACCCAAGGTTAAAAAGTAGGTGAGAATGGTTAGGTTAAAAGAAGAGTGTAGAAACAAATGAATCATAACCATTTTCTTTTTCCTTTCTGTTTTAAATCAAATGTAATAAAATCCATATTTAAAACCATGGTGTGAGTCTTATATTGCCACCATTTCCTTGTATAAGCAACCATGATAGAATGATTTATGTATGCATGTGTGCATGCACATCCATATGTGCATGAAACGATAAGGAATGCATACATGCATCCATACATCCATAGAAACAAGAAAGGATTTCTAGTGAGAATCTAATGGTTAAATGATAAATCAATACTTGATTTATCAATCCGGCCATATCACATACGACCCTAACCAAAAGCAAGCCGCCCGATCAATATACGGTATCCCATACGCGTTAATCGGGTCCATGCGCATATCGCATACACGCACCACAACATTTCGCATGGACTAGGTAACTCCATTGTGGGACTCTAAGACTCGTCAATACGCCGGCAGTGGGTGATGATCATATCAAGCACCCCCAAGCAGCAAGCGTTCAACTAAACGTAACGGCCACCCAGGTATTGAGCGATCAGAAGAGAACAAGCGAACTTGCTACAACTCCCGTCGAGCCAACCGGAAACACTTCCCGTATAGTCCTGTCTCCTCGTCTGATATGTCGCATATCAGGTCTAGGGGTGGTAAACGTCAGACCCCAATAACCGATAAGTCGTGCCGATGTGAGGCTTATAACGGGTCGAGAAACTACTGGTAACACTTACCAGCAAATCTCTGAATCAGCCCTGGCCAGGGACTTCCCTGTTACGGCCAATCGAGCACAGTGCAACATCAACCCCCAATACCGGGAGAGACGAAACCCCTCCTATCGCTCATTGCCTCCATGTGACTCGGGACTGTACCTAAAAACCACCATTTTGCACGCCCTCATGGACGTGGTAAGGTGGAGATCAAAGCACAGTAGGAATCACACAAGACTCTATGACGATCTCGGGTCTACAGACTAACCTGCACAAGTGTCACCTGAGAACTGTCATCTGACGTGAGGTATAATACCATCTGGGAGTTCTCGGCGAGTCCGTCCAGTGTACCCAGTCTCCACTGAGCACCCGTATACCATCTCTGATGTCAAACACCAATGGATATGGGATCATCCATCGCCCATCTCATTGGTCGAGAAGCGTATACGCTAGTCTACACTGGTATATCGATACCCCGTCTCGATACACCTACGGCTGGGGATCTTGAAGGATGTACTTATGGACTACCATGTCCCCACTAGTATGATCTGCATCATAGTCCAGGTAGTCAAGTACACATCCTAAGGGCTTTACCAACATGTAACTATAAGACAGTATAAAGAGACTAGTATACATGTTAAGATAAAGAGCAACCAGATAGCATACTATCATATCGAGCAAGAAAGACATCTCTATATATGTCCAAGCATCCAATATAATATACATCATCTGTACAATACTGGCCTCTACGGTATACATACAACTAACAACTGGTAGGTATTCCAGTAGTATCTCAGGGTGTTCTGGGCTGCACTCTGACACGACTTGTACCGCTTTTGGGGGTCTGACTTTTACCAACCCCCTAGGCCCGCCATGCGATGCTCATAGATGAACGGACCGGACTGTACGGATATTGTCACTGACAGGCTCAGTAGGGTGTCAGGATGAGTTCGCTCATCGACGTCCCTTTTGGTCAATACCTGGTAGCCCGTCACGTATGGCTGATACCTCTGACGTGCTAGTTGTTAAATCCACAGCCAAAGTATTGACGAGTCTTTAGAGTCCCCCACAGATCAGTTTCTCAGGTTTCGGGCGAAACGCTGTAGAGGCCGTATGGAGATATGGCAGGGTTCGATCTTATCCATGCAGTATTGCACGGATCATGATCGGACGGATAATACTAGCGGGCTTTGGTTTAAGCCGGATCCTAGTATTGTATAGTGTAGATTTTGTCTCTTTGCATTTGTATTCAGTGGGAATACAAATGTGGGCATGTATATGCAGTCGCGGGGTTTTCCTGTAATTTATTACGGGATCAGTTTTCTGAAGTTGCCAGTTTGCATACCGTTCCGGCCAGTTTTCCTTTGTTCCTTCACGGCCGGACTTTTGTGATGGGAGGGGATAATTTGCAGTTGTGCAAATTAGCATTATGGAGGGGGTTTCTTGCAATTAGAGGGATTATGATGCTTTAAGCATCTTTGCTTTTCTTGTGATCATTTCATTTGCCTTTAATGTGAAGAGATTGATTTGTTTATGATATGAGGCTTGATTTGGCTTATGCTCACCCATTCTTCCATCTTGTGCTCACCTCCCTTTGATGCATTTTTCCTCCTCATATTTTTTGGTGGCCGACCACATCTTGAAGGGTGTGGGGATTTTTTCTAGTATGAGAAAAAGATCATTCATCTCTCCTTCTTCTTGCTACAAAAATACTAGTTCACTCCAAAGTTCATTTTCTCCTACACATCATCATGGCAACTTCATACCCCATGAGACAAAGCAACTACACTTAGCCTACAGCATTTCTTGGGCACGTCGGCTTGCCAACTTCGTGCCCGAGTTGCCTCGGTCCAGAGATAGGAGCCCGTCAAAGAACCCGGCGATGTGGTGCCCGTTCCGACGAGGAGATGAAGACCGGAGATTCCACGAGGAGATCGGAGTGGAGGCCGAAGACCGAAGGACACGGATCGCTCGGTATAGCTTCCTTCCCTCTTCTAGTTTGCTAGGATTAGGTTAATGGCCCGATCCGGGTTTTATAGTGCGCGGTGGTGCCGATTTACAAGTTTCGTAAAAGTTTCGTTTCCGCATTCCGGCATCGGATTGACGGCCGGTGCGCTGCCGTGCACTTAGAGACTCCACTATAGAAGCTGAGTATATTGCTACAAATGATGCAGCCAAGGAAGCCGTCTAGATGAGGAAGTTCATCTCGAAGGTAGGAATAGTTCCGACTATTATTGATCCAATACTTTTGTATTGTGATAATAATGGGGCTATGGCGTTAGCCAAAGGGCCCAGGTCCCATCAGCGATCCAGACACATCCTCAGGCGATATCATCTGATCTGAGAGATAGTTGATCGCCGCGAGATCGAGATTCGGAGAGTAGATACAAAAGATAACACCGCGGATCCACTCACCAAGCCCCTCCCTTTGCCGCAGCATGAGCGACTTTTCGAGAGGTGGGGTATGAGAAACGCCAATAATTGGCCTTACTGCAAGTGCGAGATTGTTGGATATATATATGCCTTAGAGGCCATTATATGATAGTGTATGTACCGGTATGTGTGTGTGTGTGTATTCAGGGGACATTCTTGCTCGACATGATAGTATGCTATCTGGTTGCACCTTTTATCTTGACATGTTCATTTGATCGTGCTTTCATTCATTTGGTACATGTTGATATAGCCGTTAGGATATGCAGGACTACTGAGATTATGATGTGGATCATACTAGTGGGACATATGTAGTCTATGAGCATATCCTTGAAATGTTCCTAGTCGTGGGTGTATCGAGACGGGGCATCGATATTACCATAATAGACTAGCGTATACGTTGCTTGTCCCATATGATGGGCAATGGATGATCCCATAAACATTGGTGTGGTGACACCAAAGACCGTATACGGGTGCTCAGTGAGACTGGGTACACTGAACGGACTCACCGTGAACTCCTATATGGTATTATACCTATTGTCGGATAGCAGTTCTTATGTGACACTAGTACAGGTTAATCTGTAGACCCAAGATCGTCATAAAGTCTTGTGTGCCTCCCACGGTACTTTGATCTCCACCCTACCATGGTTCTACTGAGTCGTGCAAACAGGTGGATTTTGGGTACAGTCCCGAGGCACATCGAGGCAATGAGCGATAGGAGGGGTTTCATCTCTCCCGGAATTAGGGGTTGATGTTGCACCATGTACGATTGGCTATAACAGGAAGTCCCTGGACAGGGCTGCTGTGATTTATTGATAAGTGTTATCAGTAGTTTCTCAATCTGTTATGAGCCAGATACCGGCATGACTTATTGGGTTATTGGGGTCGACGATACCATCCGTAGACTCACATATGCAGCATATTTGACGAAGAGACCAGACTGTACGGTAAGTGTTACCAGTTGGCTCGACGGGAATTTTAGCAGGTTTGCTTGTGTTTCTTTTGATCGCTCAATACCTGGGAGCCGTTACGTACAGCTTGTGCGACTGACGGTTTATGGACATGTGATGTGATCATTATCTACTGCTGGCTTATTGACGAGTCTAAGAGTCCCACAAAGGGGTCTCCTAGCTCAGGCGAAAAGATGTGGGGTGCATATGTGATATGCACGGGAGCTCGATTAAATGCGTGTATTGGATACAGTATTTTAATCAGGCATTTACTATTGGACGGGTCGTATGAGATATGACCCGGTTATTAAATCAAGTGTTGATTTAATATTAAGTCCATTAGCTCATTTATTAAAACCTATTTCTTTATGATGCATGCATGAGTGTATGTATATGTTGATATGCATGCACACATGCAAGCATACATGTGTCATGGTTGATGATACATTGGTGGTGGCAATGCAAGACTCACATGGTAACATATTTAGATATTTTGATTATTTGAGAAAAGCAAAATGGGATTAAAATCATGGTTGACTATTCAACTCTCTTGAGTTGACAAAGTCAATGGTTTCATTGCCCATGGTTTTGCTTAAACTCAAGTTACAAAATTTCTAGATATTTTGTAACTATGGTTTAGCATGGATGACATCACTTACTCTCTTGAGTTTAGAGTGAGTTATCATATTATTCTCTCGAGTTTTTTTTGAGCCATCTCCTTCTTCCTCTCTCTCCTCAAAGCTCGCTAGGGTTTTAAACGAAAGAGAAAGGATAAAAAAAGAAAAGGTTTTGTAGTGAGATCCAAACCCAGATCACCATTCCACTTTAGTCTAGCCCACTAGTGTGGAGTGTTTGCTTCATCTTCATCCTTGATCAAGTAAAGCTTGGAGCTTGGTGCAAAGGGACTTCGTGGTGGATCATCGTGGACTTGGAAGGACACAAGCCAACCGGTTCAAAGCTCAACCGATCCAAGGAGTCTAGGAGGAGGTCTACGAAGGTTTTATTCTCTCCCTACTTAGTGTTAGACACTTTATAGTATATGATACTATAGTTTGTTACTCTATTTTTCTAGTTCGATTCATGTTTGGAATTGTTTAGCACCCTCTAAATTTTTGTTATAGCATGTGTGATGCAACCCTAAACCTAGGATGGTGCTAGAGAATCCCTACAACAAGGGTAGATGGAGTGTACTAGATATAAAGTAATATACAAAGTGAAAACTAGATATCCTCGCAAGCCACCATGAGCAAGCCGCAAGTCCAAGCAAATGAAGAAAGTACGCCAGCCGCTACTGTGCTGATGGGTCAGACCTGCAAGATACTATGGCACAACGGGGGCGAGTTTCCAACTCGTGAGTAGTAAGTAACGTCTAATAAGGTTATCGTAAGCATGCACGCAAATGCGTCACACCTTACATATACCGATACTGATGCGATGCACTAGTATGTATGCAATATGAATGCATAATCAACACGAAATCCGAATATGTTTGGTATGAGAAAATCTGTAATCTTATCTTAGTAAACTCCTGTGAAATAACTGAAGTATCATCAATGAAATTCATAGAAATCCATGTCAAGTATCGACACAAAACATATATATCTCAATGCCTCAATATCTCAATGTCTCGACATCTCAATGTCACAGTTTCTCAATATCTCGGGCTCCGTCAGTCCGAATCGGCCCATATCATCAAATCTCACGACTACCATCGGTATCCTCCGAATATCCATCGCGCCAGACATCACCGGTAGGTAGTCTGCCCCTGCCAGGCTCATCGTCTACAACTCGAGCATCTTGCCCCGGAGTACCGTACCGGGACCACCATGTACCCGAAACGGTTCATCCTACTCCTCAAATTGGGTCTCGAAAACAAACAGCAATCATGAAAACTCATGGTGGATGACACATACATCACGAGAAAAACGCAAATTTTCTGTTTTGAAATGATAATAGATTTATAAAATTCTTGCGGTTTTCCCCAAAAATCCAGAAATCTCATGAATACTCAAATCCTCTAGAAGAATCACAATATATAAACATGTCAGTGATGTGGAAATCTATGATACGGTAGTATATACCATGCGGAGTATGGCCAAAAACTATGCATGAATCATGATGCAATGAGGTATGTATATATGACTAACAACCCTACGTATACATCTTAGTGAAATGAATATAAAACTATAAGTCTATGAATCATATATGATGCAAATTCACTAATATAAGTTATAAGCAAGTTCTATAGTATTCATGACATAGAAATTACCAATGGCGTCTGTGTTCGCATAAACAGTGCACGTGCAGCAGGAACCAATGGTAATAGTGCAAGTGTCCTATAAGATGATATCACATATATATATATATATATATATATATATATTTATACAAATAACGATGCGATGCAATGTCATGGATAACTAGGAAACTACGCATATAATGTAAATACTATAAGTAATACTATACCGTCGGGCTCCTCGTGCCATCCAGACGATCCCCCCATAGATGTATGCATCTACTCACCGGGATGCCTCGGCTAATCTGATTCGATCTCCGCCCTGGCTTTTCGCGCCGCGTCCGACGCCTCTGCACCCGATCCTAGAATCACGCATAAGCAATTAAAAGGATAAATATACGAATAGTCGTGGACACAAATGACACAATTCAAACAACGCGCGCTAATTAAACGCGCACGCACTTGGCGCACAAACGCGCTCACGACAATGCCACATATTACAACTAAGGTCGCTATACGTGACAACCACCCATCCTAGTACTCATTCATACCAATAGCACATTCACAACAAGTTAAATATCTTAGGGATTGAGTTATAACTCATCAAGAGCTCAAACTTAATTAGAATCGATTTATTTCAAAAACCTAATAAGCATCCATTTTCCATTTTAGTTCAAATCTTGACGTTTTAACAATTCTAATGGCCACAATGCTCACTAAATATCTTAATTAAGTCACACAAACCATTACTAAAATTTTATCTCACCAATTTATATTAATTTTAAAAACCTAGTTTGCAAAATTATCTAATTTGAATAATTTTGAAGCAACAATTAGCAATTTAACAACTAAACTAAATTTTTCATGGCATAAAGTGTTAAACTACACATTGTAATCATAATCAATTTATAAAAACCCTAACTTGATTTAAAACCCCTTCCTTGAATTTTCTAAATTTACAAATTAAAACCATATTAAACACCGAATTAAACTAGATTAAAGTAATAACCAAAAATTAAACTTTAGGGTTAGGATTTTTACCTCACAATTTAAGATCAAACTTGCAAATCTTAGCCTCCAAAATGATAACTTTGCACCAAGATCCAAGCTTGTTTGGCCAAAGAATAATGGGTAAAGATTTAATTAGGAATTAGTGGGGATTTATATTGGTTTTTAAGGATTTTTTAGAGATTTTTGAAGTGGGAATGCGGTGTGAAAAATTTTAGCAGCCAAGGGGGGGAGGGCTCGGCCAGAAATTTGGCTGAGGGGAGAGAGAGAAAAGTGTATGGGTGAGTGTAGAAACTTCTCCTGTTATTACACTTTTTAAGTCTTTTCAAAAATTGTTTTATTTTATTTCTTTTTGATTACATTCCTCCACTAGAATTTTCTAGATTTGTGCAGGCAAAATGAGAGAGAGAGAGAACATGTTAAAATCTTCGTGCCAAGTAGTCATGGTTCACCAAAATATAATTAACCCATTCCAATTTGTAATTTACACTAATTATATGTATAATTGAAAGCATAAAATAATATTTAAAATAATTAATTAAGGAAAAATATTTAAGTAACTAGCAATTTATAAGTGACAAAACAAATACCAAATACTAGCAATTATATAGTTAAAATATGTGTTTTTAAGTCTATGATGAAAAATAATTATAGTTAACTTTTACGTAAAATACGATTTATTTTACCGATTATCATGAAATTCACCTAAAGGATTTTATTTATTTATTTATTTATTTTTAGCACGTTAAAATCCATATTTGTCACGACCCACCCCCAAACACAGATGGTATTGTCCGCTCTGGCCAAAACCGCACGGTTTTGTCCCTTTGAATGAACCCGAGGCTACTTCCCAGTAGGTCACCCATCCCATAATTTCTCTGGCTCAAGCATGCTTAACTACGGAGTTTTTGAAACTCCGGAGTTCCGATTCATCCAAAAGGCGCCTCTGTGCTATAGTGGTATCATTCAATTTATAATTCAGATCGTGCGCTCTTTCGGAATGGAATTCGATACTCCCCATTGTTCTGGTGGGTCCCCGTGTGCATCTGTATCAGTTACATCCCCACCTCGATACTGGATAACACCTCAGTTCTCACGGGGTAGGTGGTATTCATCCCCAACTCCACATGGGGTATTACATTCTCCCCCACTTAGAACAATGGTTAGTCCTCGTGCCACAGACCTACTTTTGAGGGACCAGTTCTGATACCATAATTGTCACGACCCACCCCCAAACACAGATGGTATTGTCCGCTCTGGCCGAAACCGCACGGTTTTGTCCATTTGAATGAACCCGGGGCTACTTCCCAGTAGGTCACCCATCCCAGAATTTCTCTGGCTCAAGCACGGTTAACTACAGAGTTTTTCAAACTCCGGAGTTCCGATTCATCCAAAAGGCACCTCTATATTATAAGAGTGGTATCATTCCATTTATAGTTCAGATCGTGGCCTCTTTCAGAATGGAATTCGATACTCCCCATTATTCTGGTGGGTCCCCGTGTGCATCCGTATCGGTTACATCCCCACCTCGATACCGGATAACACCTTACTTCTCATGGGGTAGGTGGTATTCAGCCTTAACTCCACCTGGGGTATTACACCGAAGTTGGTCAGCTTACCGATTTCACATTAAAGCATCCAACGAACAACGTCCTCTCTTGATCGATTTACTCTAGATCTGAGTAAGATTCTCCAAACTGGAATTCTTCGACTCAACTGAGCCTTCGTCGGCGCATCAGATCAGACTAATCGTCTCAATCGCTCAACTCAAGATAGACTAGCTCTCTTCTGTCACATCTCTGTCTGAAAGCTCCAGCGGTTTCAGCTCATAAACTCTGGAGACGACATCCCATCAATCTCAGCAACAGTTCGGTCATCTGTCTGCACGGTATACAACATCATGATCTCTAGGGTAGGCTGTACATCAACAGTCCTCTCAATCTGGCAGCCGCAATCAAAGGCCGGATCATCCGGTGCAAAACCGAACACTCGGCTCAAACGAGAGATCTCAACACAAACACTATACCTACACGTTCCTATATCACCAGAAAACATCATGGTCAGTCCTTGTCCATAATGAGCTTGCTCTGACCGCGTCTCTAGCAGCAGCTCTCTCACCTCGCATAGCCATGGTGACAGGAACCGCAACAGGCATCGATGAGGATAGATCACAAGAATGAATAGAATAATAGATCTCAAGATATGTATATCCTAAGTTTACTTAAGTGGAGTATCATATCATAAGTATGCCGCGGAACATACGCACGATACGTTACTCTACTTCAGTTACCTACTCCATCAATCAAGGTCAACCTATGTAACGAAAGTTCGGGTCTAATACCCCCCAGTCAAGTTGAAGTTCCGTAAGGTCAAGTCTAGGTTCTGAAATATATTACGCCCTAGACTCCGCATAGTCAAATCAAGACTCGAACCAAGGTTAAATCTAATGCTCTGATACCAACTTTGTCACGACCCGTAATTTAGCACCTGACCGGCACTTAAATCACGCAACGTCTAAAGGCGTAACGTAATTCAAGTAAGCCGAAGCCCAGTAAATTTAAACTATTTTGCAGAAAATAGTGGGGGTGCAGTTTTGAAACATCGTCATTAGAAATTCAAGCCTTCATTTTTAAAAGTATAATTCATATAATATAAAAAGGAAATGAATGTATACTATCTTTGAAAATATTTTCGTCCTTCAAATTTTGGGCAGCACCTCCCTTCTATATTTTGATCCAAAACCATATACATAACAATATATATGCATCCACAAGCGGGAGCTAGCACTTCGCCAATAGGCGGAATCACAACTATGAAATAAACATATATACGACGCCCTACGACGAAGATCAAACACATAAAGAATAAATAAAGAAAGATATCATCATCTCAAAGAAGCGAACATACACCCATCACTCTATGTCTCGCAAAAACACAAGTCTGACTAGGTCTACCAATATACAAATTCTAGTTTCTGACTAATGGAGTTTATCTAGATACAATAGAATATAAAGGGTACAAGAGTGGTCACGATCCAGCGTGTGTCCTACCTACCAAAGCAAAACACCCAGAAGGAACTGTGTGCCAGCAAAGCCGCTACTGATCTAAACGGTCAAACCTGCAAGAAAACTGAGGCACAACAGGGGTGAGTTGCCAATTCGTGAGTAGAAAACATCAGTAGGTAGAAATCAAATAAACAACAATTCCTAGGTCATACTGTATCATGCAAGTAATACTATGATCTCTAGGGTGACCATGTATGCATATATGTAAACAATAAAGTTAAAGTCAATGGCATGTAGAAATAAACATCTGAAATCGTATGCCTGTACGCATGTGGATATCATCCATGTGTGTCCATCAACGACACAATCAATATCATGGAACCTGAGTGTCCAACATCGACACTTGAATCATCATGAAAACATATGCATGTATGTATGAGGATATCAACTAACGTGTGTCCATATTATTCATCAGCAAAGCTTCTTTTTTGTCGAACATAATGGGAAACCAAGTCCTCTTCTTCTTCGAACACCAAAGAATGAGAGATCATGTAGCAACTTTCCATACGTTCTTCTGTTTCTTCTGGTGTGTCATTTTCTTCTTCGACATCGCTACTTTCAAAGAGATGTTGGAGAAATTCTTCGAGTGTGATTGGTGAGCGCGCCTTCTGGTTATATTCTTCCAGCGTGTCGATATACTTTGCAGATCCGTACGATTGTCCACATATTCAGTAGGTTACACGGGTTTCTCAGTCTTCTTCTTCTTTTTCTTAGCAAAATTGACTTGGGGGTTTTCCCCTTATCAGCAGTCTTTGGCGTAGGATGTGGCTTTAACATCCCATTGATAATTTGTGGTTCAAGTAGGCTTTTCCACTTGATTGCTGGATATGCTTACAGGTCTTTTAACATCATCTTCTTCTTTGACAAAAGAACCATCTCCCATGGAGTTTCTTCTATCATCAAGCAAGATGCCCTAGTCGTGTCAGCCTTCCTGAAGGTGTGCTTAAACTTGCCTTTTTTGTATTGGTCTTAAACACATAATAGTCTTTAATCGGGTGGCTTACAACCCAATGGTAAGTGCAGTAGTTCGGATCATTAACCACATTGGCTTGGGCTGGTCACCGTGGCTCATGAAATGACAGCATCCGGTTCTTCATGGCAAGATCGAACAACTTCTTCATCTTGCACAAGGGAATGAATATTCGCATCCCAATCTTTCTTCAAGGGTGGAACCCGAGCAGTTATTGTTTTGGCTCCCGGGCGCTTTAGGGCCACTTTGTTGTTATTGTGCATTGGCAACAAACATCGCTTTGCCTTTACTTTTGTTGTTGCGAGACTCTCCACTTGAAGAGGAAGGGGCTTGACAAATCTACTCCAACTAAACCAATTTATTGATGAGGTCTTGATAGGTGACAGGTTTAGCAAAAGCCAGGAATGGGTACACCTTTGACTGTAGATTAAGGGTAGCTATTGTTAGTTATATGTATGCCCTAGAGGCCAATACTGTACATAGGATGTATATTGTAGTGGATGCTGGGACATATATAGGAAGGACTTTCTTGCTCGACATGATAGTATGCTATCTGGTTGCTCTTTACCTTAACGTGTATACTGATTGTCTCTCTGTTACATGTTGGTAAAGCCCTTAGGATGTGTACTTGACTACCTGGACTATGATGCGGATCATACTAGTGGGGACATGGTAGTCCATAAGTACATCCTTCAAGGTCCTTAGTCGTGGGTGTATCGAGACGGGGCATCGATATGCCAGAATAGACTAGCGTATACCTTCTCGACCCATATAGATGGGCGATGGATGATCCCATATCCATTGGTGTTTGACATCAGAGATGATATACGAGTGCTCAGTGGAGACTGGGTACACTGGACGGACTCGCCGAGAACTCCCAGATGGTATTATACCTTACGTCAGATGGCAGTTCTCTGGTGACACTGGTACAGAGTAGTCTGTTGACCCAAGATCGTCATAGAGTCTTGTGTGGTTCCCACTGTGCTTTGATTTCCATCTTACCACGTCCAAGAGGGCGTGCAAAACGGTGGTTTTTGGGTACAGTCCCGAGTCACATGGAGGCAATGAGCGATAGGAGGGGATTCGTCACTCCCGGTATAGGGAGTTGATGTTGCGCTGTGTTCGATTGGCTATAACCGGAAATCCCTGGCCAGGGTTGCTGAGATTTACTGGTAAGTGTTACCAGTAGTTTCTCGAACTGTTATAGACCTCATATCGACACGACTTATCGAGCTATTGGGGTCTGACGTTTACCACCCCTAGGCAAGATATGCGACATATCAGACGACGAGACCGGACTGTACGGTAGTGTTACTGGTTGGATTCACTGGAGTGTGAGCGGGCTTGCTCGTCGATCTTCTGATCGCTCAATACCCGGGTGGCCGTTACGTTTAGCAGACCGCTTGCGGCTTGTGGGTGTTTGATATGATCATCACCTGCTGCCGGAGTATTGACGAGTCTTTAGAGTCCTACACAGAGGTTTCCTGGCTCATGCAAAACGAAATAGGAGCGCATATGAGATATGTGCGGGACCGAGAATAATGCGTGTATGTGATACCGTATTCCATTCTCGCAATGAATGTATCGACTGGTTGTATGCGATATAACCTAGTTATCGATTCAAGGATTGATTCGATAAGCCGATACATTGGATACTAGTTGGTTATATGCGATATGACCGGATCATTGAATCAAGTGTTGATTTAATGATTTAATGTATAATTATATATTTGATATATTACTTTGCATTAACTAGTATTGGTTCACTTTAAATTGATTTTCTCACTTGAAGTTCACAAGTTGTATATGTGATATACTTTTGTGCACTTGATTGTATCATGTTTGATGATACATGCTTACTTGAGTTTGTGTAAAGATTGAACCATGGTTATTTAAATGGTTAGGGTTTTGTTTTTCATTTTCTTATTCATTTATTTATTTGTTTATTCATTTTTGGAAATGATAAGCATAAAGAGAAAATGGTGGCTAACTTTGTTTGTTGTTGAAGCTTCTTGAAGACTTTGACCAAGTGACCATTTTGTCTCATGCTTAACCCTAACCATTCCATTTAACCATGATTAACTCTCTACACATTACCATGGTTTGAATATGATAAGTATTCATTTTTCTTTTGGATTTAAATAAACTTATCATATTCATTTCTTTCTTCTTCTTCTTCTTCATCACATGAAGAAAGCTTGCTACTACAATGGCAACTTGAGAAAACAAGTGAGAAATCCAATTCTAAAGTGAACCCACCTCCTATTTCTTCATCCTCTACCTCTTGCCAAGTAGTATAGGGTGTTCTCTTCACAAGTTTCATGACTTGGTGAAGTGGGAGCTTGATCTAGCGATGCCTCGACGTAGATCATCTTCGGCATCGTAGTCGATGACCTAGCCCGCCCATTTCT
The DNA here is from genome assembly GCA_030015575.1 of Agapanthus africanus. Classification (NCBI taxonomy): domain Eukaryota; kingdom Viridiplantae; phylum Streptophyta; class Magnoliopsida; order Asparagales; family Amaryllidaceae; genus Agapanthus; species Agapanthus africanus. Next base: position 422,518,410 of record CM057345.1, on the reverse strand, counting down.
CCGATGAAGCCGACGCTAGAGCCCGGGATTGCATTTGGACAGCGGAGAGGACTTCATCACGGAGCTGAGGAGGTGGAGAACCGGATCTACAAAGGTTGTATTTCCGTTTACTCTTAGTAAAGTTGTTTACTAGTTCTAGTTTTCGCCTAAATTTCTAGCCAACGATCTTGTTAGGGTTTCTCGGCACCCGTAAATTTTGAAATTGGCATGGTTGATGCCTTGTAAGACCTCTTGAGAGTGACTAGGAACCCTACAGTGGTATCGGAGCCTAGCTAGAGCCTTAGGCGTTGCGTAAACGAAGTTTGAAACCCGAACAAACCCCGAAACCCTAATCCGACATGCTCTCTGGACTTTTTCTAAAAACTGGGTTTTTTCCAGATTAAAAATGCTTAAAAAATTCAGCAGGGAAATCTAAGAATTACGGTGCAAAATGTTTTCCATGAACTGTTCATAGTGCGGCGGAACCGCGGCAGAAGCCTGGCTTCTACGGCGGTTCCGCGGCGAAATGATGACGTCATCCTCCCTTGTTTGCACAGTAACTCCTATTTTATTATGCTGGATTTTCTGGGAATTTTTAATATTTATTCAAGAGTTGAATTTTCTGGGGTTGTTTTGGGGATTCGGTGTTTCGATCGGTGTATCAGATTTTGTCTATGTGGCTTTCCGGATATTTTTTTGGATATGTTAAAAAGTTCGACCGGATATAAATACCCAATTTTTCCCCTGTCGGGAAATTTCCAAGTGTGGGATTTTTCCGAGGTTTAAATACGTTCTAAGTAGTGCAAGTAACGCGATGGACCCTCTAGAAGACAACAAACCTTAACTCGATTATGTGACCGTCTTGAACTGCCCTTTGAACCCTCGGGTTTGGGGCAGTACGGCGTGCCACATGTGAGGCGTTGGCTTGACCCTTCTACGGCTGGACCGTTGGTACAGAGGCATGAAGTGAATGTCTTTGAACTTATTTCATGAGTTGATTTGTATCGGGAAAACTTGGGTGTTAGAATGTTCGATCGGAAAGTTTAACATTTTCTATTTATCTGGAATGGGATACAATAATTGGAATTCACAAGAAGTTATGAGATAACTGAATGAATGTTATAAACATAGCAGTTTAGTCTCACTTGATCGGTTGCCACGGAATTTTGATGTGATCAAAAGTCCGTCGCAATCACGTAGCTGTACGCGGATACTCGCCGGGTAAACTTAATAGACAGCTACACCCCATAGCCCCGACCAAGTGATTGTGGAGAACCCCGTCGCCGAAAGCATCCGTTCGGGTGCTCGCGGTAGCGGTGTTCCGCCTTGGTGCACTTCGTCGACGGTATCAGGGGTGCGGCCGCCTACTAAAGTTTGCGACGAGTATTCGATCAGGATGTCGGGAATCTTGTTGAATTACCCGACTTAATATTGAAAAGTGTTTTTGATTTTGAGACTAAAATGCGGGGTTTATAATTGTTAGGCATGCGATGTCTAAGAAATTCATTTGGTCAGGCATGTGATGTCTGAGGTGGTTGCGGATTCCAACTGTTGTAGTTTTACACTTTCTTTTTTGTGACCGTAAGTGTAATATGTGATATCGCCGGTTTCGTTGCTATATGTCAACGACAATTGGGATGCACATATTTACTTACGTTGATGACATGTGATGTTATGTGTTGCTGGATATGTTATATTGGATCGTCGTGTTTGAATAGCCGGGGGTTTTTATGTGAGATGAGTGTTTTTCATTTTCATTCATGTAAAAAACTTGTATGTAATATTCTTTTATTGGGGCACTTCCAGGTTGCGGAAGTTGTCACCCTTTGTATATTATTTACTTTTCCGCACTAGGATAAACCCAAGGGGGGAGCACAAGTAACCGGGTTCTGGAGTCCAGTGGGAGACCAACTCGAGGAGTCGAGTCCGGGTCTCCAAACTCTAGAATTGGTAGGGTTGCTTGCCGCTCTCGTATGGGTCTAGGGGTGTGGGTTTGGCTATTCATCACGACCGTGGAATCCGTGTTTTATACTGGCTCGTATTGAAAACACGGACGTCCTAGTATATCCAATATTTCATATGATTCTTCTGCTGCGATATCTGTGATGTGATCATGTGATGTTCTGTGATAGATACAGTATATAGTATATATAATATATTATATAGACGTTACTTATGTTTTACACCCGCGCTAGCCCTGCCCCGCTCTGCCGTTAGTTACCTAACCTAACGGTGCACGAGGGGACATCGAGGCGAATGCGGATGGCATAAGTGTACGTCATATTTATCTGTGATGTTTAGGTACTTAAATGATAGGACTTCATTAATGTGATTAACGAAATAAAAGAAACCTAAGATGTTGTAGAATCGAATTTCAAAATAAAAAGGGTAGCTACAGTTCTTGCTTTGCACAGCGGTATATGTGATATATCCTGCACCTTATTCGATAAGGAAAGGACCGAGATCCCTTCGCCGGGAGTGACTCCTTTAGCAATAACTGGCAGATGCTACAAAACTCGGTTTGTCTTTTGATAGCTTTTAAGAGTTTTTTCTTTGCACAGTGATATATATGATATATCCTGCACCTCATTCGACGAGGAAAGGACCGACGATCCTTTCACCGGGAGTGACTCCTTTAGCAAAACTAGAAAAGCCTCAAAAACACTCCATTTTAAAATCATTTGATTCTACAACGATATCAAGTTCATTACGCAATAGGATTTCAGAAAAACCTATCGTAGCCCTCCGTCATTTCAGATAAGTTGTATATAGTATTCGTGCTGCATTTGTTGGCTTTCGTCAAGGTGCAGTGTGCGGTAGCTATATGCTGCTTATCTGCCAGCATACGATGCGATTGGATTAGGGTAGTCGTGCGGCTTTGTTAGCTTTCGTCAAGGGTCGTGCGGGTGGGTTTAATTCAATCAAGAAATGTACGGGTTGAACTTGACTAGCGGGCTATGGTTTGTTGGCTTTCGTCAAGGTCATAGCACGTTAGGGGAAAAATTATCGGGAATTTCAAGTGTTGAAATTTGCAATGAGATTGCATACCTTCTATGAGATTGTTGGATCCCGATACCCGCTGCGAGTAAGAGTTACTCCTGGGAGAGTTTTATACATTACAATTAGCCGATCAAGTAGGTGTCTAGAAAGGTGTTAACGAGGTTACGCCTCTGGGAAAACGAGGTTTACATTAATTAGGTCCGTGCGAAAGCACGGGGAACCTCCCTCAAAGTACCGACACTGGCCTGGCTGAAAGATTGGCGAACTTGTAGCGTGTAATTAATCCCGGCTACTCTTTCCTTTTAGGGTTTGAAGGAAGATTTGATAAAAAGCAGTGGGAGCCATCCTGATTAGATAAAATAATAACCAATCTGATCTTGCAAGAGCGCACGCTGAGTGTTTTCTTCTCTCTCTCTCCTGGTAGCGACCATGTCACGCCTTAATCAAGATAATAATACGGATTATTGACCGAACCCGCTTGTTATACTGAGCTGGGGAACGTTGGTCCCGCTCCAACTTATAATTGTTATAAGACAGAGCAGGAAATTGGGGATTACCAGAATTCCCGTGCCGCCCAAACGAGGAGAGTGCATGATGATGCATCATCTTCGGGTGTGTTCATTACAGAGAACTGTTTCTCAGTAACCTTTACGTCCTAGGTATGTGATACCAGATCAGGATCCCAGATATGTAATCAGTTACATAGGGCTACAGAAAGGTAGAGGACTGAGAACGGGTGATAAGTTTCATGAGGCAGAAAACGGGGCAAGTGTTGCAGCCAAGTCTGTTGGTCACTGTCACCCTGTATTACCAATACATTGATTCTGAACGAATGTTATTAGATACCGAACCTGATATACAAAATCATATCAGTCTCTTTATCAGTAAAGAAACGATAAAATTTTGTATTATCGGATAATGTTTTGAACATTTCCTATATCAAAAGTTGATCGGATCAGGCACGTTATCTAAAAGCGTTGATGTTCTAAATCAAACTACAGTTCTTTAGTATACTGAACACACACAAGAGGAAGAGTTCAGAAATGAACGAATCTTTCTTGAGGTATTGTAGACTAGGTCAGATCAATGTGACCCGACTAGCTAGAGTTACATAAAGATGCATATTTAAATTAGTTTGAATTTACATCTTGTGAAACTCGCCAGTCATGTCACAAAGACAAAATGACCATAGCTCCGTTTACTGGAAACAGAGAAAGAGTTAGTGAACTCTTGGGATGATACATGTTGATGTATAAAGGTCCCCTGTCTACACATGCCAAGACCGGTTCTTTGTACTTCATTACATTCTCTGATGATCTCTCAAGATTCAGACATATGTTCCTGTTGAAACACAAGTCCGAACCTTTTGAGATATTCACAGAATATAAGTTATAAGCAGAGAATCAAAATACGGGTATAAGTATTATGTCCTATGATGAGATCAGGGAGGAGAATACTTGTGCATGGAATTCCTGGACTTTTCTAAAGGAGAATGAGATTCTCTCTCAGCATTACTCCTCCGTATACACCATAGCACGATGGTATATCGGGGCGGAGCAATTGCACCCTATGTGATATGGTGTGCTCTATGATGAGTACTACTGAGTTACCTTTTTCCTTTTGGGAGTTATGCACTTGAGAAGCTGCATACCTATTGAATAGGGTTCAAATCAAATCAGTTGCCTACCGCTTCATATGTGATATGGAAAGGGAAGAGCCCATATCTTAAGATGGTTAAGATTTGGGGTTGTCTGGCCTATGTCTAAAAGCAAAATCCGGACAAGCTCGAGGCAAGGTCTGTTATGTAGAACTGGAAAGGTTCCAGCTATGCAAACTACAGCTGATGATTTGAAAGAACCAAAGGATTCAGTAGATTCCAACGAACCTCAGCCTCTCCGCCGATCTAGTAGGGTTCCTCACCCACCTGAGAGAGATTTCGGTTTCTCTATGACAGTGGGAGCGAGGATTGCATCATGAGATGATGACCCAACTAGTTTCGAGCTGGCCATCAGGAGTAAGACTCTGTAAGAATGGCTGGATGCTTAGTGATCTGAGATGGAATCCTTATACACCAACAAAGTATGGACTTTAGTTGCTATATCTGAATGGTTAAATCCCCATCAGGAGCAAGTATATCTTGAGAAGATTACTTGGTGTAGATGGAAAAGTTGAGACTTTCAAAGCTAGACTTGTTAAAGGTTTTCGTCATTGACCAGGCGTGGATAATGATGAAACCTTTTTCCAGTATCTATGCTTAAGTCCATCCAGATTCTACTTGCCACGGCTACATACCATGACTATGATATCTGGTGGTTGGGTGTCATGACAGCTTTTCTAAATGATGTTTTAGAAGAGGGAGTCTATTAGTACACAGCCAGAGGGCTTCGTAGACAGTGGGAGCAGCGGAAACGTGTGCAAGATGTTTTATAGGATAAAGCAGGCATCGCGGAGTTGGAACATCTGTTTTGATGTGATAGTCAAAGAGTTTGACATCATCAAAATGGTAGATGAACCTTGTATAAACAAAAAGGTAGTAGGGAGTATGGAAACGATCCTCGTAGAGTACGTGGATAACATACTCTTGATGGGGAAGGAGTTTCCTATGTTACGCTCGATCAATCTCCGCTTATCACAATGATTCTCCATACAGGATCAAAGTGATACCTCCTAAATCCTGGGTTTTGGATCTATGAGATAGATCTAATTGGATGTTAGGATTCTTACTAGTTGTAGTGAGATGGTATCAACCGATCCTGGGGAGAATCACTGGAAGGGTTCCAGGGTGATAAGGACGACTGAATGTCAGTCACAGGCATTGTCTTTACCCTCAGTAAAGGGACGGTATGTTGGAAGAGTTCCAAGCTAGATACCGTGACATACTAGACGATAAAGGCTGGATACATCGCTACTTAAGATGCTACCAAAGAGGCTGTCTGGATGTATATTTGTTCAAGAGATGAACTTAGTTCCTCCCATTGTGTGACAATGGAGTTGTGGCTTATGCCAAGGAACGTCTGTCCCATCAGTGATCCAGTCATATTCTAAGGCAGTATCACCTGATCATGGAGATGGTTGATCTCCAGGGTGAACGAGGTTAGGAGAGTAGACTCAGAGGAAAACACGGCGGATCCACTCACGAAGGCCTATTCCCAGAGAGAGATTTTTATGGGATGGTTGAGTATGAGATACTGCAACCACTGCTACAGATAGCCCTAGTGCAAGTGGGAGATTGTTAGTTATATGTATGCCCTAGAGGCCATTACTGTACACAGGATGTATATTGTAGTGGATGCTGGGACATATATAGGGAGGACTTTCTTGCTCGACATGATAGTATGCTATCTGGTTGCTCTTTACCTTAACGTGTATACTGATTGTCTCTCTGTTACATGTTGGTAAAGCCCTTAGGATGTGTACTTGACTACCTGGACTATGATGCGGATCCTACTAGTGGGGACATGGTAGTCCATAAGTACATCCTTCAAGGTCCTTAGTCGTGGGTGTATCGAGACGGGGCATCGATATGCCAGAGTAGACTAGCGTATACCTTCTCGACCCATATAGATGGGCGATGGATGATCCCATATCCATTGGTGTTTGACATCAGAGATGATATACGAGTGCTCAGTGGAGACTGGGTACACTGGACGGACTCGCCGAGAACTCCCAGATGGTATTATACCTTACGTCAGATGGCAGTTCTCTGGTGACACTGGTACAGAGTAGTCTGTTGACCCGAGATCGTCATAGAGTCTTGTGTGGTTCCCACTGTGCTTTGATTTCCATCTTACCACGTCCAAGAGGGCTTGCAAAACGGTGGTTTTTGGGTACAGTCCCGAGTCACATGGAGGCAATGAGCGATAGGAGGGGATTCGTCTCTCCCGGTATAGGGAGTTGATGTTGCGCTGTGTTCGATTGGCTATAACCGGAAATCCCTGGCCAGGGTTGCTGAGATTTACTGGTAAGTGTTACCAGTAGTTTCTCGAACTGTTATAGACCTCATATCGACACGACTAATCGAGCTATTGGGGTCTGACGTTTACCACCCCTAGGAAAGATATGCGACATATCAGACGACGAGACCGGACTGTACGGTAGTGTTACTGGTTGGATTCACTGGAGTGTGAGCGGGCTTGCTCGTCGATCTTCTGATCGCTCAATACCCGGGTGGCCGTTACGTTTAGCAGACCGCTTGCGGCTTGTGGGTGTTTGATATGATCATCACCTACTGCCGGAGTATTGACGAGTCTTTAGAGTCCTACACAGAGGTTTTCTGGCTCATGCGAAACGAAATAGGAGCGCATATGAGATATGTGCGGGACCGAGAATAATGCGTGTATGTGATACCGTATTCCATTCTCGCAATGAATGTATCGACTGGTTGTATGCGATATAACCTAGTTATCGATTCAAGGATTGATTCGATAAGCCGATACATTGGATACTAGTTGGTTATATGCAATATGACCGGATCATTGAATCAAGTGTTGATTTAATGATTTAATGTATAATTATATATTTGATATATTACTTTTCATTAACTAGTATTGGTTCACTTTAAATTGATTTTCTCACTTGAAGTTCACAAGTTGTATATGTGATATACTTTTGTGCACTTGATTGTATCATGTTTGATGATACATGCTTACTTGAGTTTGTGTAAAGATTGAACCATGGTTATTTAAATGGTTAGGGTTTTGTTTTTCATTTTCTTATTCATTTATTTATTTGTTTATTCATTTTTGGAAATGATAAGCATAAAGAGAAAATGGTGGCTAACTTTGTTTGTTGTTGAAGCTTCTTGAAGACTTTGACCAAGTGACCATTTTGTCTCATGCTTAACCCTAACCATTCCATTTAACCATGATTAACTCTCTACACATTACCATGGTTTGAATATGATAAGTTTTCATTTTTCTTTTGGATTTAAATAAACTTATCATATTCATTTCTTTCTTCTTCTTCTTCTTCATCACATGAAGAAAGCTTGCTACTACAATGGCAACTTGAGAAAACAAGTGAGAAATCCAATTCTAAAGTGAACCCACCTCCTATTTCTTCATCCTCTACCTCTTGCCAAGTAGTATAGGGTGTTCTCTTCACAAGTTTCATGACTTGGTGAAGTGGGAGCTTGATCTAGCGATGCCTCGACGTAGATCATCTTCGTCATCGTAGTCGATGACCTAGCCCACCCATTTCTCCGATGAAGCCGACGCTAGAGCCCGGGATTGCATTTGGACAGCGGAGAGGACTTCATCACGGAGCTGAGGAGGTGGAGAACCGGATCTACATAGGTTGTATTTCCGTTTACTCTTAGTAAAGTTGTTTACTAGTTCTAGTTTTCGTCTAAATTTCTAGCCAACGATCTTGTTAGGGTTTCTCGGCACCCGTAAATTTTGAAATTGGCATGGTTGATGCCTTGTAAGACCTCTTGAGAGTGCCTAGGAACCCTACAGCTATAAACATTCCGACGGCTGGACCTTCAGCGATGCATTGCTCGCATTTAGACTCAAGATTCCTCCATCGGATAGCATACTGGACCAACATCTCGCTGGATCTTACTCTTTCATTGATCAGTGCCAAGATTGTATTGTGTTCACTTGCACTAACGAACCTCTGCTTAAAGAGTAGTTCCATGTCGGCAAAGGTTTCAACGGGGTCATTTGGGAGCTCCGAGTACCATTCGAAAGCGGTCTTTGACAGACTGCTGACAAATTGTCTGAGGAGAAGCTTATCGGCACCACCGTTGTTACCATATATATCCTTGAACTGTGCAATATGCTGCTGAGGATTCCCCGTCCCTTTGAACACGTTGAATTTTGGGATTGTGTATCCATGGGGATACTTTTTTTGGTCGTACCAAGCTGGATATGACCGACCTATCTTGATCAGCTGATTTGTCTCTTCACTGGCCTAGAGGGCTTTGATCTTTTGGGCGATATATTCATCGAGCTATGCCCTCAAAATCATATCCTCCTTAACAGCTGAAGGGGCTTGTGTTGGACTTATCACATCCCCTATTCTTTGTCAAGGACCACTGGAGTATCTCCTTCCGGTAGTTCTGATGGTTGGGCCATTTGATTCATATTGGCAGTTATACCTGCCGCTTTTTTGGTTTTCTTATCGAGGGCACGCTTTAAAGAGTCAGCATCAGACCCTTGTCCCTCGAGGTTTTTCTACTCGTCCTCCGTCTGTGCTTTGGGCGGTGGACTTATAAGTGTCGTAGCTTGGGCGACCATTTCCTGCAGCTTTTTCTACCTTTGAGCAACCGTCAAAGACTGGGTATGGGGTCTTTGAGTCGCTGAAGCATTAATTTCATTCCCAGAGTTCATCATATACACGGTATGAACTATCTTGGGCTTATGCTTGACACGCTTGAGATCTTCCCCCTTAGGATTTGTCTTAGTAGATTAGAATTTTTCCGGCCTCTGTCTTTTATAGGAAGCCAACTTGAGGGGAACCACTTTGGATGGATGACTGATCGTGAAAAAAGTGTGTTCGAAAATAACCGCAATCAAGATGGTGTCGCTAGTAGCTAGCCACGATGAGTACGGGTCGTCCGCAGGGAAACGTGAACTTTTTTCTTTCTTTACACAAGTAGATGAAAGATGATTGATTGTTTGTCGTTATATTTTAAAACAGATATAAGATTTATAATGAAAAGCCTTGTAGAGTTCATTGGACATAGTAGTAATGGATGAATAATTAAAAATGACTCTTTTATCTTTCAATAGTTTAAAACTAGATCGATAATGATGAATGTAGATTAGAGTTTTTTGAAAGAAACTAGGGTTTCCCCACTATTAACCCTTGACCTATCAATGATCTCTATTCATGTCTAGCCCTTAACAAAACAAGTGTTAAACCAATCTCAAATCGTGGTCGAGCCTTTCAATAAATTGATAGCGCGCCCGATAAGGAGGTTAACATTTATTTTGCTAAAGTTCGTAAACTTTAAAATGTATAAAATAAGTTTATGAGATCTTTTCATCCATTATCCTACTCTATCCTATGAACCCTAGCAAGCTAGGAATTACTCGCTCATGGTTAAGTTAGAAGAAAGGTTGAAGAATGAATCATAATGAAGATACAGAAAAGTAATAGCAGAAATTAAATGTGGAAAATAAATGCAAGAAGAAATAAACTAAAAACTACCTTTCTTAATCAACTATTACATTTACAATTCTCCTTAGAAAGTCGATTACAAGAGCCTTAGTTTGCTCTAAATCTCTCTCTTGTTGGAGGTAGAAGAATAGATGATCACTCGATACGTGGATCTCTTGGATCTTTTGATCTCTTCGGTGAAGATTTTCAATGTACAGCTCTCGGTCCCTTATATAGTCCTTGAAACCAGAAACACTAGATTCTTTATAGGAATATATGCAGTTACAATCATGATCTCAAAATTTCACATCCAACGGCCCATAATTGACCACTTAACCGCCGCAAAATGCTACATTTGTCCGCCCTTCCGCCGCGTTTTGGTAGGATCATGATTTGGGATTTTTTCTGGCTTCTTATGTTGACATGTGGAGATCCTTTTGATCTATAGATTCTGAAAATAATACTCTGAGTCTCTGCCGTTGCTAGATCTCTCGATTTGCTTCTAAATTTTGGCAGATTCAGTTCTGATATCCCTATTTGACTTGGATCTCTTACTTGGATTCCATACCTGAGCTAATATCTGCACAATATCTGAAATCAAAGTATTAGTAGCATTTTGTATTTTGAGATATTATTCTAACCATTTAAATGATATAATATCTTAAGAACATTGATTAGAAATATTTGATATAATATGCATATTTTAATTTACAAATATTTTATTCAAATATTATATGCATATATTTTCCCTTATTATATTAAATATTGTTAGTTCTATGTATGTCCTAGAGGCCATTATTGTACATGATTGTATATTATAGTGGATGCTTGGACATATACAGGGAGGACTTTCTTGCTCGATATGATAGTATGCTATCTGGTTACTTTTTATCTTAACATGTATACTTGTATTGTCTCTCTGTTACATGTTGATAAAGCCCTTAGAATGTGGACTTGACTACCAGGACTATGATGGAGATCATACTAGTGGGGCCAGGGTAGTCCGTAATTCCATCCTTTAATTGTTCTTAGTCGAGGGTGTATCAAGACGGGGAATCGATATTCCAGAGTAGACTAGCGTATATGCTTTTTGACCCATTTGATAGGCGATGGATGATCCCATATCTATTGGTGTTTGACATCAAAGATGGTATACGGGTGCTCAGTGGAGACTGGGTATACTGAACATGACTCGCCGAGAACTCCTAGATGGTATTATACCAAACGTCAGAAAGCAGTTCTCTGGTGGCACTGGTACAGGTTAGTTTGTAGACCCAAGATCATTATAGAGTCTTGTGTTATTCCGACCGTGCTTTTATTTCCATCTTACCAGGTTCGAGAGAGCATGCAAAACGGTGGTTTTTTGGTACAGTTCCGAGTCACATGGAGGCAATGAGCGATAGGAGGGGTTTCGTCTCTCCCGGTATTAGGGGTTGATGTTGTGTAGTGCTCGATTGGCTATAACGGGAAGTCCCTGGCCATGGCTGATACTGAGATTTACTGGTAAGTGTTATCAGTAGTTTCTCGACCCGTTATGAGCCTCACATCGGCATGACTTATCAAGTTATTGGGGTCTGACGTTTACCACCCCCAGACTAGATATGGGACATATCAGACGAAGAGACCGGACTGTACGGTAGTGTTACTTATTGGAATCACGGGAGTATGGACAAGCTTGCTTGTTGATCTTCTGATCGTTCTGTTGGATATATGTATGCCCTAGAGGCCATTATATGATAGTGGATGTATTTATACATGTATATATATATATATATATATATTCAGTGTACATTCTTGCTCGACATGATAGTATGCTATCTAGTTCTTCTTTATCTGACATGTTGATTTGATCATGCTTTTATTCATTCACACATGTTGATAAAGCCCTGAGGATATAGGCTTGACTACTGTGATTATGATGGAGATCATGCTAGTGGGACATCTGTAGTTTATAAGCATATCCTGGAATATCCCTAGTTGTAGGTGTATCGAGACGGGGCATCGATATACCAGAGTAGACTAGCGTATATGATACTATACCTATATGATGGGCGATGGTTGTTCCCACATTCATCGATGTTTGACATCGAGATCGTATACGGGTGCTCAGTGGTGACTGGGAACACTGGACGGACTCACCGAGAACTCCTATATGGAATTATATCTATCGTCGGATAGCAGTTCTCAAGTGACACTGGTGCAGGTTAGTCTATAGAGCCGAGATCGTCATAGAGTCTTGTATGTTCTCCCACTGTACTTTGATTACCACCCTACCACGGCTCTACTGAGTCGTGCAAACAGGTGGCCGTTGGGTACAGTCCCGAGACACACGAAGGCGATGGGCGATAGGATGGGTTTCGTCTCTCCCGATATTGGGAGTTGATGCTGTGCTATGCTCGATTGGCTATATTAGTAAGTCCCTGGCCAGGGCTGTTGAGATTTGCTGATAAATGTTATCAGTAGTTTCTCGATCTGTTATAGACCATTCATCGGTACGACTTATTGAGTCATTGGGGTCGACGTTACCATCCCTAGACTCGATATGCAGCATATCTAACGAAGAGACCGGACTGTACGGTAGTGTTGCCGGTTGGCTCGACGGGAGTTGTGACAGGTTCGCTTGTTTTATTCTGATCTCTCTGTTGGAGATAGTGCCCTCATAGTCAATTATTGGATCGCAGGTACGTGATTGCAATGATTGCGGAGGACCTATACCGGTAGGACAATCTTACTCGAGATGATAGTATGCTATCTGGTTTGCCTTTATCAGTCGTGTACATGTTCAGGTGACTGATTGCATGTTACACTTTGATAGAGCCCTTAGGATCTTGCTTTACTACCAACTGTATGATGGCGATCATATACGTGAGAGTTGGGTAGTTTATATGCATATCCTTAATTGTGGTCCCTAGTCGTGGGAGTTTCGAGACAGGACATCGATACTCCGGAGTAGACTAGTGTATACAGTCGAGACCCCGACGAGGGGCAGTGGCCAGTCTCACAAGCCACTGGTGTCAGTTGGATCACCTAAGATGTATACAGGTGCTCATTGGGTTATGAGTACACCGGACAGGACTCGCCGGGAATCTGCTAGTTAGTACTATACCTATCGTTAGATAGCAGTTCCCTGGTGACATGTGTACAGGTTAGTTCATCGACCTGAGGTCGTCATTTGTCTCGTGTGAGTTCCCACTGTGCTTTGATTTCTACCCTACCACGGCTCAAAGGAGTCGTGCAAACAGGTAGCTTTTGGGTACAGTCCTGAGCCATATGGAGGCACGTGAGCGGATCGGCAGGGGATTCGTCTCTCCCGGTATTGGGGGCGAGGTCGTGCTGTGTCTAGGAGAGCCATTACACATAGTCCATGGCCATGGCAGGAGATTTACTGGTAGGTACTCCAGTAGTATCTCAGGGTGTTATTAGGCTACACTCCGACACGACTTATACTGCTTCTAGGGGTCTGACGTTACTAGCCCCCTAGGCGGATATGCGATACTCATTGACGAACGGACCGGACTGTATATACATAGTCACTGTTAGGCTCAGTAGGGTTTCTGGATGAGTTCACTCATCGGCCTCCCTTGAGTTCGCTCATCAGCCTCCCTTGAGGTCAGTCCATGGGCAGCCGTTACGCATAGCTAGTGCCGCTGACGGTTTGTGGTTAAACCCACTGCCAGGGTACTGACGAGTCATTAGAGTCCCCCACAGACAATTTCCCAAGTTCGGGCGAAACGTTGTAGAGGCCGTATGGTTTTATGGCAGGGTTCGGAAAATGCACGTGCGTTTACGCACGTGTTATTTTTCGGGCAGATGATACTGTTCGGCTTTGGTTTAAGCGGGATCCGAGTATTATATTGAGTAGGTATAATATCTTTGTCTCAGTTGCATTTGTATTCGGTCGTAATACAAATGCGGGTATATTTACACAGTTTCGGGGTTATCCTGAAAGTCGTTTCAGGATCACTTTTGGAAGTTGTCAGTTTCCAGTTTTCTATCAGCCGTCTTTTAACATTCGGTTAAAGAAGGATTTATCTTTTCTTGGATGAGGGTGAGTCGTGCTTCTAGTAGGTTCTAGAAGGTAGTGACTAGGTTAATTGGTGTTGTGTTTTAATTGGTTGCTTTTAATGAAAGGATGACTAAGGATATGAGTCATTGTTTTCATTAATGATTCTTGTTTACTTAAAGATATTTGTTCTTGATCTTTTCTTCAAGATAAGCTTCATCCACTTATGGTTACCTCTCCCTCCTCCTACACTCACCTCCCTCCACCTATATATGGCCGGCCCCTCCTCTCTCTCTCTCACTTGATGTTTTCATTTACTTGAAAAGATTATGATAGATTTTGGGGTGTATGGAATTCACAGCTCATTTCATTCCATCACCCGATTCCCTCGGCAACTTCATTAACCGATCGTCCATGGATTTGGACGAAGTGAGACAAAGTCATCTACTCATTCTCTACATCATTCTTGGTCGTCTCTTTTAGCAAACTTGACGACCGAGTTGCCTCGAGTCAGAGGCGGGAGCCCGTTTAAAGAATCAGTGATGTGGTGCCACCTGGACGAGCAGATCAGAGATCGAAAGAGATCGGAGCAGCCGCAACGGAGCGTGGGATGATGGTTAAAGAACGAAGGACTCGGATCGTTCGGTATAACCTTTCTACACTCTTTACAGTTTGTTAGTTTAGCAATAATGGCAGATCCGGGTTATAGTATACGATAGCGCCAGTTAAAAAGTTTTTGTTCCGCATTTGGCGTCTGTAGACGGCCGCGGCGCTAGCGTAGACTTACAGTAGTATCAGAGCCTCACCATTTTGCTACGCTAACTTGTGCTAACGCGTTTAAAATATCGATCGAACCGGAAATCAAAAACTGCAAAATCCAAGCTTGACAGTTTCTGTCGATTTTAAATGGCTTCCTAAAATTATTCCACATATCACAGAACGTTGTGCAGGGTCTCAGAAGCACACGGACCAAATTTGGTCACGTGATTCCACCAAAGCGCCGCGGAATCGCGGCCAAACCCATGGTTTGGCCGCGCATCCGCGGCCGTTCTGTGGGATCAGTGCACCAAATTTTGTCTGTGTCTTCTCTGTTGGAATTTGGGGTTTTTGATATATATCTTTTGGGCCCAGATTTTGTTACTGTTCTGCAGATTTGCGTGGGGCCCACTTTATGATATTTTGTCGATCGAAATTTAAACATGTTAGTTTATAGTGCTTACATTATATCTCCGACCGGGAATGTCATTTGATCGGTAAACCGCGTCCGATTGCTATAGTTCTTTTAGACGGGTTTGCGAACGTGACATTCGCGTTGATGTTCTGTGTTGTGCTGTGATGTTGCGGATTTGTCGTGGTGGATAGAAGTGTGCAATGGTAGTACAGTTTGAATTTATTTGTACATTTGATATTGCGGGGCGAGCGTCCAACTTGTGGACTGCCGTCACTGCCTGTTGTATAATATTATTTTGGGGCACGACCAGGTTGCGGTCGATGTACCTGTTGTACTATTTTTCATTACTGTACTAGGTTTTGCCCCGAGACGGAGTGCACGGATAGCTGGGTTCTGGAGGGCAACGGGTCCACATCTCATGGCTTTGAGAGGCAGAGGGGCCCCACTATAAAATTGGCAGACTATTCGCCGCACTCGTAGGGGGTACAGGTTGACCCAAGGAGGGGTGCTCAATTTACCGGATTCCGTGAAGTGCAGGGTGTTCCATTCACTATGCTGGTGGGGACTGCCTCGCTTCAGGTTTTGGCGGGTAACTTGCCGCACCCGTAGGGGTCTAGGTTTCATTGCACAGGCTATCCACACGACAGGGGAACGTCGGGTTTCAGCAGCGGCTCTGTGAAACTCGGGGATCCCAGATTATCTGTATTGTTCTGTGATGCTTATTACTTTTCTGTAATGTTGCATATTATCACGCCTGGAGCGATTATTGTATATTGGTTTATATACTATTAGATGTTGTATATGTTTTACACCCGCGCTAGTCCAGTCCCCGCTCTGTCGTTAGTTAAGTAACCTAACGGGTGATGACGGGACCCAGTGACGAATGCGGATGGCATATACGTACATTTTATTTTCGTTCTTTTCTGGTGTGATTGATTGATGGGACTGCGTTGATTCTGATCAATGCAAAAAGTTAAACAAACCTGTTTGATGTTGTTGGAACAAATTTAAAAAGTGTTATTGCAAAGACGTTTCCTTTTGTTATGCATAGCGGTATTCAGTGGAATATCCTGCACCTCATTCGACGGGGCAAGGGCCGATATCCCTTCACCGGGACTGACCCCTTGGGCAGAAGTTTGCGTCAGGGTAATAACTTCACTATAGTCGATTACAAGTTGCTTTGCATAGCGGTATTCAGTGGAATATCCTGCACTTCATTCCACGAGGAAAGAGCCGAGATCCCTTCACCGGGAGTGACCTCTTTAGCAAAGGTTTTCGCCACTATATTTTAAAAAGCTATCAGGTTCCTTCAGCGATATCAAGTTCACTATGCTAAAGGTTTTTCGCCAAAAACCAGTCGTAGCCCTCCGTCATTTCATATGAATGGTCAGTAGTATTCAAGTTATGTTAGTCTGGCCCTTAGCCAGGACATAGTGTTTGGTAGCTGCTGGGGTATTCACATGTTGCATAGATAGATGCGTTGGTTTGGGACAGTCGTACAGCCTTGTTGGCCCTTAGTCAAGGGCGAGTACGGGTGGGTTCAAATTAACAAGATAATGATGGGAAGAACTTGACATGTGACTTATGATGGGCTGGCCCTTAGTCATGATCATAAGAGCATGGGGTAAAAATCATATCGGGAGTTTCTCAAGAAACTGAAACTTGCCAGGCATGCGCATACCTTCTGGAGTGTGATAACGCGAGTGGATTCCGTCACGTTATCATGCGATGAGAGTTGGATCCCGATTCCCACTGATGAGTTGGTTTACTCTTCGGGTGATCCCGATTGATTCTTCTTTTAGGTTTGGAGGAGAATTTGACAGGACAGTGGGAGGTTTCCGGATTAGATAATGTGATAACCATTCTGATCTAGGTTAGAGTGCACGCAGAGTGTTTCTTTTCTCTCTCTCTTTGGCAGCGACCTTTGACCGACCCTAGACTATGACTCAGTGACCAGGTTGACCGAACCTTCTTAAAATACTGGCTTTTTGGATTGTCTATGTTGCATAAGTCATTGCCACTCCTTCTTCTACCCCTTGCGTTTCTCAGAACACCCGTATTACTACGGATATCCACTTCCATTGGATAGATCCATCGTATGGTTATATACGAACTCGAAGGGACTTCTTCGAGGATGGATCCAGGTTCTGGAGAAATAGAATTGGTTTATTCAGTTGTCCTTTATTATCACCTTCTCTCAGGTTGCGAGAGCTCCTTGGTTTAGGAGAGTACACCTATTACGCTTATTGGATAGTCTTATTCCAAACCATAGGCAGGTGCCGAAAGGTAGGGAATGAAGAAAACCAATTAGCCTAAGTAGGGTGTGCAGAAGGCAATAACTAAAGACAAAATAAAGGGATTTGAAAGAGGGCAAAGTAAATTGCGACTGATATCAGTCACGACCAAAACCGCGTACTTCATCGCCACTCCTATTTCACCTTTAAAGGAATAAGGTATTATTCAGTTGTCTTTTATCATCACCTTCTCTCGAGATGCGAGTACTCCTTGGTTTAGGAGGGTACACCTATTATGCTTACTGGATAGTCTTCTTCCAAACCATAGGCTGGTGCCGAACGGTAGGGAAGGAAGAAAACCATTTAGCCTAACGATGGTGTACAGAAGGTAACGACTAAAGACAAATAAAGGGATTTGGAGAGATGGCAAAGAGATATACGGTTAAAGTCATGAATTGGATTATGGAAGAGGCATTGCTATGAATACCAGGATACCCCTACGAAACATTTTCATGTTTCAGTGCATTGTTAAAGGAAAACTGTTTTCCCGATTGGATACTTACTCCAAGGGTGTGTATTCACCAGGTTTCATTCTCATATCTGTATGGTTTTACAGATGATGAGTGGGAGTAAGTTATTGGGAATTAGGTGATTATCCTCATTATATCGGAATTCGTTGTAATTGGTGATATTTGAGGAAATCGCCAGGGTACAGTTTTCAATCTACGACGCACAGATTTTGAGTTGTTTAACTCAGCGGACTTATACAGAGTATTGTATGTTGTCCAGTGTCCATCAGGACAAAGGGGTAGGTCCTCGTACTATGTTCTGTTTACTTATAACTTCTCTAGTATTTAGACAAGTGTTTCGTAGAAATACAAGGTCTAAATTTTGAGAAGTTGTGGGTATAAGAATAAAGTAGAGAACCAGGTATCACAAGTATCGGGATTCTTCAAAGAGATTGAAGATGTAGATTCTTGTGATTGGTATTCAGATGATAGTAATGATTTTGAGAAACTTGTTTCTCTTTCAGGTTACTCATAATTGGATGGATTCCTGAGTTGAGTAATGCTGATTAGCCTTTTTCCATTAAGTTGATATGCACTGGAGACAGCTGCATGATTTGAATCTGGTTCCAATTAAATAAGTGCCAATGTTTCTGTATTGGATATAGAATGGATCGTACCTTAAAAAATATTAAGGTACGGGGAGTTGTCCAGCTTATGCTTAAAACCAGACACTGGATAACTCATGGCACGTTTCTGTAATGGCTGTTTGTGGGTTGACCCTGGCTATGACGAGGGTTGATATTCTACCATTTGGAAGATCAATAGTGATATTGTTCTTGACTCACCACAGTTTTAGTAAAATGGATCTTTTTCTGAAAACAGTAGTGGGAGTATGGTAGAACTGGAAGTGATTCCAGAACCGCGAACGATTACGGAAAATCTAATAGGACCTATATATTCAATCAGGTTTGACATTCCAATAGCCACTCCGCAGATATGGTGGGTAACCTCAGACACCCGAGAGGTACTTCGGTAGCCTCAAGGACGGTGACAGGGAGGTTCTTATCTACCCAGACTTGACACTACTGATGTTCCAGGCTATGAGACCCGGTAGGAGGGTTGTCGTAGTCAGTGGGAGCAGTGGAAGCATGGTGGGCAAATAGCTTATGTCTATTTATAGACTAGAGCAGTTATGGCGGAGATAGATCATCTATTTTTGATGTGACAGTCATGGGTTTGACTTCAATCAGAATAGGGGATGGATCTGTTAAGAAGGTAGTAGGGTGTGATGTCATGGTATTTGGATGACATACACAGAGTGGGAAGTAAAATTCCTATACTACGATCGGTTTTACTGTGGTCGTCACACAGTTGTTTCTCCAGACATGATATGGATATAATATCAGACATTATGGTTTCTGGATCTATGGTTTTTAGATCTGGATTTGGGTAGTTTCCCAATGTGGGTACTTTGACAGATATTCTAATGGTTTTTAGAATAGTTGACTCCTAGCATGGTAGTGTACCTGCAGGTGATGGAGTCACCCTCTCTAAAGGTGTCGTATAGACTAAAGGGGAGAGGGCTGTGCATGATTGGCAGATCACTTGCTTTGGAAATTGAGTCAATCGTGAGGTGTCAAGTACCACACCAGATGTTGTTTTTGCACTAGATGCAATGAGTTTGTATTAATCCAATCCTGGAGAAACATAAGGAAGCAGTTTTAGAACATAGGTACTTGTTCTACGGATTTGATGACGGCAGCCTCCTTCGGGAGACGATTATCATTCCAGGCTTCAAAGGTGACGTGGTTGACAGAGTGATTGTCAGAGTTATAGTTTTTCCCTCTGACAAAGAGGGACAGTATTATGGACAGGTGGTCCAAGAGGATACTGTGGGTGGCATGGTGCCGGATACTGATTAGGTTCAGTGATCGATACAGTCTAAGAAGTTTGGATTTGGAGTTCATTTATGAACTAGGTCCCATCAGATTTCCAGACATATTCTAAGACAGGTATTACTCGATTCGGGAGATGGCTTTCTCCGCGAACTTGAGATTTAGAGAGATAAAGAAAGAAACATCTAGGCGGATCCACTCACTGAGGCTATTTCTCGAACACAATAGTTTTACAAACGGGCTTTGTGAAACTGATTAGTAGAGGAGTTGGATGTTCGGTTTCACACGGGCTGTGAGTAGTCGACATCGCAATAATTAGCC
Source organism: Agapanthus africanus (assembly GCA_030015575.1). NCBI lineage: Eukaryota > Viridiplantae > Streptophyta > Magnoliopsida > Asparagales > Amaryllidaceae > Agapanthus > Agapanthus africanus. The sequence goes on along the minus strand of CM057345.1, from coordinate 422,498,194 downwards.
TTGAGTGCAAGTGGGAGATTGTTGGAGATAGTGCCCTCATAGTCAATTATTGGATCGCAGGTACGTGATTGCAATGATTGCGGAGGACCTATACCGGTAGGACAGTCTTACTCGAGATGATAGTATGCTATCTGGTTTGCCTTTATCAGTCGTGTACATGTTCAGGTGACTGATTGCATGTTACACTTTGATAGAGCCCTTAGGATCTTGCTTTACTACCAACTGTATGATGGCGATCATATACGTGAGAGTTGGGTAGTTTATATGCATATCCTTAATTGTGGTCCCTAGTCGTGAGAGTTTCGAGACAGGGCATCGATACTCCGGAGTAGACTAGTGTATACAGTCGAGACCCCGACGAGGGGCAGTGGCCGGTTTCACAAGCCACTGGTGTCAGTTGGATCACCTAAGATGTATACAGGTGCTCATTGGGTTATGAGTACACCGGACAGGACTCGCCGGGAATCTGCTAGTTAGTACTATACCTATCGTCAGATAGCAGTTCCCTGGTGACATGTGTACAGGTTAGTTCATCGACCTGAGGTCGTCATTTGTCTCGTGTGAGTTCCTACTGTGCTTTGATTTCTACCCTACCATGGCTCAAAGGAGTCGTGCAAACAGGTAGCTTTTGGGTACAGTCCCGAGCCATATGGAGGCACGTGAGCGGATCGGCAGAGGATTCGTCTCTCCCGGTATTGGGGGCGAGGTCGTGCTGTGTCTAGGAGAGCCATTACACATAGTCCATGGCCATGGCAGGAGATTTACTGGTAGGTACTCCAGTAGTATCTCAGGGTGTTATTGGGCTACACTCCGACACGACTTATACTGCTTCTGGGGGTCTGACGTTACTAGCCCCCTAGGCGGATATGCGATACTCATTGACGAACGGACCGGACTGTATATACATAGTCACTGTTAGGCTCAGTAGGGTTTCTGGATGAGTTCACTCATCGGCCTCCCTTGAGTTCGCTCATCAGCCTCCCTTGAGGTCAGTCCATGGGCAGCCGTTACGCATAGCTAGTGCCGCTGACGGTTTATGGTTAAACCCACTGCCAGGGTACTGACGAGTCATTAGAGTCCCCCACAGACAGTTTCCCAAGTTCGGGCGAAACGTTGTAGAGGCCGTATGGTTTTATGGCAGGGTTCGAAAAATGCACGTGCGTTTACGCACGTGTTATTTTTCGGGCAGATGATACTGGTCGGCTTTGGTTTAAGCCGGATCCGAGTATTATATTGAGTAGGTATAATATCTTTGTCTCAGTTGCATTTGTATTCGGTCGTAATACAAATGCGGGTATATTTACACAGTTTCGGGGTTATCCTGAAAGTCGTTTCAGGATCACTTTTAGAAGTTGTCAGTTTCCAGTTTTCTATCAGCCGTCTTTTAACATTCGGTTAAAGACGGATTTATCTTTTCTTGGATGAGGGTGAGTCGTGCTTCTAGTAGGTTCTAGAAGGTAGTGACTAGGTTAATTGGTGTTGTGTTTTAATTGGTTGCTTTTAATGAAAGGATGACTAAGGATATGAGTCATTGTTTTCATTAATGATTCTTGTTTACTTAAAGATATTTGTTCTTGATCTTTTCTTCAAGATAAGTTTCATCCTCTTATGGTTACCTCTCCCTCCTCCTACACTCACCTCCCTCCACCTATATATGGCCGGCCCCTCCTCTCTCTCTCTCACTTGATGTTTTCATTTACTTGAAAAGATTATGATAGATTTTGGGGTGTATGGAATTCACAGCTCATTTCATTCCATCACCCGATTCCCTCGGCAACTTCATTAACCGATCGTCCACGGATTTGGACGAAGTGAGACAAAGTCATCTACTCATTCTCTACATCATTCTTGGTCGTCTCTTTTAGCAAACTTGACGACCGAGTTGCCTCGAGTCAGAGGCGGGAGCCCGTTTAAAGAATCAGTGATGTGGTGCCACCTGGACGAGCAGATCAGAGATCGACGAGATCGGAGCAGCCGCAACGGAGCGTGGGATGATGGTTAAAGAACGAAGGACTCGGATCGTTCGGTATAACCTTTCTACACTCTTTACAGTTTGTTAGTTTAGCAATAATGGCAGATCCGGGTTATAGTATACGATAGCGCCAGTTAAAAAGTTTTTGTTCCGCATTTGGCGTCTGTAGACGGCCGGGGCGCTAGCGTAGACTTACACGCTCAATACCCGAGTGGCCGTTACGTTTTGCTGACCGCTTGCGGCTTGTAGGTATTTGATATGATCATTACCTACTGCCGACGTATTGACGAGTCTTAGAGTCCCACAATGAAGTTTCCTGGCTCAGGCGAAAATATGTGGTGTGCATATGAGATACCATATATTGATCGGGCATTTTCTGTTGGTCGGGTCGTATGTGATATGACCGGTTTGCAAAATCAAGTGTTGATTTAACAAATGACTTTTAGATTAATTCTTCAATTAAACTCTTTTTCTATTTTTGTATGCATACATGTATGCGCATGATGATGTGCATGGATACATACATACATACATTGTATCATGGTTGTTGATATATATTTGGTGGCAATGCAAGACTTATATTGTAGAGATTATCTATTTATTTATCATTTTAAATAAAGGAAAGGATAATTCACACAAGGTTAATGTTTATCATCTTTTATCCATGCTTCAACCACTTTTTAACCTTGAGTTAATTATCCTTTTTCCTTTTAACTCATTTGATAAACATCTAGATAATTCTAACCATGGTTGAAGTGAGAAGGATTAATATAGATTATTCTTTTCTCATTTCAATTATTCACTCTCATAACATTTCCTTTTGTGAGAAAGCTTAGCCACCATCTTCTTCTTCCTCTCTTGATAATTTCTTTGAGTGAGGTTGATAAAAAGAAAGAGTTTTGATTATAGAATACAAACCACATCATCATACTACACACATCTAGCCCATTTGTGTATGGTGTTTGCTCTACTTCATTCACATATCGACTAAAGCAAGGAGCTTTAGGCAAAGGAGCTTCGGGTGGATCGTCGTGGACCTAGAGGATCTCAAGCGAACCTTTTTCCAACCCTCAAGTAGCCAAGGAGTCTAGCGTAGGGAGCTACAAAGGTTGTACTCTCAAAACCCTAGCTTTTTCTACTTATGATTATGTCAATGTAATGGAACCCTAAATTTCTAGTGATGATTCTTTGTATGTTCACTTAGCACCTTAAAAAATTTGATTTTGGCACATGTGATGCTTCCAAACCCTTCATGAGGTGCTAGGCAAACCTAACACGTTCAATACCCGGGTAACCGTTACGTCCAACTAGTACCGCTGACGGCTTGTGGGTGACTGATATGATCATCACCTGCTGCTGGTGTATTGATGAGTTTTTAGAGTCCTACACAGAGATTTTCTAGCTCATGCAAAACGAAGTAGGGAACATATGTAATATATGCGGGACCGAGATTAATACGTATATGTGATACCGTATTCTAATCTTGTGACACAGGTTATATGCGATATAACCGGATTGTTGAATCAAGTGTTGATTCAATGATATGTTATATGTATATGTGATATACATATAAATGATATTAGTCGATTGTATGCGATACAGCCGGGTTATTAAATCAAGTGTTGATTTAATAATTTAATGTATGATTATATATTTGTTATATTAATATACATTAACTAATATTAGCCCACTTAAGAAAATGTTTTTCTCAAAATACATACAAATATATATGTGATATATATATATATATATTAATGTATTTATTATGTGTCATGCTAGATGATACATTAGACTTTAGTGTATGAGACTCATACCTAACTTAAAATAATATGGGTGTTTAAATATTAAGGGAAAAATTAAAATTAGATGGAAATTAGCATGGTTAAGATGCTTGTGGAAGCATTGAGAAGTTTTGACTTAAGTCCACAAATTTTGTCTTACTCTAGATATTTAATAACATAACCATTATCTTTAGCCATGTTTTAGTCTCTACATGACTTGATATGAGATATTTTATCACCCATGGTTCAACACTTGATCACTAGAGATCATTTTCTTCATCTCCTTCCTTGCTCTCTAGCTTTGAGTGAGTGAATAAAAGAAAGAGAGAGAAATTATTCTAAAGTGAGCAAAATCCTACTACACCAATCTATACCAAACTAGCCATTTAGTATAGCTTATTTCTTCACTAGTTCATCAATTAGTGAAGAGCTAGCTTAAGTTAGAGATTTTTCGACGTAGATCATCTTCAGCCTCGAAGATCTTTAAGCAAGCTTGTTCCTTTCGCCTAGTGGAGCTTCACGAGAGTCCAGGAGACCACCACTTGGAGCTAAGGGACTACTACATGGAGCTTTAGAAGTGGAGGACCAGTCTACAAAGCTTGTACTCCTTATTCACTTAGAGTAAAGTTGTTTACTTGCTTAGTTAAACCCTAATTCACTAGTTAGATTCTTGGTTTGGATTGCTTTGCTCTCTAGATATTTTAAAATTGCATACTCAATACCTTATAAAACCTAGTGAGAGTGCTAAGGAACCCAGCAGTGGTATCAGATTTACTAGGTATTGGATGTTGACCTATGGGGGGTTCTCACTGTGTGACAGTGTGGCGAAGCATAGGCTCTTACCCCCAGGGTGTCCCAAGACTGGAAGGTGTTCCGACGGGTTGTTGTCCTCGTGAGGGGGCATGCGTAAAAAGTAGCTGCTGAAGGACGCGTAGGTTCCACGGTGACCCCATCAGATGGGGTGGCTTCCTAACCAGCAGTAGTATCAGAGCCAAACTAGAAAATTATACGATGTGTTAGAATTACGAAACCGAAACAACTGCGAAACCTGGAATCCGAAACCTTAGTTTCTGTCAAATTTTTTAAGTCTTCTAAAATATTTTTTAAACAAGTGCAGAAAGCTAGTTATGATGTATCCAGAACATCAGAAAAATTTGAGGCAAAACCAAAAAAAATTGCCGGCCATATTGTCTAAAAAACCGGCCTCACCTTTTTTCCTTTAGCAAAAAACCTTGAAATTTTTGTGGTGTTCTGATCTCATGGTTTTAGAGTTTCAGGTTATGTTTGTATTCGCCAAGATTGCATTTGATGTTATCTTTCTGTAGTGGCAATACGGAGTGTTTCGTAGTCGTATTTTAACATCGCTTTGGGTTTGATATTGAAATATGATACAATATTTAGAATCCACAATAATTAGTTTTGTAAAAACTAGTTAGTGTTATGTAAATCTAGCATTTAGTCTCTTCTGATAGATTGCAACGATGTTTCGATTTGGATCAAAACTCCGTCGCAATCTCATATAGTACACAAACATTCGCCGGGTAACACTACTAAATAGCCATACCCCATAGCCCCGACCAAGTGACTGTAGGAGAACCCCGTTGCCAAAAGTATCCCCTCGGATGCTCGCGGCCACGGTGTTCCTCCTAAGTGCACTTCGTCGAAGGCATCGGAGGTACGACCATCTACTAATATTTCCGACGAGTATTCGATCAAGTAGTCGGGAATCTTGTTGAATTACCGGACTAGGTTATTGAAAAGATGTTTTCAATATGAGACTAAAATGCAAGGTTTATATGTTAGGCATGAAATTCAGGGTATGAGATATTCCGGGTTTATGATGTCTAAGGATGTTGTGGATTCTAATTATTGTATTTTCTGTTTTCTTTTCTGCGACCGTAAGTGTAATATGTGGTGTATCACCGGTTTCGTTACTATATGTCAACGACAATTAGGATACGCATATTTACGTACGTTGATGACATGTGATGTTATGTGTTATTGTGATATGTTATATTGGATCTTCGTGTTTGAATAGCCGGGTGTTTTTGCATGAGATGAGAGTTTTTCATTTTCATTCATGTAAAAACTTGTATGTAATATTCTTTTATTGGGACACTTCCGGGTTGAGGATGATGTCACCATTGATGTATATTATTTACTTTACCGCATTAGGATAGACCCATGGTGGGGAGCATAAGTAACCGGGTTCTAGAGTTCAGTGAGAGACCATGTCGAGGACTCGAGACCGGGTCTCCTAACTCTAGAATTGGTAGGGTTGCTTGCCGCTCTCATAGGGGTCTAGGGATGTGGGTTTGGCTATTCATCACGACCGTGGAATCCGTGTTTTTTACTGGCATAATTTAAAACATGGACCTCCTAGTATATCCAATATTTCATATGTTGACTTTTTCTGTAATGTTCTGTGATGAGATCATATAACTGCATAAGACGAATGCTTTATTATTATATATGATATATAATAAATGTTGCTTATGTTTTGCACCCGCGATAGTCCTGCTCCCGCTCTGTCGTTAGTTAACTAACCTAACGGTGCATGACGGGACCCCGAGACGAATGCACATGGCATAAGTGTACGTTATATTTTCGTTTCTTCTGTGATGCTTAGAAAGCATAAATGATGTGACTTCATTAATGAGATTAATGGAAGGAAAGAAACCTATAGAAGTTGTAGAATCAAATTTTCAAAAAGGTAGCTCTAGTTCTTGCTTTGTATGGCGGTATTCCTTGATGAATATCCAGCACCTTATTCGATGAGGAAAGAGCTGAGATCCTTTCACCGGGAATGACATCTTTAGCGAAAGCTAGCAAATGCTACAACCCATTCGGTTTGTTTTGGAAACTATTCGATTTTAAAAGCGGAGCTTAAACCACTCCTTTTCAAATCACTCGATTGTATAACGATATCAAGTTCAAAGCGCGGTCTTTCATCATTTTAGGAAGTAGAGTACTTAGTATTCGTGCTACGTTTGTTGACCATAGTTAAGACGTAGTGTACGGTAGCTAAGTGATGTCTTCCTACACAGCATATGATGTGATTAATTAGGACATTTATATAACATTGTTGACCATAGTTAAGGGTCATATGAGTAGATCTAATTAATTACGAAATGACGGGTAGAACTTGACTAGTGCTTATGATTTGTTGACCATAGTTAAGGTCATAAGTCACTAGGGGTAAAAACCATATCGGCAATTTCAAGAGTTGAAATTTGCAATAAGATTGCATACCTTCTATGAGATAGTTGGATCCCGATACCTACTGCGAGTAAGAGTTACTCCTGGGAGAGTTTTGAATTTTACAATTAGCAGATCAAGTAGGTGACTAGAAAGGTGTCAATGGGGTTATGCCTCTGGGAAAATGAGGTTTATTTTAATTAGGTCTGTACGAAAGCACGGGGAACCTTCCTCAAAGTACGGACACTAGCCTGGCTGAAAGATTGGCGAACTTGTAGGGTGTAATTAATCCCGGCTAGTCTTGCCTTTTAGGGTCTGAAGAAAGATTTGATAAAACTAGTAGGAGCCATCCTGATTAGATTAAATAAAACCAATCTAATCTTGCAAGAGCATACGCTAAAATGTTCTCTTCTCTCTCTCCAGGTAGCGACCATGACATGCCTTAATCAAGATAATAATATGGATGTATTGATAGAACCCGCTTGTTATACTGAGTTGGGGAACGTTGGTTCCGCTCTGTCTTATAATTGTTAAGTCTGAGCAAGAAATAAGGGGATATCCGTTTTCCCACGCAACCCAAACGAGGAATGTGCATGTTGATGCATTTTCTTCGAGTGTGTTTGTTACCTAGAATTGTTTCTCAGTACACTCAACGTCCTAGGTATTAGATACCGGATCGGGACCCCACATCTGTAATATGTTACATGGACTAAAGAAAGGTAGACAACTGAGAAAAGTTTATCATTCTCAAGAGTAGAGAATGGTGCAAATGTTGCAGCCAAAGCAGTTGGTGAATATCACCTTGTATTACCAACTGATAATATATTGATTCTGAACGAATGCTATTTCATACCGAACCTGATATGCAATATTATATCATTTTCTTTATTATGTAAAGAAGGATATAATCTTGTATTACAGGATAATGTTATGAACATTTTCCTGAATCAAAAATTGATTAGATCAGGCACATTATATAATGGCATATTCGTTCTAAATCAAACCATAGTTCTCAACGTACAGAACACACACAAGAGGAAAAGTTCAGAAATGAACGAATCCTTCTTGTGGCATTGTAGACTAGGTCATATCAATGCGACATGACTAGCTAAGTTACATAAGGATGGATATTTAAACCCATTTGAATTTACATCTTATGAAACTTGCCAGTCATGTCTCAAAGGCAAAATGACCAAAACTCCGTTTACTGGACACGGAGAAAGAGCTACTGAACTCTTGGGATTGATACATAGTGATGTATGCGGCCCTATGTATACACATGCCAGGGTTGGTTCTTCATACTTCATTACATTCATCGATGATCTCTCAAGATTAGGACATGTGTTCCTGTTGAAACACAAGTCTGAAGCTTTTTGGGATATTCAAGGAATATAAGTACGAAGTGGAGAACCAAACGAGTAAAAGTATTAAAATCCTTCAATCTAATCGGGGAGAAGAATACTTAAGCATGGAGTTCCTGGATTATTTAAAAGAGAATGGGATTCTCTCTCAGCTTACTCCTTCGTATACACCACAGCACAACCGTGTATCGGGGCGCAGGAATCGCACCTTATTAGATTTGATGTGCTCTATGATGAGTATTGCTGAGTTGCCTATTTCCTTTTGGTGTTATGCGCTTGAGAAGCCGCATACCTATTGAATAGAGTCCAACCAAATCAGTGCCTACCACTCCATATAAGATATGCTATGGGATGAGACCATTGTAAGCCCGCGGGGGCGCCCCGGCCGTCGATCCGACGCCGGAAACGCGGAAAACAAAAACTTTGCGAACTTTGCAAAACGGCACCACCGCGGACTTTTTACCCGGATCGGGCCATTAACCTAGCTAGCTAGCAAAAAGAAAAGAGTAGAGATGCTATACCAAACGATCCGTGTCCTTCGGTCTTCGTCTCCGCTCCGATCTCCTGCGGAATCTCCGTCACTTCCTCGCTCGTCGGAAAGGGGCACCACGTAGCCGGAATGTTTTACGGGCTCCCGCCTCTTGACCGAGGCAACTCGGGCGCGAAGTTGGCTAGCCGACGCGTCCAAGGCTTGCTATAGAATAGTGTAGTATGCTTGTCTCTCTTGGGGTTCATGAAGTTGCCCTTGGTGGAGGGATTTGAGGAGGAGAATGAATGAATGAAGCTTGGGATTATGGCAAGCCTCAAAGCATGAAATGAGATGAAGATATAACCTTACACAAATCAACCTCTCTCTCTCTCTCTCTAAAACAAGTGGCCGGCCCCTTTAGATAATGGAATAGATTGGAGAGAGAAAAACAAGAAAGAATATATCAAAAGATAATACAAACCTCACAAATCAATCCTTTTTCACTCATCTCAAATGAAAAGCAAAGAGATGGACAAGAATGGAATAACATGATGATGCAAGTCTCATCAAAAGCAACATATGCAAGAAAGCCCCTCACAACATGTTAATTGCGAACTTGCAATTAACACTCTCCATCACAAAGCCCGGCCGAGAAGGAATGAAAGAAAACCGGCCGGAACGGAATGCAAACTGGCAACTACAGAAAACCGATCCCGTAATAAATTACAGGAAAACCCCGCTACTGCAAATACATGCCCGCATTTGTATTCGCACTGAACACAAATGCAAAGAGACAAAACTACACTATCAAATACTAGTATCCGGCTTAAGCCAAAGCCGGCTAGCAAAAACCGTCCGATCATGATCCGTGCAATACCGCACGTATCTGATCGAACCCTGCCATATCTCCATACGGCCTCTACAGCGTTTCGCCCGAAACTTGAGTAACTGTCTGTGTGGTGGACTCTAAAGACTCGTCAATACTGTGGCTGTGGATTTAACCACTAGCACGTCAGAGGTATAAGCCAATACGTGACGGGCCACCAGGTATTGACCAAAAGGGACGTCGATGAGCGAACTCATCCTGACACCCTACCGAGCCTGTCAGTGACAATATCCGTACAGTCCGGTCCGTTCGTCTATGAGCATCGCATGGCGGGCCTAGGGGGTTGGTAAAAGTCAGACCCCCAAAAGCGGTACAAGTCGTGTCGGAGTGTAGCCCAGAACACCCTGAGATACTACTGGAATACCTACCAGCAAATCTCCTGCCTTGGCCAAGGACTTTTCATGTTCTGGCTCTCCTAGACACAGCACGACCTCACCCCCAATACCGGGAGAGACGAACCCCTGCAGATCCGCTCACTGCCTCCATGTGGCTCGGGACTGTACCCAACTAAAACCTGTTTGCACGACTCCTTTGAGCCGTGGTAGGGTAGTAATCAAAGTACAGTGGGAACTCACACGAGACAAATGACGATCCCAGGTCGATGAACTAACCTGTACACATGTCACCTGGGAACTGCTATCTGACGTCTGGTATATCCCAACTAGCAGGTTCCCGGCGAGTCCTGTCCGGTGTACTCATAACCCAATGAGCACCTGTATACATCTTAGGTGAACCAACTGACACCAGTGGCTTGTGAGACCGGCCACTGCCCCTCGTCGGGGTCTCGACTGTATACACTAGTCTACTCTGGAGAAACGATGCCCTGTCTCGAATCTCCCACGACTAGGGACCTTTTAAGGATGTGCTTGTAGACCCCCAGCTCCCACTTATATGATCGCCCTCATACTGCTGGTGGTCAAGCAAGAATCCTAGGGGCTTTATCAACGTGTAATAGCGACTCGAAAGGTCACCTAAAGCAGTACACGATGATAAAGATAAACCAGATAGCATACTATCATCTCGAGTAAGACTGTCCTACCGGGATAGGTCCTCCCCTCAATCATTGCAATCACGTGCCTGTGATCCAATAATTGACTCTGAGGGCACTATCTCCAACAATCTCCCACTTGCACTCGAGGCTAATTATTGCGATGTCGCATACTCACAGCCCGTGTGATACCGAACACCCAACTCCTCTACTAGTCAGTCTCACAAAGCTCGTTTGCGAAACTATTGCGTTCGAGGAATAGCCTCAGTGAGTGGATCCGCTTTGATGTTTCTTTCTATGTCTCTCTATATCTCATGTTCGCAGAGAAAACTATCTCCCGAAATGAGCAATACCTGTCCTAGAATGTCTGGATGTCTGATGGGACTTAGCTCATAAGTGAACTCCAAATCCAAACTTCTTAGACTGTATCGACAACTGAACTTAATCAGTGTCCTACGCCATGCCTTCCCTCAGTTTCCACCTGGACCACCTGTCCAAAATACTGCCCCTCGTTAGAGGGAAAACTATAACTCTGACAGCCACTCTGCCATCCAGGTCACCTTGGAAGCCTGGAATGATAACTGTCTACCGAAGAAGACTACCGTTATCATATCCCTAGAACATCCACTTATGTTCTAAAACTGCTTCCGACTGTTTCTCCAGGATTGGATTAATATCAACTTATTGCACCTACTGCAAGAACAACATCTGGTGTGGTACTTGACATCTCATGATTGACTCAGTTGCCTAAGCAAGTGATCTGTCAATCATGCGTGTCCCTCTCCCCTTTAGTCTGTAAGACACCTTTAGAGAGGGTGACTCCATTACCTGCAGGTACACTACCGTGCCAGGAGTCGTCCATTCTAAATACTCATAGAATGCGGTCAAAGTACCCAGATTGGGAAACCACCCAAATCTAGATCTAAATCTATAGATCTAGTAACCAGAATGTCTGATATAATATCCAAATCCTATGTAGAGAAACCACTGTGTGACGACCAAGGTATAACCGATCGTAGTATAGGAATATCACTTCCTACTCTGTGTATGTCATCAAATACCAGGACATCACACCCTACTACCTTCTCAACAGATCCATCCCCTATTCTGATGAAGTCAAACCTCTGACTGTCACATCAGAAATAGATGATCTATCTCCGCTATATCTGCTTAAGTCTATAAATAGACATAAGCCTGATATCCACCAATGCTTCCGCTGCTCCCACTGACTACGACAACCCTCTGGCAGAGTCATATACACGTACGCTTCTAAAGCAAGTTTAGAACGACGCTATACTCATCCTCCCGCCGGGTCTCGCAGCCTGGAACAACAGCAATGGCAAGTCTGGGTAAACAAGAACCTCCCTGCCACCGTCCTTGAGCATACCGAAGTACCTCTTGAGTGCCTGAGGTTACCCTCCATATCTGCGGAGTGGCCAATGGAATGTCAAACCAGATTGAATCTTTAGGTTCTTATCAAATCTTCAGTAATCGTTTGCGGTTCTGGAATCACTTCCAGTTCTACCATACTCCCACTTCTGTTTTCTGAAAAAATCCACTTTTAATAAAACTGTGGCGAGTCAAGAACAATATCACTATTGATCTTCCAGATGGTAGAAAGTCAACCCTCGTCATAGCCCGGGTCAACCCACAAACAGCCATTACTGAAACGTGCCTTGAGTTGTCCAGTGTCTGGTTTTAAGCATAAGCCGGACAACTCCCCGTATCTTAACAATGTCAAGATATGAACTGTTCTATATCCAAGAACCAGAGGCACTGATTTAATTGAACCAGATTCAAATCATGCAGCTGTCTCCAGTGCATGTCAACTAAATGGAAGAGAGGCCGATCAGCGTTACTCAACTTAGGAGTACTTCCAATTATGAGTAACCTGAAAGAGAAGCTAGTTCTCTTAATCATTACTATCAACTGAATACCATTCACAAGTATCTGCATCTTCGATCTCCTTGAAGAATCCCGATACTTGCAACACTTGGTTCTCTACTTTACTCTTATACCTATAACTCCTCAAAACTTAGACCCTGTGTTTCTACGAAACACATGTCTAAGAACTAGAGAAGTTAAAAGTAAACAGAATATAGTACGAGGACCAACCCCTCTGTCCTAATGGACACTGGACAATATACAATACTCTGTATAAGTCCCCTGAGTCTAATGACTCATTCACTGTGTGTCGTAGGTTGAAAACTGTACTTTTGGTTAAGAAGTACACCGTTGTTCAATGCTCCTTACCTAACCATCCACTGATATAGGTAAATGTCATAGACATAATTTCAAAAAGTATATCTCACTCTATAAAAATAGACGTACAGATATATCAATTTGAAATTGGTGCACAACAACGGATATTCAAAACCAAATATTTGCCGACCGGCAAACAACCCAGGTGGCTTCCTCAAATATCACCAATTCCAACGAATCCCGATATAATGAGGATGGTCACCTAATTCCCAATAACTTACTCCCACTCATCATCTGTAAAACCATACAGACGTGAGATTCATACCTGGTAAATACATACCCTGGAGTAAGTGTCTAATCGAGAAATCAGTTTTCTTTTAACAGTACACAGTGAAACTGAAACATTAAGATGTTTCGATGGGGTATGCTGGTATTCCTAGTAATGCCTCTTCCATTATCCAGATTCACAACTATAACTGTATAATTCTTTGCCACCTCTCCAAATCCCTTTATATGTCTTTAGTCATTACCTTCTGTACACCCCTTTACGCCAAATGGTTTTCTTCCTTCCCTACCGTTCGGCACCAGCCTATGGTTTGGAAGAAGACTATCCAATAAGCATAATGGGTGTACTGTCCTAGTCCTAGGAGCACTCGCATTGCGAGAGAAGGTGAGGATAAAAGACAACCGAATGAACTTAATTCATAGGTGATTTAGGATTGACAAAGAAGTACATGGTTTGGTCGTGAATAGCAGTCGCAATTTACTTTGCCCTCTTACTAATCCCTTGCTTTGTCTGAACTTAGTACCTTCTGTACACCGTTTAGGCTAATTGGCTTTCTTCATTCCCCACCGTTCGGCACCAGCCTAAGGTTTGGAAGAAGACTATCCAATTTGCGTAATAGGTGTACTATCTCCTAAACCAAGGAGTACTCGCAACCTGAGAGAAGGTAAAAGGTAAAGACAACTGAATAGTCCTATTCGTTTTCTCCAGAACCGGAAACCATCCTCGAAGTCCTTCGAGTTCGTATATAACCATACGATGGTTTTGTCCAATGGAAGTGGACGTTCGTAGTAATACGGGGTGTCCCGGAGAAAAGAGTAAAAGTAGGAGTGGCAAAGAGGTCTGCAACTCTGACAATCCAAAAGCCAGTGTTAAGTAGGTTCGGTCAACTTGGTCACTGAGTCATAGTCTAGGGTCGGGTCAATGGTCGCTGCCAGAGAGAGAGAAAAGAAACACTCAGCGTGCACTCTAACCTAGATCAGAATGGTTGTCACTTTATCTAATCTGGAAGCATCCCACTGTAACGTCAAATTCTTCCCCAAACCTGAAAGAAGAATTAGCCGGGATCACCCGAGGAGTAAACCAACTCATCAGTGGGAATCGGGATCCAACTCTCATCGCATGATAACGTGACGGAATCCGCTCACGTTATCACACTCCAGGAGGTATGCGCATATCTGGCAAGTTTCAGTTCTTTTGAAACTCCCGATGTGGATTTCTGCCCCATGCTCTTATGACCTTGGCGTGAGGTCAAAATATCATAAGTCACATGTCAAGTTCTGCCCGTCATTATCCTGGTTAATTTGAACCCACCCGTACATACCCTTGACGTAGGCCAAAATAGTAGTACGACTGTCCCAAACTAACGCATCTATCTATGCAACAGATAAATACCCGGCAGCTACCAAACACTATGCCTTGGCGTGAGGTCAAAATACATAGCTTGAATACTACCGAATATTTAACTGAAATGACGGAGGGCTACGAATGGTTTCTGGCGAAAACCTTTAACGTAATGAACTTGATATCGCTGAAGGAACGGATAGCTTTTTAGAAAAATATAGTGACGAAAACCTTCGCTAAAGAGGTCACTCCCGGTGAAGGGATCTCGGCTCTTTCCCCGTAGAATGAGGTGCAGGATATTCCAACTGAATACCACGGTGCAAAGCAAAAGCAATCGGCTATAGTGAAGTTAATGCCCTGACGCAAACTTCTGTCCAAGGGGTCACTCCCGGTGAAGGGATCTCGGCCCTTGCCTCGTCGACTGAGGAGCAGGATATTCCAACTGAATACCACGATGCAAAACAAAAGTGAACGTCCTTGCAATAACAGCTTTTTGAAAAAGTGTTCCAACAACATCAGAATAGGTTTGTTTAACTTGCACTGATCCGAATCAATGCAGTCCCATCAATTGATCACACCACAAAGAACGAAAATATACTGACGTACGTATATGCCATCCGCATTCGCCACTGGGTCCCGTCATCACTCGTTAGGTTAGCTAACTAACGACAGAGCGGGGACTGGACTAGCGCGGATGAAAAACATATACAACATCTACTAATATATATATAATATATAATTTTCGCTCAAGGCGCGATAAACAATGCAGCACAGAAAAGTACAGCAACACAGATCAATACAGATATCTGGGATCCCCAGGTTTCACAGAGCCGCTGAAACCCGACGTTCCCCTGGTCGTGTGGATAGCCTGTGCAATGAAAATCCTAGACCCCTACGGGCGCGGCAAGTCACCCGCCAAAACCTGAAGCGAGGCAGCCCCCTTCAGCGACGTGAATGGACCACCCAGCACTTCACGGAATCCGGTAACTTGGGCACCCCTCCTGGGTCAACCCTATACCCCCTACGAGTGCGGCGAATAGCCCGCCAATCCTAGAGTGAAGCCCCCTCCGTCTCAATGCCATGAGATGCGGGCTTGTTGCCCTCTAGAACCCGGCTATCCGTGCACCCCTCCGCGGGGTAATCCTAGTACAGAAAGTAAAATATACATACAACGGGTACATCAACCGCAACCAGGTCGTGCCCCAAAATAATAATACAAACGGGCAGTGACGGCAGTCCACATGTCGGACGCTCGCCCCGCAATATCAAATGTACATAATAAAACAGAACTGTACTACCACTGCAACCAGGCTATCCCCACGACCGATCCGCAACAGCACAGTACAATCACAGAACATCAACGTGAAAGTCACGTTCGCAAATCCGTCTAACCGGGCTATAGCAGTTAGACGGGATTTACCGATCAAGTGACATTCACGGTCGCAGATATAATGTAAAAACTTTGAACTAGCATGTTTAAAATATCCGATCGAACAAATTTATCAAAGTGGGCCCCACACACTACTGTAGCACTTACAGAAAAACTGGGCCCAAATAAAATATCCCAAAAGCCCTATTTCCAACTGATAAGATTACTGGAAAAATATGGTGCCACAATTCCCTATTTCCGCCGCGCAAGCGCGGCCAAACCAGGGTTTTGGCCGCGCTTCCGCGGTGGAACTGAGGAATTGGTAGATCGTATTTTCCCAGATTTCTTAAAATTGGTTGTACATGTCTCTGCAATCACCAGAAAAATTTTAGGAGCTCAAAAAATTTTAACAGAGAACACATGTGCACAAAATACGGTTTTTGGGAATTTTCGTTCGATCGAGCACTAAACATACTAGAGCAAGCTAGGTAGGTTAACGGCGTGGCTCTGATACCATTGTAAGCCCGCGGGGGCGCCCCGGCCGTCGATCCGACGCCGGAAACGCGGAAAACAAAAACTTTGCGAACTTTGCAAAACGGCACCACCGCGGACTTTTTACCCGGATCGGGCCATTAACCTAGCTAGCTAGCAAAAAGAAAAGAGTAGAGATGCTATACCAAACGATCCGTGTCCTTCGGTCTTCGTCTCCGCTCCGATCTCCTGCGGAATCTCCGTCACTTCCTCGCTCGTCGGAAAGGGGCACCACGTAGCCGGAATGTTTTACGGGCTCCCGCCTCTTGACCGAGGCAACTCGGGCGCGAAGTTGGCTAGCCGACGCGTCCAAGGCTTGCTATAGAATAGTGTAGTATGCTTGTCTCTCTTGGGGTTCATGAAGTTGCCCTTGGTGGAGGGATTTGAGGAGGAGAATGAATGAATGAAGCTTGGGATTATGGCAAGCCTCAAAGCATGAAATGAGATGAAGATATAACCTTACACAAATCAACCTCTCTCTCTCTCTCTAAAACAAGTGGCCGGCCCCTTTAGATAATGGAATAGATTGGAGAGAGAAAAACAAGAAAGAATATATCAAAAGATAATACAAACCTCACAAATCAATCCTTTTTCACTCATCTCAAATGAAAAGCAAAGAGATGGACAAGAATGGAATAACATGATGATGCAAGTCTCATCAAAAGCAACATATGCAAGAAAGCCCCTCACAACATGTTAATTGCGAACTTGCAATTAACACTCTCCATCACAAAGCCCGGCCGAGAAGGAATGAAAGAAAACCGGCCGGAACGGAATGCAAACTGGCAACTACAGAAAACCGATCCCGTAATAAATTACAGGAAAACCCCGCTACTGCAAATACATGCCCGCATTTGTACTCGCACTGAACACAAATGCAAAGAGACAAAACTACACTATCAAATACTAGTATCCGGCTTAAGCCAAAGCCGGCTAGCAAAAACCGTCCGATCATGATCCGTGCAATACCGCACGTATCTGATCGAACCCTGCCATATCTCCATACGGCCTCTACAGCGTTTCGCCCGAAACTTGAGTAACTGTCTGTGTGGTGGACTCTAAAGACTCGTCAATACTGTGGCTGTGGATTTAACCACTAGCACGTCAGAGGTATAAGCCAATACGTGACGGGCCACCAGGTATTGACCAAAAGGGACGTCGATGAGCGAACTCATCCTGACACCCTACCGAGCCTGTCAGTGACAATATCCGTACAGTCCGGTCCGTTCGTCTATGAGCATCGCATGGCGGGCCTAGGGGGTTGGTAAAAGTCAGACCCCCAAAAGCGGTACAAGTCGTGTCGGAGTGTAGCCCAGAACACCCTGAGATACTACTGGAATACCTACCAGCAAATCTCCTGCCTTGGCCAAGGACTTTTCATGTTCTGGCTCTCCTAGACACAGCACGACCTCACCCCCAATACCGGGAGAGACGAACCCCTGCAGATCCGCTCACTGCCTCCATGTGGCTCGGGACTGTACCCAACTAAAACCTGTTTGCACGACTCCTTTGAGCCGTGGTAGGGTAGTAATCAAAGTACAGTGGGAACTCACACGAGACAAATGACGATCCCAGGTCGATGAACTAACCTGTACACATGTCACCTGGGAACTGCTATCTGACGTCTGGTATATCCCAACTAGCAGGTTCCCGGCGAGTCCTGTCCGGTGTACTCATAACCCAATGAGCACCTGTATACATCTTAGGTGAACCAACTGACACCAGTGGCTTGTGAGACCGGCCACTGCCCCTCGTCGGGGTCTCGACTGTATACACTAGTCTACTCTGGAGAAACGATGCCCTGTCTCGAATCTCCCACGACTAGGGACCTTTTAAGGATGTGCTTGTAGACCCCCAGCTCCCACTTATATGATCGCCCTCATACTGCTGGTGGTCAAGCAAGAATCCTAGGGGCTTTATCAACGTGTAATAGCGACTCGAAAGGTCACCTAAAGCAGTACACGATGATAAAGATAAACCAGATAGCATACTATCATCTCGAGTAAGACTGTCCTACCGGGATAGGTCCTCCCCTCAATCATTGCAATCACGTGCCTGTGATCCAATAATTGACTCTGAGGGCACTATCTCCAACAACCATTTCTTAAACGAGTTAAGATATAGGGTTGTCCGGTCTATGTTGAAAAGCAAAATCCGGACAAGCTCAAGGCAAGGTCAGTTCTGTGTAAGTTTGTTGGATATCCCAAATATTCACATGGATATCTATTCTACCACAGCGACAAACAAATGATATTTGTTTCTCGTCATGCCATCTTTTTAGAAAAGGAATTTCTTCAAAAAGAAATTAATGGAAAAGTGGTAGAACTGGAAGAAGTTCCAGCTACACAAACTACAACTGAAGATTTAGTGGAACCAGAGGATTCGATAGTCCCCGACGAACCTCACCCACTTCGCCGATTTAGTAGGGTTCCTCATCCGCCTGAGAGATACTGCGGTTTTCTCAATGACAGTGGGAGCGAGGATTGCATCATGGAAGATGATGACCCAACTAGTTTCGAGCAGGCTATCACAAGTGGGGACTTTGTGAAATGGCCGGATGCTATGCGATCTGAGATGGAATCCATATACACCAACAATGTATGGACTTTGGTAGTTGCACCTGAAGGGGTAAAACCCATCGGGAGCAAGTGGATCTTGAGAAGATTCTTGGTGTAGATGGAGACCTTCAAAGCTAGACTTGTTGCAAAAGGTTGTCGTCAATAACCAGGTGTGGATTTTGATGAAACCTTTTCTCCAGTGGTTATGCTTAAGTCCATCTGGATCCTACTTGCCATTGCTGCATACCATGACTATGAAATCTGGCAGATCGACGTCAAGGCCGCTTTTCTAAATGGTAATTTAGAAGAGAGCGTGTACATGACTCAACCAGAGGGCTTCGTGGACAGTGGGAGCAGCGGGAAGGTGTGCAAGCTGGTTAAATCCATCTACGGGTTAAAGCAGGCATCGCGGAGTTGGAACAGCTTTTTTGACGTAGTAGTCAAAAAGTTTAACTTCATCAAAATGGTAGATGAACCTTGTATATACAAGAAGGTTGTAGAGAGTAAGGTTGTCTTCCTCGTATTATACGTGGATGAAATACTCTTGATAAAAAATGGTGTTCCTATGCTACACTCGATCAAGCTCTACTTATCACTATGTTTCTCCATAAAGAATTTGGGTGATGCCTCTGACATCCTGGGGAGAAACACTGGACAGCAGTGAAGAACATTCTTAAGTACTTGAGAAGGACTAAAGAAACGTTCTTGGTGTATGGTAACGGTGAACTCCAAATGGAGTCCTTTACCGATTCGAGCTTCCAGAGTGATAAAGTCGACTGTAAGACAGTCTCGAGTTTTATCTTTACCCTAAGTGGAGGGACGGTATGTTGGAAGAGTTCCAAGCTAGATACCATGTCAGACTCAACGATAAAGGGTGAATACATCATTGCCAACGATGCTAACAAAGAGGTTGTCTGGGTATAGATGTTCATGATTTGAACTTGGTTCCTACCATTGTTGTGACAATGGAGCTGTAGCTTTAGCCTAGGAACCCCGGTCCAATCAGTGATCCAGACATATTCTTAGGCAGTATCACCTGATCAGGGAGATGGTGGATCTACGGGAGATCGAGGTCAGGAGAGTTGACAGGAAGAATAATATGGCAGATCCATTTACGAAGGCCTTTCCCTAGAGAGACTTTAGAGGATGTTAGGTATGAGATACTACAACAACTGGCCTTAGTGCAAGTAGCAGATTGTTAGTTGTATGTATGCCCTAGTGGTCATTATTGTACATGATTGTATATTATAGTGGATGCTTGGACATATATAGGAAGGACTTTCTTGCTCGACATGATAGTATGCTATCTGGTTACTCTTTATCTTAACATGTATACTTATTTTGTCTCTCTGTTACATGTTGATAAAGCCCTTAGGATGTGAACTTGACTACCAGGACTATGGTGGAGATCATACTAGTGGGGCCAGGGTAGTCCATAAGTCCATCCTTTAATTGTTCCTAGTCGAGGGTGTATCGAGACGGGGCATCGATATTCCAGAGTATGCTAGCGTATACGCTTCTTGATCCATTTGATGGGTGATGGATGATACCATATCCTTTGGTGTTTGACATCAAAGATGGTATACGGGTGCTCAGTGGAGACTGGGTACACTGAGCAGGACTCGCCAAGAACTCCTAGATGGTATTATACCTAACGTCAGATAGCAGTTCTCTGGTGACACTGGTACAGGTTGGTCTGTAGACCCGAGATTGTCATAGAGTCTTGTGTGATTCCCACTGTGATTTGATTTCCACCTTACCACGTTCAAGAGAGCATGCAAAACGGTGGTTTTTGGATACAGTCCCGAGTCACATGGAGGCAATGAGCGATAGGAGGGGTTTTGTCTCTCCCGGTATTAGGGGTTGATGTTGCGCTGTGCTCGATTGGCTATAACAGTCCCTGGCCATGGCTGATATTGAGATTTACTGGTAAGTGTTATCAGTAGTTTCTTGACCTGTTATGAGCCTCGCATCGTCATATATCAAGTTATTAGGGTCTGACGTTTACCACCTACAGACTAGATATGCGACATATCAGATAAAGAGACCGGACTGTATGGTAGTGTTACTTATTGGATTCATGGGAGTATGAACAAGATTGCTTGTTAATCTTCTGATTGCTCAATACCCGGGTAGTAGTACGTCCAGCTAGTACCGCTGACGGCTTGTGGGTGACTGATATGATCATCACCTATTACTAGTGTATTGACGAGTCTTTAGAGTCCTACACAGAGATTTCCTAGCTCATGCGAAACGAAGTAGGGCACATATGTGATATATGCGGGACTGAGATTAATACATGTATGTGATACCGTATTCTAATCTCACGTTACAGGTTATATGTGATATAACTGGATTTTTGAATCAAGTGTTGATTCAATGATACGTTATATGTATATATGATATACATATAAATGATATTAGTCGGTTGTATGCGATACAGATGGGTTATTAAATCATGTGTTGATTTAATAATTTAATATATGATTATATATTTGATATATTAATATACATTAACTAATATTTGCTCACTTAAGAAAATGTTTTTTCTCAAAATACATACAAATATATATGTGATATATATTAATGTATTTATTATGTGTCATGCTAGATGATACATTGGACTTGGGTGTATGAGACTCATACCTAATTTAAGATAATTTAGGTATTTAAATATTAAGGGAAAAATAAAATTTAGGTGGAAATTAGCATGGCTAAGATGCTTGTGGAAGTATGGAGAAACTTTGACTTAAGTCCATTAATTTTGTCTTACTCTTGATATTTATTAACCTAACCATTATCTTTAGCCATGGTTTATTCTCTACATGAGTTGATATGAGATATTTTCTCACCTATGGTTCAACACATGATCACTAGAGATCATTTTCTTCATCTCCTTTCTTGTTCTATAGCTTTGAGTGAGTGAAAAAAAGAAAGAAAGAAAAATTATTCTAAAGTGAGCAAAATTCCTACTTCACCAATCTATACCAAACTAGCCATTTAGTATAGCTTGTTTCTTCACTAGTTCATCAATTAGTGAAGAGATAGCTTGAGTTAGAGATTCTTCAACGTAGATCATCTTCGGCCTCGAAGATCTTTAAGCAAGCTTATTCCTTTCGCTTAGTGGTGCCTAACGAGAGTCTAGGAAACCAGCACTTGGAGCTAAAGGACTACTACATGGAGCTTTATAAGTGAAGGACCGGTCTACAAAAGTTGTATTCCTTGTTCACTTAGAGTAAAGTTGTTTACTTGCTTAGTTAAACCCTAATTCTTTAGTTAGATCCTTGGTTTGGGTTGCTTTGCTCTTTAGATTTTTTTAAATTGCATACTTGATGCCTTATAAAACCTAGTGAGAGTGCTAAGGAACCCAGCAATTATAATGTAGAAACATATGATAATAAAACTTTTATAAATAAACCCTCATATGTTCTATATTTACAATAAATACCTTTTAGTACTTAACAATAGTTAGGAAAATATTGATTCAAATGTGCAATATTTTAAACTAATCAAATAGCCCAAAACTTATCTTTGATCGTCCCGAATAAACTAGTTATTAAAGAGAAAAAGAAAGAGAAAAAACTAACTAGCACACTTTCGTAGGCAACACAATTGCACTGAGCACGTCCAACAAGCCTTTAAACCTCAAGGTGTCCCCAGTAGGAGGAGTGTTGTCTCCTGAGGGTTTTCAGCGGATTACACCCACAAAATCCCATAATAAAAAGGAGAAGATGAAAGTTACATACAAAAATAAAGAACATATAAAAAAAATTGAAAATAAGAGTTTCAAACTACACTAGCTTTTTAGTTGACATGAGCCTTATCTTAATAGTTGTGGAAAGATGTCAGAAATCACATCATCCCTCAATAAAACATCGTCTTAGTCTTCCTCCCTACCTTTCTTCCAAACATCGATCATATACCCCTACGTGTGTGTAAAAGACATCCCTATACTTAGAGAATTCAATTCAAGCTATCATACTCTTGTCCTTAGTACTTTTTAGTCGGTGAATATTTTCAGATGGAATTGCTCAAACATTTTTCATGCGACCGTTAATACTTCTTGAGCTACTAACCAACCGATTACCAAATGTGCTCACTCATTAAGGCATAATTAGGAATATCCTAGTCTTGCAACACCTAAGGCTTAGCAGTGACTCCTAAACCAGTTGGTCTAAGGCACTAGGTAATAAGCGACCCACGCTATATTTTTTTATGCTGCCTTAAGTAATTACAAAACTAGCGTTCATTTTTCTTCACCATTTATATTTTATGTGTCATTTATATTTTTTTTATATATATATTTTTTCCTTCATACTATAACTTTTAGACAAGTGCATTTCAAGGTATCCTCTACTATCCCAAGTTTCAATATGTGTGCAATTGCGTATAGCAGAGTATCAACGTTCAGATATTTGGACTCAAGAATAGAGACTATTTTTCAGACTTATTTCTATCCTCAGATTAGTGATTCTTTTCATCTTATAACCCTTGGGACAATAGCTCATGACTACCTATTACTAGTTTCGTTTAAAAAAACATCTAATTTTCTTGCATTTTTTAAATCTCTTGCTATCTTTTATATGTATTTTTTTCACTTTCTAACTTTTATTATCAAAAAAAATTTTAGTGCTTTTATTTAGTATAATGCAAAATGATGCGTGAATAAGCACAAATCTCCCCCAAATCTAATTGCAGTAGTGTCCTCACTGATATCATCTTTTAATATCAAGACATGTAGACTTGGGAGAAAAAGTTCTCAATGATTAGCAAAAGGGGACAAAATCAATGAAAGAGAAATCCTCCCCCAAACTTATTTTTGGCCCACAATCGTACAAAAAATTTCTTTTCTTCCTAGAGCCAAAATATATTTTTCTCCCCCCCCCCCACACAAAACTTGAGTGAAAAAAAATTAAGCATTTAAAATTATAAGAGGGAGGAAAATATTATAAGTCTATATAAAGCTTTATAAAGACCAAAAGTCAACACCAACCATTCGAATATTTTATCAATTTAATACCATTGTTGGTAGAAGATCATGTTGCATATAGACATGAAGAAGTGGGGAGGAGATAAAAGTTGTAATTGAACGGGTTTACGTCTCAATTGGTAGAGACGAAACAGTGATGGTGGATGAAAATGAGAATATAAAAGATAAGGAATAGGAAGCATAGTTACATTCTCGTA
The DNA here is from genome assembly GCA_030015575.1 of Agapanthus africanus. Taxonomy (NCBI): domain Eukaryota; kingdom Viridiplantae; phylum Streptophyta; class Magnoliopsida; order Asparagales; family Amaryllidaceae; genus Agapanthus; species Agapanthus africanus. The sequence goes on along the minus strand of CM057345.1, from coordinate 422,474,065 downwards.
TGGGATAAAAAGAAGGGGTGGAAGTTCAGTTTCTTCGGGTGGAGATTGATTCATCACAACATCCAAGTCTTTAAGGAACGCGAGTTCTTCGGCGAAAATATTTTCGAAATATTCATCGATAGTCCGAGTGATAATCTCATCGAAAAGAGAGGAAACGATATCTATCTTAGCAGATTCACTAGGACGGTTGAAAGTTCCAAGGTCAGTCTTTTGCGCACCAAGATTCAAAACACTCGATTCGTCAGAAATTATAAAAAGATTGTCTCCCTCATTCTCAACAGAGTCTAAATCGAGTGGTCTTTCAAGAATCATAGAACTCGAAATATCGGAGTGTCGTTCATCAAAACTCGGTGGAGTTGAAAGAAGATTAGAAGAACCAAAGAAAGTGGGTGATGAAATGGGTAAACAAATTTAGGTGTCGAGCATTGTTGAACAAGATATGGGAGATGAAGGCTGAATATCGTTATGCTTATCGGATATGTCGGTGGTAAGAATAGGATCGGTTAATTGTACAGGAAGATGTTCGTATTCAATAGAAGGGATATGATAGGTCGGAGAATCCAACTCATCTAACATTATGGGTTCATCTTCAACGATATTCTCATCACCGCTCTCACTAACATCTTTAGTCAAATCAAACGAACAGTTCTTTAAAAATTCATCAATTATACTATTCTCAATCGATAAATCACTTGGTTCACTTGACGGAGTTGGAAGGTTTGAAATATCAAGTGCAGTCGAATATGGATCATTTTTATTTGGACTGGTGTAAGGCTCTCCTTCATACTCACTATTGGAAAAGTCAAACATGTTATTCTTCGGCACCTCAGCACATAGATTATTAAGCGGTTGATCATTGAATATATTCGGTTGGAGTGCAGGATGGAGGGTGTCGAGATCAAAAGAATTGGTTTTGGTTTGACTTTGATAGATCTCTTGTTCTTTTTCACTGCTCAATTCCAACTTTATTTCAGGACTAGACATGGTTTGTGAAGAAGTTCCAATGAAGGATTCTCTTTGTACCATGGAACTTCCTAATTGATTTTCAGAAGCACTGTCTAGATAAGGTGAAAAGGTTGAGTATGGTTGGAATGTGTTTAATTGTTAGCTACGGACAAGTTCAATGTATTCCGCAATTAACATGCGTTTATGATTTGCCACATTAGCCTTAATAGAAGTGTTAACAGGAGATGCCTTTAATTGTTGGCTACAAGCGAGTTCAATGTGTTCAACATAAGAGCGTGTAAAAGTTTGGTACTGTGGATAAGAATTAGAAGGTTGTACCCAAGTTTCATAAATAGAATTAGGATCAATATTGTAATATGAAGAATATTTAGATTGGTTGGTTAGTTGGAAACTGGCAATTGCTATTTGTTCAGCAATGGTCATGGGTGTAAAAGATGTCATATTCGCCTCAAAATGAGTATCAATATTTTCATATGGAAATTATGGTGTTTGTTGTCCTAACGGTTTTGGATTAGTGAAAGATTGAAACTTTGGCTATTAGCCTTCGCAATATGCTCAACGATGGATATACGTTTAGAAGTTCCCTTACTAGGCTTAAACGGATTATCAACATAAGAAGATGTTGAATTTTGATGTGGTTGATAGGGCCTTGAGTGAGGTATCCAACTGTTCTTAGACATGGTAGATTCGGAATTTAACCGAAGCAATTACGAAAATAAGAAATATTTATTTCTGGATAGCAAATCTCGGCAAGAGTTCATCTGTTTGGGTTACCCATTATATGAAAGTGAAAAGAAAAGAGGGTGAAATGGTAGTGATTTAAGCTCTTTTTGGATTTTGGAAATTGTTTTGCTTTGAAAGAGGGACTCGACAAAAGTGCACAAACAATATGTTGGGTTATACCAGTGCCCTGGCCATCTACCATGAACGTTTGCGGAACAAATTTTTATAAACTAGCGCTAGAATAACCCGATAACCCAGATCTACCATAAACCTATAAGCTAGCAAATTAAAGAGGAGTTAGAATGGTTATATCGAATGATCCAAGTCCTTCGGTCTTCTACCATCTTCCTAAGCTCCTGGAGGCCTCCATGATCAAGCTTGATCATCAGTCTCCCTCGGTCGAAGATGATCCACCTGAGGATTTGTAGTTCGAGCTCCAACCTCAAAGCCGAGGTAACTAAGCTACCTAGTTCGCTAAACTAGATAGCTTAGAGGATGTAGAGTCTAATGATGGATTAATATGTCTCAAAACACGCTAGGTTTCTCAACACATGAGACTTTTAGGATGGAGGTAGAATAAGCAAGCATGAGGAGATAAGAGTGTTGTATGAAGCAACCATGAAAATGGCCAACTCTTGTGTACTAAAGAATGAAGCATCCACTTCAATAATTCACCACCCAAAAATATTAAGCATGCTTCAATAGTAACCCCATGAGTCACCCCATGAGTCACTAAGTAGCCATGCTTCAATAAATGTAAACAACACCTCATCCTCCACCTTATTAACCATTTAATCCAAAATGGTTAAAACTAAATGAAGTGTCTTCTTTTAGAAGCACCTTGTAATAAATTACAAGAATACCCCTCACCGTATATACATACCCGTATCCATATTCCGAAAAATATGAATATAAAGAGACGAAAATAATCCAATAATATAATATTAGGATCCGGCTTAAACCAAAGCCCACTAGTATTATCCGTACGAATCATGATACGTGCACAAGTGCACGTATATGATCGAACCCTGCCGTAAAACCATACGGCCTCTACATCGTTTGGCCAGAAGCAGGGAAACCCTCTGTGTGGGACTCTAAAGACTCTTCAATACGCTGGCAGTGGGTTTAACCATAAGCACATCAGCGGCACTAGCTGTACGTAACGGCTACCCAGGTATTGAGTGAAAGGAAGGCCGACGAGCAAACTCATCCGAACCCCTACTTAGTCTGTCCGTGACAATCACCGTACAGTCCGGTCTGTTCGTCTAAGAGTATCGCATATCAGATCGAGGGGGTGGATAAAATCAGACCCCTAATAACGCGATATTTTGTGTCGGTATGAAGCCCATCACCAACTGAGAAACTACTGATCCAAATCAGTAATTCTCGTCTAGCTTGGCCAAGCATTTCTGGTGATGGCCACCCGTGCACTACACAACATCAACCCCCAATACCGGGAGAGACGAATCCCCAACGATCTGCTTACTGCCTCCATGTGGCTCGGGACTGTACCCAACTAAAAATTGTTTGCACGACTCTTTTAAGCCGTGGTAGGGTAGTAATCAAAGCACAGTGGGAACTCACACAAGACAAATAACGATCTCAGGTCGAAAGACTAACCTATACACATGTCACCTAGGAACTGCTATCTGACAATAGGTTTAATACCCTCTGGAAAGTTCCCGGCGAGTCCATCCAGTGTACTCATAACCCAATGAGCATCTGTATATTATCTTAGGTGACTAACTGACACCAATGGCTTGTAAGACCGGCCACCGCCCCTCGTCGAGGTATCGATAAGTACACACTAGTCTACTTCAGAGTATCAATGCCCAGTCTCGATACTCCCTCGATTATGGACATTTAAGGATATACTTATAGACCACCCAGCTCCCGCGTATATGATTGCTATCATAATGCTGGTAGTCAAGCAAGAATCATATGGGCTCTATCAACATATAATAGTGATCTGTAATACCACATAATGCATGTACATGATGATAAAGGCAAACCAGGCAGCATACTATCATTTTGAGCAAGCATGTTCTATCCGTATAGGTCCTCCCTCAATCATCATAATCACCTGCTTGCGATTACAATAATTGCCTTGAGGGTACTATAGCCAACAATCTCTCGCTTGCACTTAAGGCTAATTATTACGGTATCGCATACTCACAGCCCGAGTGATACCGAACACCCAACTTCTCTACTAATCAGTCTCGCAAAGCACGTTTGTGAAACTATTGTGTTCGAGAAATAGCCTCAGTGAGTGGATCCTCTCTAATGTTTCTATCTTTATATCTCTATATCTCAACTTCGCGGATGTAAGAGTTCAGAAAAATAAAATATTATTTTTAGAATTTTTATAATTAAATAATATTATATTGAATATTTTAATAAGGCGGTACAATTAAATACCGATAAATGGGGGGGAAATTATGAAAATTATGGAAATTACTAAAAGTGGGTGTTTCATGTGAATTATGCAAATTTTAAGTTTTTATGATTTATTTGACACTATGTTAGTGCTAATCGCAATTAAAAATCGCTAATCACGGATTAAGCATGTTTTGTACACATAGCATGCACAAAGCCTTTTTCACACTTGTGCATTTTTCTACCATGCTTTCATTTAGGTTTCCTATTCTATTTTAATAGAATGAGAAGAGAGAAGAAAAGAAAAGAAAAGAAAAAGGAATAAGAATAAAGAATGGGGTATGGGTGAGAGAGAGAAAGGTGAGGGGTAAATATTGACTTTGGGCATTCCTCCTTCATTCCTTCGCCCTCATCATCTCTCCTCTCAACTCCCTTGCTGCTGCTGCTGCTTCCTTCACTCCCTCCCCCTCTTCAACCCTCTCAAACTCCATGAAAAACACCCCAAAATCCTATCTCCTTTTCCCAAAATTTGTGCATGAGCTCACTAGCAACACATTGGACCAAGAAAGCTTGCATTTTGGACACTTGGGGCAACTCAAGAAATTTCTTGAGTTGCCAAAAGAGGTAATTTCTGCACCATTAGTGTATTGTTTTAATTCTTTATGCATCCATACATATTTCATGTCGATATTGAGTGGTTTTGTGGACTTGGAAAATTCTAGTTAGGGTTAATGGAAATTGAGAGTTATGATGTGTAATTGAGCTCAGTTGAGGCCACACAAACCCCCTAGTGCTAGAATTCAGACCTAAACCAGAGACTATAAAACTGGAATACGGATTTAGAAACCCGATATCGGAAAAATTATGGCTTCTGTGTGGGTTAAATGAAATCTGCTAACACCCGGAGCCTCTGAAAATTATTTTGCAAACACAGAGTGATGTGCAGGCAACCTAGAGTGTACCACCAAAACCCTAGCCCCTATCTCCCAATTCAGGCCGCAAATTTATTCTTTCTGGCCGCAATTTGTGGCCAGAGCAGTGAGGAAATGGTTCGTTTTTGTTTCAGGGCTTTATCTCCAGTAAATTAGACCCCTGGCATATGCAAAATTGACCAATTTGACCTAGGGTGAAATCTGGGACCATTTACAAGAGTTGCTGTTTTGATTCGAGGTTTCGTTCTCGTATTTAGATTCCGGATTTATGTATTTGTGTTTTACCTCGATCACTTGACGTTGGTACGACGATATCGAGGGTTGTTTGATGGTTTTGAAGGCGTGGTCCATAGGTTCTAACCTATAGGCCTTAGCATGTCATTTTGGTTTTCCGATGTGATTTTAATACGCATTTCTGATTGTGTTATCTATGTAGGTACCTTCACATGGGTTTCATACGATGAAGAAGATGATGGCGACATCGACACCGACACGCAAGATACAAGGTGAGTAGATTATATCTACGGGGGAAGTCGGGTGGATGGCGTATAGCACCCCCGCAGTTCGATGTCTAGTATACTATATATACTATATATATATATATATATATATATATATATATATGATAGCTTATGTGTGACATGGATATTCAGGATACGATTAGGTGTAAAATGGTTAGATTAAGGTAATTAGAAGTGAACTAGTATAGTTTCCTAGTAGCGAACCCTAGAATAAGTTTACACCCACACGCACACACAAGCTTACTTGTTATACTTATACCTGGATGATGAGGATAGTGGATGATATTTGGAGATGAGTCGATGAGATTGGGCATAATGCCATGAGATATGATGATAATGATAACGGTTAATTGATGAGATAAATGTGATATTGACCGTACCCAGATTTGGGATGCCGTACGATGATTTTCCGTACGAGCTTTATTGATGATAAGATCGGCACTCATGACTCGAGGATGTCATATGATATTGTATCGTGCGCGGTACCATTGAGGCGGGATCACCGACTATTATATGTATATATGTATCGACTAAGATTTAGGTGGTTTCCATACCCTTTCCATTAGCTTACTAGTTAGATCTGTAGTTACCATGTAGATGTTAGACTAGACCGAGTCATACCTATTTCAAAACTAACGAATCGTGAGTATTTTAAAGATAGGAAAAGGGATTCTACGGATATTTTCAAAAGACGCATCTTTCCTTAAAAACACCGTAGCCCTTATTTTTCTAAACCCCACGATTCGTGTTATTTCAAATGGCAAACTGCATGACATTTATGTATTGATATAGAATCGTCACTGTTGTGTTTACTATTCATTTGCCGCATAATCTTGCTATTTGCATTGCATTGCATGTTTAAATATGTTTATTGTTATATTAAACCCATGCTGTCAGGACACCAGCACCATTATCGATGATGCATATGTTCCATGTACACCTGCTTGCCGGCTCACACACTTCATCATCGATAATTGCCATGTCACTACACAGTAGGACTGTTGCATCTGGATATGACTCCTTGCATGATATACTGATATGCTTATATTTCCTTTATATGTCGCATACATCATGCTCATGATTATACGCATTGTGATATTTGTTTTCATGAGATTTCTGGATTTGGGAACCGTGGTTATTTTAAAAGAGAATATGTATTGTTTTAAAAACCCGGATTCCCTTGATATGATATTTCAGTGCGTCCACCATGCGTTTTCTCTGTGCTGAGACGTGTGACATGTGAACCCGAATCGAGGAGCTGGATGAGGCCGATTGCGGATACATGGTGGACCCGGTATGGTACCCCGGGGCGAGAACGGATCTGTCGTGCAGTTAGGCGATGAGCCTGGCAGAGGGATCACTACCTACCGGTGATTGTATCTGAGCTCGACAGATACCCGGAGGATACCGACCGGAGTTGAGAGATGATACGGGCCGATCCGGACTGACAGAGCCCGTGGGCCGATCCGGACTGACGGAGCCCTATATATATATATATGAGGATTTACGTGCTGATGCTGGGCACGGATTTCATGATGTTTTCGAGCGTCGATGCTAGATAATCAGGTTCCATGATTTTGATATGTCGCGAGGGACACATGTTAATTTATAACCTCATACTTCCATGCATATGCTTTATGATATTTACATGCATGATGCTTTATGCCATTGGGTGACACATGGACGGGATCCACATACCTATAGTTGATATTGATGACATTGATCACATAGTTGGGTGTTATCCACATACATATAGTTGACATTGATCACACCTCATAGTTATGATATGTTGCTACCTGAGGCATCGACACGAGCTTTTGGTACCACACTTACACATAGATGTTTACCCTTGCCACTTTATCATGCTTCAGACTTATTCATTTGAGATTTATATATATATATCTGATCGTATTGACCTAGGATTGTGTCATACATACGATTTCTGCTCTGCGATGTTTTCTATTCACGAGTTGGCAACTCACTCCCGTTGTGCCACAGTTCTTGCAGGTTTTGCCGTACAGGTTTCATTGTGGCTTTTCTGGCACACCGCTTCCTTTCTGGGTGATTGCTTTGGTAGGTGGGTTCACTCGCATCGTGACCACCCTTGTATTTATTTTATTCAGTTGTATCTAGTAATTCCATCAACCAAACTTGTATATTGTTTAAGACTTAGAAAGCCAGTTGTGTATTATTTCGACCTTAGAGTCGTGCGTTGGAGTATTATGGTTTTCATGCTGATTTTGAGTTTCCTTTTAAGTTTTGATCATCACCCTTTGGCGTTGTATATTATACTGCTTGCGTGGTTATGACCGTCGATTGACGAAGAGCTAGCTCCCGCTTGGGGGTGCCTTTTATCATTGTGCATATATTATTCTTCTTGTACCCCGTTCGGGGCCAGTATTTACAAAGGAAACTCTGCCGAAATTTTCAGAAAAGGTTTGAGATTTTAAAAATGCATATTCGGCTTACTTACTTATTTAAAAACCTTGTATTTACAAAAAACATGTTTTCTTCACTTCTTAAAACTATTTTTCCTTCATTTATTATTTAAAATGGTTTTAGATTTCTGGGTTTTTGGCTTACTTGAATTAGTTGAGGTCCTATAGACTTTATATGATTTAAGGGCCAGTCACGTGCTATTTCGGGTCATAACAGCGGAGAAAGAGTTTCTCCCGAAATGAGCAATACCTGTCTTAGAATTTGCCTAGATATCTGATGAGACCCAGTTCACAAATGAACTCCAAATCCAACAAACTTCTTAGACCGTATCAACTGAAAGTGTTTGCTAGCATCACGACAGGGTTTAAACGGGCATCACACATGCAATTTTAAAAATTTTAGGCGCTAACGAACACTAACCAAGATCTTAACAAGAATAATTAGGGTTTCCTATGATGATATGACAAAACTAATAGAAGGGAAGGAGGCTACAGCCTTTGATGACCGTGTCCTTCTCTTCTAAAGCTCCGGGTTGTAGTCCACGCAACTCCACTAGGCTCCATTTGGAATTTGATTGAGCTTGCTCCGAAAACTTCGTGCCGAAGATGATCCACCCGAAGCTCTGCAATCCAAGCTACCTCTTCACTGAACACTTTAGTGAAGGAAACACGCTACACTTGATTTCTAATCAAGTGTAGGATGGTGAAGTAGGGGTTTTGTTTAGCTCGCTAGGCTATTCACAAGCTCAAGATTTCACAACACATGTGAGGGATTTGAGCTTGGAGGTTTAAGAAGGAAGATGATGGGAGCTAGAGAGCAACTCAAGAGAGAAAGCATGAAAAAATGATGAAGTAGTGAAGAATGGCTCTGAAAACATCTCTCTTATTGAGGCTCCAATATTTTTCCAATAAATAATTGGAACCATACCTCAATAGTAAGAACAAATGAATAAAATAACAAGCAAATCCATGCTTCACCATGCTTCTCAATTTCCACATCATATTTTCTATTTTCTAAAAATAGAAAATGCACCATGCTTCCTTTTAATATATATATATACATATATATATATATATTAAGTAAATATTTAGTGAGCTAATAATATTAGTTTAGATATAATTATATCAAATATAATATATATCATATTATTAAATCAACACTTGATTTAATAATCCGGTTATATCTCATATAACCGACTAATATAATTTATCTGTATATCACATTACCAAATCAACACTTGATTTGATAATATGGTTATATCACATATAACCTGATCGAAAACAGATAACAGCCAGATTACAATACAGTATCACATACTCGTATTTAATCAGGGCCCCCACACATATCGACATAAATGCCCTACTTCGTTTCGCTTAAACCAGGAAACTTCTGTGTGGGACTCTAAAGACTCGTCAATATGCCAACAGTAGGTGATGATCACATCAGTCACCCACAAGCCGTCAGCCGTACTAGCTGGACATAACGGCTACCCAGGTATTGAGCGATTAGAAGATCAACAAGAAAGCTTGTCCATACTCTCCATGAAACCTGTAAGTAACACTTACCGTACAGTCCTGTCTATTCGTCTGATATGTCGTATATCGAGTCTAGGGGTGGAATCGTCAGACCCTAATAACTTGATAATTCATGTTGATGTATGGCTCATAACGGTTCGAGAAACTACTGATAACACTTACCAGTAAATCTCATCAATAGTCGAGGCCAGGGACTTACAGTTACAGCCAATCGAGCATAGCGCAACCTTAACCCCCAATACCGGGAGAGACGAAACCCCTTCTATCGCTCATTGCCTCCATGTGACTCAGGACTGTACCCAAAATCCACCTGTTTGCACGACTGCTTTGAGCCATGGTAGGGAGGAAATCAAAGCACGGTAGGAACCACACAAGACTCTATGACGATCTCGGTTCTACAGACTAATCTGTACCAGTGCCACCAGAGAACTGTTGTCTGATGATAGGTATAATACCAACTACGAGTTCTCGACGAGTCCTGTTCAGTGTACCTTCATCACAGAAAACTGCATTTTATACCGCCCATTCTTATGCTCGTTTGTTTATAGGTAGGTGCTTTTAATCCGTGTTTGCTACATATTTACAGGCTACAGGTTCCTAGTCCAAAATAACGCAAATGATACAAAATCTCCACTGTTACGCCAAAATCTAGAACATCTGTTGCCAGCAGATAAAAGCCGGATTCCGATCATCCGTATCCGTCCAGTGCCGCGTACCAGTTCCAAGGACAAGACAAATGACGGTGGTCATTCGTGTCTCGGAAAAGTACAAAGCACGAGAGGGACAATCACAAAGCATGAGAGAGGCAGCACAAGAATCAATGGGTGCGCGGAGCTCGAGGGAGAAAGGTCAAATCAATCAAAAGTGAAGCTATGTTTGGACTGTGCAGATCTGAAGAAATTATGAAGGCATTTTGCAATTTATGACATGTAGAACAACATAAGATAGCAACACAAGGAAACCCAGAAAATACGAGACCTCAATTCCACAAAACCGCGGAGGAACCGCCGCCAAATGTGGGTTTTCGTGGAGGATCCGCCGCGGTTTAGTGTCATCATCTGACCAAATTTTGGGGGTAGTTTGGTCTTTGCATTTAGGGCCAGAATGTTGCCCTAGGGTTTCAGCACGCAGCCTATAAATAGCCCAGTTTTGTGCCAAGCCAAATGTCTTCTTCATGTCTTCTTCTCCCATTTATTTTAGTGTAGTTTAGTTTAGCTTCTTCTTCTTCATGTCTTCCTCTATTAAAATGTAGTGAGAGTATTGAGTGGATGATGAAATGAAGATGAGGGTTGTTTTTCTTATCTTGTATTTTTATTTCATTGCATTGTAATTTCATTTCTAGTGTAACTTTATTATTTGTTGTTAACTAGTTGTTGTTATTTTTTTTCTTGTTCTCTTTTATTTTCTTCTTTTATCCGTATTTTCAAGCGATGATACTTGACGGAGTTCCTTGCTAAGGTGAGGACCCACGAGTTAGCTTGCTTCACTTGTAAAACCGTATTTTCCTTTCCTTTCTTCCTTCTTGTTTTGTTTTCTTTTCTTTTCTGATGTGTGAATAATTTCCCTCTTGTTAAGGCTAAGGAAGGTGGTATGAGGGACGGAGAAATCCCTTGTGCTTCTCTTTGCCAAACATCTTGAAACGAACCCCGACCAAACAACCGCAACCCCCTCGCTTAGGCATGCTATATGTGACATGTAGCCGCGACCTAAATTGAGAAGTCCTTTAAGCGCACTACAACGTGACATGTAGTTGTGACTTAATTGGATACATCGTTGCAGGTGTTTGGCCGAGGGTTGGAAATAAGCGTATTTAGCGGACAGACAAGGGACACTAGGAATGGATTGAGCGTTGGAAAGCTTGCTTAAACTCGCAAATCCCATTCCTATGTCCTCCTAATCCCCGCTAGTTTCGATTATCCCAACACCGTCTTAAGAATGGCAAAAGACAAGCACAAGACTAATCCTAACTCTACTAACCGACCTTAACCTTAACAAGCTTACTCGAACATAAATACGAACACTTAGGATAGACTTGAACATACATATACACTTTCTTTATTGACTCGTCTAAAACTCGAACGGACATACAACCATCTCCCTGCGGATCGACCCGTGCTCAACCGGATAGCTGCGAAGCGACACCGTCCTGATCGCGGTTATAACTTTAGAACTTTGAATCCCGACACGCCAAAAGCGTGCGATCAAATGGCGTCGTTGCCGGGGAGACGGTAACGTATTTTCTTTCTTGTTATTCGTGTTAATATTCTTTTTGTATATATATAAAATTATAAATATAAATATAAAATAAAATCTTTTTGTTATTTTTGATAATTTTTGTGTGCAAGTGTGCAGGTTAATCTGGAGCAAGTACAGTAATCCAATCAAGAAACAGAGGTTTTTATTAGGGTGTACAGAGAAGGGCACGTGTATTGACCAAGGTTTCAAGCCCCAACTCATCAATTTGACCGCGGAACCGCGGTCAAAGTGTGGCCTGCGCGGCAGTTCTGCGGTCCTCTTGTGGCTTCAGAGCCAAATTTTTTTCTGCCCTTTCTCTTTCCTCTAGTTCCCTCTCTGAATTCCACTATACTGTATTTTCTGCAGATATCTTTGCACAAAATTGCACAGCCGCCAAATTAATTTTTGTTGTTTTAGATTTTGTTTGTTTACCGCTTTGCATATATTAATACGGACATTAAGGGGCTATAACACCAATTTAGATTGGGTGGGGATTTCATCACCCTTCCTAAGACCCCACAAATCACTAATTGCATACGCATTACCTTGAGCTAATAAAAAATATCTAGACAAAACTTATAAGGACCTGTCGTGCTCATTTAGGACAAGTGAAGGTTGCGGGGAATCGGTCGTTTATCTAAACTTGACTTTGTGGTGCTTAGGCTAGACAAGTGAGGAGGTAATTTTAAAAGGCCCGTCTCACGGTGATTCGTGAGTGGAACCCTCCTTACCTCACTTGTGCTTACCTGGCCACAATCGGCAGTGAAGAGGCGATTCGAGGGTTATCCTGCAACTTGTCGCTTGGAAGTCTAGGAGCGGTCTGGTTGGACTTTGAAGACCCTAGCTCTAGGTGTGTTTGTGCATATTGTGATTGTGATTGTGATTGTGATTGTATAAATTTTAGTCCCATAATTTCGTATTCTTTCAAACAAACAAATTCAAAACTCCAAAATCAAACTTTTTTCTTTTAATAAAAAATAAAAAAATAAAATAAATCCACATTCTTTTTCCCTTCCTTTCCTTCTTCGTCTCTTCATATCATGGGTATTCCACCTAGAAAAACTCTTGCCGAACTTTGGTACCCACAACCAGACATAACTTCCTACGGTTCTTGCTTTGGTAGAATTTCGAACGACCCCTCCATGCCCAAAATTTCACTGAAAGATCGCATAGAAGCGTCTAGGACAAACACTTGCACTCCGCATTCCACTTTGTATCAACATTTTCAACCTCCCGCACACGCTTATGTTGATACCCCTTTTGCAAGTCGTCCTTTGTCCATCGCTGAACATATTGAACAATCTCGTAACCGATCTTTCACTCCTTTCACCACTTCAAATTCTTGGGATCAACAATTCCATTCACCTTCGTATCCAAATGTTGATCCTACCCCTGTCCAGCCATTCAATTCCTACCAGTCCTACCCGACTTTTACACCTTCCCTAGACATTGCTTCTGAACCGTCATATGGGAGTTTCCAGTACCAAAACAACTTTGAATCTTTTACTGAAACCCCTTCACAACTCATGTCTAGTCTGGAACAGTCATTGGAAGACTTTAGGGTAGCGTCGTACCAACAGATAATGGATTTGAATGCGTCCATGGCCGCCCTCATGCAACCTACTTACCCAGTAGCTAGTTTCCAACTAGCTCCACATTTTCCAATGTATGATGAGGCGGTAGGACAGGCTGTGAATTTGAGTGGAGAGAGTGAGCCGTACACCCTTCTAAATCAAACCTACCCATCCCAAATTGAATCCCACAACTCCTGTTCTGAAAGTCTATCAAGTGTTCCAAGCGATTCACCAATTAAAGATAGAAGTATTAGTAAGTTGTGTGACTTTGTAATGTTTGATTTACCCGATTGTGAAGGGTCCCTTTCGAGTGAAACCTATCCCAAACCTTTTGATCTCTACACCTCCATCTTAGAACCAGAATTGATTGAAATCCATGCTCTTGATGAGGTGTCTGAGAAAATTGATTTTCACTTGATTGAGGATATTGACGCTGGGAATATTTCGGATGATGAACCCACAGTTTTGGATGAGTTTTTCTCTCCAATTCATCATCCCGAGTCTTTAACTATTTTTCCCAAACTTCATATGCGTCGTGATTTTGATGAAATTTGCATGGATAAGCTGAATTTTGAGGAGACTATTGAGGATAGTACTGAGGATGAACCAGTTTTAATTGATGAGTCGGATTTTCCAATTCATCCTGTTCCTTTCATTGACTGTGTACACCCTCCTGAACCTTTAACCGATAACCTTCCTCAATCACCTACCTCCATCCTTTCCATCGTTCCGACCTTGCAAGTAACCGTATCACTTCCATTTCCATTGTCTGGTTTACCAAGTTCGGCATACCCATGGTTTCTCACGAATCTTGAGGGATTTGACCTAATTTCTCGCCATATTGATAGATTAGTATAATCCATCTTTACACATCAATCATTACAGATTGTACTAATTTATTCAATCCATTTCCACCCTCAAGTTCGTATTCTACTTCTTTCTCCCTTCCGTCATTCTTCTTCTCATATACCGAGACCGTATCCCGCTTCTATACGGTCTCGCGTATTCTCCATTTCTTACCTCTCCGCATTCTTTCACCAACCAGCACATTATAGAGATAAAATCTTTGAATGGTTGGTACTAACTTTTGGCCTGTGTAAGGCCTTGTATAGCTTGATACTGTTCTTTCCCCCCTGATCCTGAACTTCAATGCTTAACAGTTTTACTTAAGTTGGGGGGCCTTTTTTGTATATATTTTTGGTTTTCCTTTTTGTTTTGTATAAAATTTTCTTTTGGAGAGCGCCGGCAATTTTGACCCTCTTGGTGTAGCCTGACAGTGAGGGCACTGTCATGTTTAAGTTTGGGGGTGTGCTCGGTAAGTTTTCTTCCTTCGCATTCATTTGTATATTTTGCATTTGCATACCTTATTGAAAACCCATAAAAATCGAATTTTTTTCCAAAAATATAAATACTTTGTCGTCAAGTTAGCTAATAGGGTAACTTAGATTTTTATTCTAAAAGCTTAGTTGATATGTTAGAAATAACTAAATCCTAGGCTTAGGAATTGAAAACCCGAAAAATAACCCTCATTCTGTCTAACTTTGGTAAGTATACGTCCTTACAATTTTTTTGAGAAATAGGTAATCTTGAGTTCAGTTCTTGAGTTAAGTCAAGATGAAGGGAAAGTATTGAAGCTTTACTGGAGGATAAGTCTGAAAAATAGTTTCTATTCTTGAGTTCAAATTCAGAAAGTATATACCCTACAACTGCACTTACACGCACCTTGAAACTTGGGATAGTAGAGAATACCTAGAAATACTCTTGCCTGAAAGCCTAGTATGAAAGAAAAAAACGGTATTTAAAGCTAAACACCAAAAGAGCATATTGAAAAATATATCTGGTCTTGAAAAAGAAAAAGAAAAAGAAAGATAAATAAAGTTATGACCTGGAAACTGCTAATTACGCTTTAAGTTCACACATTCAGTAATCGGCCGTTAGTGCCTCAAGAAGCATTAATAGTCGCATGAAAAGTGTGTGAGCAACACCGTCCATCATTAAATGAAAAGAAGTAGTATTAGGTATTAAGGCAAGGATACTATAGCTTGAATTGAATTCTCGAGTGTAGGGGTGCAAATTTACACACATGTAGGGGTATACAATCGATGTTTGGATAGAAGATAAAAATGAAGAATAAGACTTATATTTTCTGTAAAGTTGATAAAAATCCCTGATTTAAGACCGCACTTTAGAAGGAAAAATAAGGTGATATCAACATCTTTCTAAAGTTTTTGGAACGTATAGGATCTGAAGTTAAGTAGATAGGAGGCGTAAAACATAAGGGTTGGATGTTTCTAACTTAGGATGATAGAATTTCTAACGTAAATAATGAACTGTAGGAGTAGAATCGATGTTAACTTATGACACTAGCTTGACGGGATTTTGTGGGTGTAATCCGCTGAAAACCCTCAGGAGACAACACTACTCCTACTAGGGACACCTAGAGGTTTTACGGCTTGTTGCACACGCTCAGTGCAATCGTGTTCCCTGCGAAAGTGCGGTTAGGACTTTTTTTGTGAATAATTGGTTTTGCTCGGGATGAGCAAAAGTTAAGTTTGGGGGTATTTGTTCATCACAAAAAACTGCATTTTATACCGCCCATTCTTATGCTCGTTTGTTTATAGGTAGGTGCTTTTAATCCGTGTTTGCTACATATTTACAGGCTACAGGTTCCTAGTCCAAAATAACGCAAATGATACAAAATCTCCACTGTTACGCCAAAATCCAGAACATCTGTTGCCAGCAGATAAAAGCCGGGTTTCGATCATCAGTATCTGTCCAGTGGCGCGTACCAGTTCCAGAGACAAGACAAATGACGGTGGTCATTCGTGTCTTGGACAAGTATAAAGCATCAGAGGGACAAGCACAAATCACGAGAGAAGCAGCACAAGAATCAATGGGTGCGCGGAGCTCGAGGGAGAAAGGTCAAATCAATCAAAAGTGAAGCTATGTTTGGACTGTGCAAATCTGAAGAAATTGTGAAGGTATTTTGCAATTTGGGACATGTAGAACAACATAAGATAGCAACACAAGGAAACCCAGAAAATACGAGACCCCGATTCCACAAAAAACGCGGAGGAACCGCCGCCAAATATGGGTTTTCGCGGCGGATCCGCCGCGGTTTAGTGTCATCATCTGACCAAATTTTGGGGGTAGTTTGGTCTTTGCATTTAGGGCGAGAATGTTGCCCTAGGGTTTCAGCACGCAGCCTATAAATAGCCCAGTTTTGTGCCAAGCCAAATGTCTCTTCATGTCTTCTTCTCCGATCTCTTTTAGTGTAGCTTAGTTTAGCTTCTTCTTCTTCATGTCTTCCTCCATTAAAATGTAGTGAGAGCATTGAGTGAATGATGAATTGAAGATGAGGGTTGTTTTTCTTATCTTGTATTTTTATTTCATTGCATTGTAATTTCATTTCTAGTGTAACTTTATTATTTGTTGTTAACTAGTTATTGTTATTTCTTTTCTTGTTCTCTTTTCTTTTCTTCTTTTATCCGTATTTTCAAGCGATGATACTCGACGGAGTTCCTTGCTAAGGTGAGGACCCAAGAGTTAGCTTGCTTCACTTGTAAAACCATATTTTCTTTCCTTTCTTCCTTCTTGTTTTGTTTTCTTTTCTTTTATGATGTATGAATAATTTCCCTCTTGTTAAGGCTAAGGAAGGTGGTATAAGGGATGGAGAAATCCCTTGTGCTTCTCTTCGCCAAACATCTTGAAACGAACCCCGACCAAACAACCGCAACCCCCTCGCTTAGGCGCGCTATACGTGACATGTAGCCGCGACCTAAGTTGAGAAGTCCTTTAAGCGCACTACAACGTGACATGTAGTTATGACTTAATTGGATACATGGTTGCGGGTGTTTGGCCGAGGGTTGGAAATAAGCGTATTTAGCGGACGGACAAGGGACACTAGGAATGGATTTAGCATTGGAAAGCTTGCTTAAACTCGCAAATCCCATTCCTATGTCCTCTTAATCCCCGTTGCTTTCGATTATCCCAACACCGTCTTAAGAATGGCAAAAGACAAGCACAAGACTAATCCTAACTCTACTAACCGACCTTAACCTTAACAAGCCTACTCGAACATAAATACGAACACTTAGGATAGACTTGAACATACATATACACATTCTTTATTGACTCATCTAAAACTCGAACGGACATATAACCATCTCCCTGCGGATCGACCCATGCTCAACCGGCTAGCTGCGAAGCTACACCGTCCTGATCGCGGTTATAACTTTAGAACTTTGAATCCCGACATGCCAAAAGCATGCGATTAGTACCCATTCTCTAATGAGCACCTGTGTACAATCTTTGATGTCAAACACTAATGGATATGGGATCAACCATCGCCCCATACAGGGTCAAGAAACGTACACACTAGTCTACTCTGGAACATCGATGCCCTGTCTCGATATTTCTTTGACTAGGAACAATTGAAGGATGTGCTTCTGGACTACCCAGGTCCTAGTAGTATGATCCGCATCATAGTATTGGTAGTCAAGCCAACATCCTAAAGGCTTTATCAACATGTATATGAGAGACAGTATAATAATACCAGAGAACATGTTAAGATAAAGACAACCAGATAGCATACTATCATGTCGAGAACGAAATTCCTCCATATATATGTCCAAGCATCCACTATATCATACAATAATGGCCTCTAAGGCATACATATCACTAATAATCTCCCACTTGTACTAAGGCCAGTTGTTGTAGTATCTCATACCCAACATCACAGAAAGTCTCTCAATTAGCATCTGGGGAGGGCCTTGGTTAGTGGATCCGCTGTGTTATCCTCAATGTCAACTCTCCTGACCTCGATCTCCCGGCGATCTACTATCACCCTGATTAGGTGATATCGCCTAAGAATATATCTGGATCACAGATGGGACCGCGGTCACTTGACCAAAACCACAGCTCCATTGTTATCACAATACATAAGTATTGGATGCTCAATGTGTTAGTGTATATGCCCTAGAGGCCATTACTGTATCATACTAGTTTGTATATTACTTAATGGAAGCTTGGGATATTCACCTTGTATATACAATCTTGCTCAAAATAGTAGTATGCTACTTGGTTTGTTTCTACTTCAATGTGTACATGTGTTTATTTTAGTATATCGCCTGTACACATTAGTGAGCCCTTAGGATCTTTGCTTGATTACCAGCGATGTGATGGCCGTCACACTAGTGGGGCTGGGTAATCTATAAGCACATCCTTAGGCAGGTCCCTGGTCGCAGGACTATCGAGACAGGGCATCGATACTCCGGAGTAGACCAGCGCATGCGCTTCTCATCCCAGTGTGGGAGACGGTCTGTCCCACAGCCGTCAGTACGTCGTACTTGAGATAGTATGCGGGTGCTCGTTAGGTTACGGGTACACTGGACAGGACTCGTCGGGAACTGACTAGTTGGTATTATGCCTATCGTCAGTTATCAGTTCCCAGGTGACATGAGTACAGCATAGTCCGCTGACTTGACACTGTCACTTCGCCTCGAGTGTGTTCCCACTGTACTTTGATCACTACCCTACCACGGCTCAAAGGAGTCGTGCAAACAGGTGGTGGTTGGGTGCAGTCCCGAAGCACTTGGAGGCAGTGACGGTTAGACAGGATTCGTCTCTCCCGGTATTGGGGGTTGACATCGCGCTGTGTCTAGGAGAGCCATTACACGAGTAGTCCCTGGCCAGGGCAAACGAGATATACTGGTAGGTTTCCAGTGTTATCTCAGGGTGTTTTGGGCTTCGCTCCGGCACGACTTGTACCGCTATTGGGGGACTGACGTTTACCGCCCCCTAGGCCCGCCATGCGTTGTATCAGACGAACAGACCGGACTGTACGGAGAATGTCACACTCAGGCTCAGTAGGAGTTCAGATGGGTTTCGCCTCGTCGGTCTTCTTGTCGGCATTACCTGGGGACCGTTACGCACAGCTAGTGCCGCTTGCGGTCTGTGGTTAAACCCACTGCCAGCGTAGTGTCGAGTCTTTAGAGTCCCACACAGAAAACTTTTCGCCTTTAGGCAAAAGAGTAGAGGTCGCATGGTATTGCGACAGGTCGCATGGTTTTGCGACAGGGTTCGGTCACATCCGTGCACTTGTGCACGTACAGTGTCCGGACAGTTTGCACTAGCGGGCTTTGGTTTAAGCCAGATCCTAGTGTACCTTTTGGGATTGGATTTATCCAGTGTGCATTCGTGTTCCTCGGAACGCGGATGCGGGTGTGTATGCACAGTTGATAGGGAGGCAGAGGCAGCGGATTCTCATTAGGGTTGTTGACAGTTGACCGTTGACTATTTGACTTTTTGCTCAACCCTAATGAGAATATGATATGTGATTAACTATTATATTAATTAAGTATTATGGTGACATGGTTGTTGACTTTTGTTGACTTTGTTGACTTGTTGACTTTTGTTGACTTGTTGACTTTGTTGACCGGTTGACTAGGCTTGACTAGTTGACCATCATGATAACCATAGCCATCATTTCATGGCAAAGACTTTTACTTGCTTGCTCATTTGTGTAAAATGAGTGCATGAAATGATATGGTTATGTTGCTTCAACCATCACATAAGACTTTTTTGGTATGATGAGTTATCATGATTTTGGATTATGAGAGGGTGAGAGACAAAAGACTTGCTCATTCTTTCTTGCTCACTCTCTCTCTTGTTCTTGAGCTCTCTTGTTTTGCTCTCACCCTCAACCTCTTGCTCCCTCTCTTGACTCTATGGTTCTCTTGTCTCATGAGTTGAGAATCAAGAACCATAGATAAAATCCCATACAAACTCTTCTCTACTCACTCTAGTTCACAAGGTTTAGCAAACCGAGTGAACTAGTTTCTTCAAAGAACGAAGAAGGAGCCAAAGGTTGGAGCTTTCAGGTGGATCTATCTTCGGCGTACGGAGACGACGGGAAGAAGCCAATCCGGACCACCATCGGAGTTTGAAGACGAAGGAGTTCAAGACAAGCAAGGTATAACCCCCTAACCGAGTAGCTAGAAACTCGTAGTTAGGTTGTTAGATAGATGTTTAACCAAGATCCGGGTTTTAGGTCCATGTTACCACCTCTATAAAAATCGTTTTTTACCAAATTCCGCATTCCCGAAAGTACCGGGAGAGGTAGCATGGACTTACACAATGGATGGAACCTCACAAAGTTCTTCTCATGAACTTCTTCATCCAAACAGCCTCTATAGAAGCATCGTTGGTAGCGATGTATTCAGCTTTCATCGTCGAGTCTGCTATGGTATCTAGCTTGGAACTCTTCCAACATACCGCCCCTCCATTGAAGGTGAAGACAAAACCCGAGACCGACTTACTGTCGACCTTATCACTCTAGAAACTCGAATCTGTAAAGGACTCCACCTGGAGTTCACCGTTACCATACACCAAGAACATCTCTGTACTCCTTCTCAAGTACTTAAGAATGTTCTTCACAGCTGTCCAGTATTTCTCCCCAGGATCTATTGTATACCTATTCACTACACCTAGTGAGTAAGCTACATTTGGTCTGGTACATAACATCGCATACACGATTGACCCGACTATCGAAGCATAGGGTATTCCTTACATGCGATCCCTCCCAAATCAGTCTTAGGAGATATCTCTTTGGAGAGAGTGATTCTTGAACAAGCAGGTAAATCACCACGCTTAGAATCTTCCATACTAATCCTCTTTAGTATGGTGTCAATGTACCTGGATTGGGACAATTCCAACATCCTTTTAGATCTATCTCTATAGATCTTAATCCTCAGGATGTAGGAGGCATCACCCAGATCTTTCTTGGAGAACTTATGTGATAAGAAGAGCTTGACTGAGTGTAGCATAGGAACATCATTTCCTATCAAGAGTATGGCATCCACGTACAATACGAGGAAGACAACCTTACTCTCTACAACCTTCTTGTATATACAAGGTTCATCTACGTTTTGATGAAGTCAAATTCTTTGATAGCTTCATCAAAACAGATGTTCCAGCTCCGCGATGCCTGCTTTAATCCGTAGATTGATTTAAGCAGCTTGCACATGCTTCTGCTACCCCCACTGTCTACGAAGCCCTCTGGTTGTGTCATGTACACGCTCTCTTCTAAATCACCATTTAGAAAAGCGGTCTTGACGTGCAATCTGCTAGATTTCGCAGTTATGGTATGCATCAACAGCAAGTAGGATCCTGATGGACTTAAGCATAGCCACTGGAGCAAAGGTTTCATCATAGTTGACACCAGGTCGTTGACGAAAACCTTTTGCTACAAGTCTATCTTTGAATGTCTTAACTTTTCCTTCTACACAAATTATCTTCTCAAGATCCACTTGCTCCCGATGGGTTTTACCCCTTTAGGAGCAACTTTCAAAGTCCATACTTTGTTGGTATGCATAGATTCCATCTTAGATCGCATAGCATCCAGCCATTTCACAGAGTTTCCACTTATGATAGCTTACTCGAAACTAGTTGGGTCATCATCTTCCATGATGCATTCCTCGCTCCCACCGTCTATGAGAAAACCGTAGTATCTCTCAGGTAGATGAGGAACCCTACTAGATCTGCGGAGTGGCTGGGGTTTGTCGGGGACTATTGAATCCTCCGGTTCTACTAAATTGTCAGTTATAGTTTGTGTAGCTGGAACTTCTTCCAGTTCTACCTTATTGCCACTAATTTCTTTCACAAGAAATTCATTTTCTAAAAAGGTGGCATTTCGAGAAACAAACACTTTTTGTTCCTCGGTGTGGTAGAAGATATACCCTCGCGAATGTTTGGGATATCCTATAAACTTGCACAGAACGGACCTTGCCTCGAGCTTGTCCGGATTTTGCTTTTTAACATAGGCCGGACAACCCCATATCTTAACTCGTTTAAGAGATGGTCTCTTCCCATTCCATATCTCATATGGAGTGGTAGACATGGATTTGGTCAGAACTCTATTCAATAGGTATGCAGCTATCTCAAGTGCATTGCCCCAAAAGGAAATTGGCAACTCAGTATTATTCATCATAGAGCGCACCATATCTAATAGGGTCCGATTCGTCCGCTCCGAAACTCCATTGTTCTGTGGTGTATACGGAGGAGTAAGTGAGAGAGAATCCCATTCTCTTTTTAAGTAGTCTCTGAATTCCGTGCTTAAGTATTCTCATCCCCGATCATATCGAAGGATTTTAATACTTTTACCCGTCTGGTTCTCAACTTCATACTTCTATTCCTTGAATTTCTTAAAAGATTCGGATTTGTGTTTCAATAAGAACACATGTCCGTATCTTGAGAGATTATCGGTGAATGTAATAAAGTACGAGGAACCCTTGCTGGCATGTGTAGACATAGGACGGCATACATCACTATGTATTAGTCCCAAGAGTTCGGTAGCTCTTTCTCTGTGTCCAGTAAACGGAGATTTGGTCATCTTGCCTTTGAGACTTTACTGGAAAGTTTCATAAGATGTAAATTCGAATGAATTCAAATATGCATTCTTATGCAACTCAGCTAGTCTTGTCACATTGATATGACCTAGTCTATAATGCCATAAGAAGACTTCGTTCATTTCTAAACTGATCCCCTTATGTGTGTTCTGTATACTTATAACTGTAGTTTGATTTTGAATGTATATACCGTTATACAACGTACAATACCCAATCAACACTTGATTTAGGAAAACATTCACAATATTTTTAGTACAAAATAACAATCGCTCAGAATTATTGTATTACCAATTGGTAACACTAGGTGATATTTGCCAACTGTTTTGGCTGCAACAATTGCACCATTCCCTACTACTAGAGACTTATCAACCATTCCCAGCTCTCTACCTCTCTATAGCCCATGTAACAAATTACATACGTGGGATCCTAATCCGGTATCAAATACCCATGACATAGAGTTAACTGAGAAACAGTTCTTGGTAACAAACACACCCGAAGACGATGCATCAACATGCTTTTTCTTCATTTGGTTGGTGTGGGAATCCGGATATTCCCCTATTCCTTGCTCAGACTTATGGCAATCATAAGAATAAGTGGAACCTAGCCCTGTATAATAAGTTGGTTCGGTCCATACATCCATATTATTATCTTGATAAAGGCATGTCATTGGTCGCTACCAGGAGAGAGAGAAGGTTAATCACTTTGCATGCGCTCTTTGCAAGATTAGATTGGTTATTATTTTATCTAATCAGGATGGCTTACATTGTTTTCATCAAATCTTCCTTCAAACCCAAAAAGGTAAGATTAGCCGGGATTAATTACACCCTACAAGTTCACCAATCGTTCGGCCAGGTAGGTATTGGTACTCCGAGGGAGTCTCCCCATGCTTTCGCATAGAACTAATTAAATAACCTTATTTTCGAAAGGGCATCACCCCGTTAACACCTTTCTTAGACACCTAATGGATCTGCTAATCGTAAAGTGCAAAACTCTCCCAGGAGTAACTCTTACTCGCGGTGGGTATCGGGATCCAATTATCATACAGAAGGTATGCAATCTCATTGCAAATTTCAACACTTGAAATTCCCAATATCTGTTTTTACCCCTAACCACTTATGACCTTAACAAGGTCAATAAATCATAAGCGCTGGCCAAGTTCAACCCATCATTTCTTGATTGAATTAAACCCACCCGTACAACCCTTAACATAGTCAACAAAGCCGTATGACTACCCTAATCCAATCGCATCATATGGTTGCAGATAAGCAGTAATTAGCTACCGCACACTACGCCTTAACATAATCAACAAACGTAGCATGAATACTAAATAGCACTTATCTGAAATGACAGAGGGCTACGGCTGGTTTTGAAGAAAGCCTTTAATGTAATGAACTTGATATCATTGTAGAATCTAGTGATTTTGAAAAGGAGTGGTTTATGCTCCGCTTTTAAAATCAAGAAGTTTTTAAAAACAAACCAAATAGCTTTTACTAGCTTTTGCTAAAGAGGTCACTCCCAGTGAAGGGATCTCGGCTCTTTCCTCGTCGAATGAGGTGCTGGATATCCATCAAGGAATACCACTATGCAATGAAAGAACTACAAAAGCTATGATGATACACGGAATAGGTTGTAGCATTTGCTAGTTTTGCTAAAGAGGTCACTCCTGATAAAGGGATCTCAGCTCTTTCCTCATCGAATGAGGTGCTGGTTATTCATCAACGAATACCACTATGCAAAGCAAGAACTAGAGCTACCTTTTTAAAAACTTTTGATTCTACAACATCTTTAGGTTTCTTTTCTTTTCATTAATCTCATTAATGAAGTCCCATCATTTAATGTTTTCTAAACATCACAGAAAAAGAAACGAAAATAGAATGTACGCTTATGCCATCCGCATTCGCCACGAGGCCCCGTCATGCACCGTTAGGTTACTTAACTAACGGCAGAGCGGGGGATGGACTAGCACGGGTGCAAAACATAAGCAACGTTTATTATATATCATATATATAAAGCATTCGTCTCACGCAGTTATATGATCGCATCAGAGAACTAAGCGACAAAAGCAACATATGAAATATTGGATATACTAGGAGGTCTGTGTTTTAAATTATGCCAATTATGAAAAACACGGATTCCACAGTCGTGATGAATAGCCAAACCCACATTCCATAGACCCCTACGAGAGCAGCAAGCAACCCTGCCAATTCTAGAGTTAGGAGACCCTGTCCCGACTCCTCGAGATGGTCTCCTACTGGACTCCAGAACCCGGTTACTTGTGCTCCCCGCCTTAGGTCTATCCTAAGTAAATAATATACATTGGTGGTGACATCATCCTGAACCCGAAAGTGTCCCAATAAATAATATTACATACAAATTTTACATAAATGAAAATGAAAAACTCTCATCTCACGCAAAACCCCCGGCTATTCAATCACGACGAAACATAAAACATATCATAGCAAAACATAATATCACATGTCATCAACATAAGTAAATACGCATATCCCAAATTCCGTTGACATATAGCAACGAGATTTGGGATACCCACATATTACACTTACGGTCGTAGAAAAGAAATGAATAACTACAATAATTAGAATCCGTATTTCCTTAGACATCATAGACCCAGAATATCTCATATTCCGGATTTCATGCCTAAATTATAAACCTTGTATTTAGTCTCAAATTGAAAACTCTTTTCAATAAGTTGTCGGATAATTCGACAAGATTCCCGACTAAGTGATCGCGTACTATACGCAATTGCGACGGAGTTTTGATCCGAATCAAAACTCCGTCGCAATCGATCAAACGAGACTAAACGGCTAGATTTACAATATACCAACTAGTTTTCACAAAACTAATTATTCTGGATTCTAACAATTGTATCACATATCATCAAAATCTACAAAACGTTAAACTTTTCGATCGATTTATCGAATACCCATAAATTCCAGAGATCTCAACAACTTAAGAATCATTAAAAACATCCAGAAAGTTCTAAATTCCCAAATGGAGCAACAAAAGAAAAATGGCACCTCAACGCCACTAACATGCCGCGGAACCGCGGCCAAATATGGTGCTTGGCCGTGCTTCCGCGGCCGTTTGTTGGTGTTGGGTTCTCAAATTTCTTGAGGCTCCATTAAAAAACCTGCATAATTTTCTGCATATTTTTAATCACCAAAATTCCAACTTTTGAAAAATCGACAAAAACTTGAGAAAACCGGGTCTCGACAATTCGATCGAACACTTTAAATCGTAAAGACCTATCCAAATGTTCTAGCTTGGCTCTGATAACATGAAAGTGTTTGCTAGCACCGTGACAGGGTTTAAATGGGCATCATACATACAATTTTAAAAATTTCGGGTGCTAACGAAGACTAACCTAGATCATTACTAGAATAATTAGGATTTCCTATGATGATATGACAAAACTAATAGAAGGGAAGGAGGCTAAACCTTTGTTTCTCTTCTAAAGCTCCGGGTTGTAGTCCACGTGACTCTACTAGGCTCCACTTGGAATTTGATCAAGCTTGCTCTGAAAGCCTTCGTGCCGAAGATGATCCACCCGAAGTTCCGCAATCCAAGCTACCTCTTTACTAAACACTTTAGTGAATGAAAATCGCTACACTTGATTGCTAATCAAGTGTAGGATAGTGAAGTAAGGGTTTTATTTAGCTCACTAGGCTACTCACAAGCTCAAGGTTTCACAACACATGTGAGGGATTTGAGCTTGGAGGTTTGAGGAGGAAGATGATGGGAGCTAGAGAGCAACTCAAGAAAGCAAGCATGAAAAAATGATGAAGTAGTGAAGAATGGCTTTGTAGACATCTATCTTATTGAGGCTTCCATTATTTTTCCACTAA
Organism: Agapanthus africanus; assembly: GCA_030015575.1. Classification (NCBI taxonomy): domain Eukaryota; kingdom Viridiplantae; phylum Streptophyta; class Magnoliopsida; order Asparagales; family Amaryllidaceae; genus Agapanthus; species Agapanthus africanus. Next base: position 422,447,494 of record CM057345.1, on the reverse strand, counting down.
ATATTTGGAACCATGCCTCAATAGTAAGAACATATGAATAAAATAACAAGCAAAGCCATGCTTCACCATGCTTCTCATTTTCCACCTCACATTTTCTATTTTCTAAAAAATAGAAAAATGTGCCATGCTTCCTTTATATATATATATATATATATATATATATATATAAGGTATATATATATATATATCTAATATATATAAATATATATTAATATATATTAAGTAAATATTTAGTGGGCTAATAATATTAGTTAAGATATAAGTATATCAAATATAAATATATCATATTAATAAATCAACACATGATTTAATAATCTGGTTATATCACATATAACCGACTAATATCATTTATCTATATATCACATTATCAAAGTAACACTTGACTTGATAATATGGTTATATCACATATAACCTGACTGAAAAGAGATAACTGTCAGATTACAATACGGTATCACATACTCGTATTTAATCAGGCCCCCCACACAAATCAGCATATGTGCCCTACTTCGTTTCGCTTGAACCAGGAAACTTCTGTATGGGACTCTAAAGACTCGTCAATACGCCAGCAGTGGGTGATGATCACATCAGTCACCCATAAGCCGTCAGCGGTATTAGCTAGACGTAATGGCTAACCAGTTATTGAGCGATTAAAAGATCAACAAGCAAGCTTGTCTATACTCTTCATGAAGCCTATAACACTTACCGTACAGTCCGGTCTCTTCGTCTGATATGTCGCATATCGAGTCTGGGGGTGGAATAGTCAGACCCCAATAACTTGATAAGTCATGCCGATGTATGGCTCATAACGGTTCGAAAAACTACTGATAACACTTACCAGTAAATATCATCAACAGCCCTGGCCAGGGACTTACAGTTACAACCAATCAAGCATAGCGCAACATCAACCCCCAATACCGGAAGAAACGAAATCTCTCCTATCACTCATTGCCTCTATGTCACTCGGTATTGTACCCAAAATCCACCTGTTTGCACGACTCCTTTAAGTCGTGGTAGGGAAGAAATCAAAGCACAGTGGGAACTACACAAGAATATATGACGATCTCGAGTCTACAGACTAACCTATACCAGTGTCATCAGAGAACTGCTATCTGATGATAGGTATAATACCATCTAGGAGTTCTCGGCGAGTCCTGTTCGGTGTACCCATTCTCTAATGAGCAACTATGTACAATCTTTGATGTCAAACACCAATGGATATAGGATCAACCATCGCCCCACACAGGGTCAAGAAACGTACACACTAGTCTACTCTGGAATGTCGATGACCTGTGTCGATATCCCCTTGACTAGGAACTGTTAAAGGATGTGCTTGTGGAGTATCCAGGCCCCACTAGTATGATCTGCAATATAGTCCTGGTAGTCATGTCCACATCCTAAGGGCTTTATCAACATGTATATGAGAGACGGTATTATAATACCAGTGAACATGTTAAGATAAAGACAACCAGATAGCATACTATCATGTCGAGCAAGAAAGTCGTCCATATATATGTCTAAGCATCCACTATATCATACAATAATGGCCTCTACGGCATACATATCACTAACAATAACCACTGAATTTAATCTGTATCTTACGCCATGCCTTCCTCAGTGTCCTCTTGGACCACCTGTCCAACATACTGTCCCTCAAAAGAGGAAAAACTATAACTCTGATAGTCACTCTGTCATCCAGGTCACCTTGGAAGCCAGAAATGATAACCGCCTCCTGAAGGAGGCTGCCGTTACCAAATACCAAGAACATCCATTTTTGTTCATAACTGCTTCCCAATGTTTCTCTAGGATTGGATTAATATATGTTTATTGCAGCCGGTGCAAAAGAAAAATCTGGTGTGGTACTTGACATCTCATGATTGACTCAATAGCCTAAGCAAATGATATGCCAATCATGCAAATCCCTCTCCTCATTAGTCTAGAAGACATCTCTTTAGATAGGGTGACTCCATCACCTACGAGTACACCACCACACCAGGAGTCATCCATTCTAAAACACTTTAGAATAGTTTCAAGTACCCGAATTGGGACACTTCCTAAATCTAGATCTAAAACCATATATCTAGTCACCAGAATCCCTGATATTTTATCCATATCCTATGTGGAGAAACCATATTATGACAACCACAGTATAACCAATCGTAGTATAAGAAGATCGCTTCCTATTAAATGCATGTCATCCAAATACTAGGACATCACTCCCTACTACCTTCTTATCTGGTCCATCGGTTATTCTGATGAAGTCAAACTCTATGAATGTCACATCAAAAATAGATGATCTATCTCCGCTATACCTGCTTTAGTCTATAAATAGACATAAGCTACTTGCCCACTATGCTTCCGCTGCTCCCACTGAGTACAACAACCTCTGGCAGAGTCATATACACATGCACTTCTAAAACTAGTTTAGAACAACGTTATACTCATCCTCCTGCCAGATCTCATAGTCTAGAACAGCAGTAGTGGCAAGTTTGGGTAATCAAAAACCTTCCTGTCACCATCTTTGAGGAGACTGAAGTACCTCTCGGGTGCCTGAGGTTACCCACCAAATCTGCGGAGTGACTAATGGATTGTTGAAACCAATTGAATCTTTAGGTTCTACTAAATTTTCAGTAATCGTTTGTGGTTCTGGAATCAATTCCAGTTCTGCCATACTCCCACTAATATTTTCTGAAAAGAATTCATTTTACAAAAACTGTGGAGAGTTAAGAACAATATAACTATTGATCTTCCAGATGGTAGAATGTTAACCCTCATCAAAGCCTGGGAAAACCCACAAACTGCCATTACTGAAATGTGCCTTGAGTTTATCCAGACTCTGGTTTTAAGTATCAGCCGGACAACTCCATATACCTTAACATCGTTAAGATATAAATCCATTCTATATATCCAATATAGAAACAAAGGCACTAATTTAATTGGAACCAGATTCGAAAATCATGCATCCATTTCCAGTGCATATCAACCAAATGGAAGGAGGCCAAACAACATTACTCATCAAGGAATACATCCACGTATGAGTAACCTGAAAGAGAAGCAAGTTCTCAAAACTATTACTTATGATGGAATACCTGACACAGGTATCTACATTTTCGATCACCTTGAAGAATCCTGATACTTGCAACATATGGTTCTCTACTTTATATTATACCTATAATTTCTCAAAATCTGGACCTTGTATTTCAACGAAATACATGTCTAAAACTAGAGTAGTCATGAGTAAACAGAATATAGTACGAGTACCAACCCCTTTGTCCTGACGGACATCGGACAACATACAATACTTTGTATAAGTCCACTGAGTTTAACAACTCAAACCATGTACGTCGAAGGTTGAAAACTGTGCTATGGTTAAGAAGAATTACACCATCGTTGAATGCACCTTATCTAACCATCAACTGATATAGGTAAATGTCATAGACATAATTTCTAAAAGTTATATCTCACTTTATAAAATAAACGTACAGATATATCAGTTTGAAATTGGTGCATAACAACGGATATTCAAAACCAAATATTTGCCGTCGGGCAAAACCCAGGTGATTTCCTCAAATATCACCAATTACAAAGAATTCTGATATATATTAAGGATCTAATCACCCAATTATCAATATCTTACTCCCACTCAACATCCATAACGCCATACAGATGTGAGAATCAAATCTGGTAAATACATACCCTGGAGACAGAATCTAATTGGAAAAACAGTTTTCAATTAACACCGCAAAGTAAAACTGAAACATGAAATTGTTTCGAAGGGGTAGGTGGGTATTCCTAGTAATGCCTTTTCCACTATCCAGATTCATGACAGTAACCGTATATTTCCTTGCCCTCACTCTAATCCTTTTATATGTCTTTACTTCTTACCTTTTGTACACCACACTTAAGCTAATTGATTTTCTTCCTTCCCTACCCTTCAGCACCAGCCTAAGCTTTGGAAGAAGACTATCCAATAAGCGCAATAGGTGTACTCTCTTAATATTAGGTGCTCTCGCAACCTGAGAGAAGGTAAAGAGAAAAGACAACTGAATAATCCTTATTTTATTTCCCCAGAACCAAAAACCATCCTCGAACTAGAACAAGTTCCTTCGAGTTCGTATGTAACTATGTGATGGCATATCCAATCAATATGGATCTTCGTAGTGATACGGAGTGTTTTAGAGAAATGCAAAGGTGATATAGGAGTGGCAGGGGATATACGCGGCTTCATCGTGAATGATAGTAGTCGCAATTTCCTTTGTCCTAACTCTAATCCCTTTATATGTCTTTACTTATTACCCTCTGTACACCACACTTAGGCTAATTGGTTTTCTTCCTTCCCTACCTTTCAGCACCTGCCTATGGTTTGGAAGAAGACTATCCAATAAGTGCAATAGGTGTACTCTCCTAATACTAGGAGCTCTCGCAACCTGAGAGAAGGTAAAGGGAAAAGCCAACCGAATAAACCTATTCAATTTCTTCAGAACCGGAAACTATCCTCGAACTAGAACAAGTTCCTTCAAGTTTGTATTTAACTATATGATGGAATATCCAAGAAATGTGGATCTTCGTAGTGATACGGAATGTTCCGGAGAAATGAAAAGGGAAATTGGAGTGGTAATGATATATGTGACTAAATGACAATCCAAAAGCCAAAGTATTTTAAGAAGGTTCGGTTAACTTGGTTGATGAGATTTTTAAAGGTCGGGCCATGGTCGCTGCCAAAGAGAAAGAGAAAAGAAACACTCAGCGTGCACTCTAACCTAAATTAGATTAGTTAATCAGTTTATCTAATCAGGATGGCTCCTACTGTTTCCTCGAATTCTCTCTGAAACCCTAAAAGGAGAATTAGTCGGGATCATCTGAAAATCACCTAAGGAGTAACACCTACTCATCAGTGGGAATCGGGATCCAACTATCACTGCATGATAACTTGATGGAAGCTACTCAAGTCACCACACTCCAGAAGGTATGCGCATGCCTGACAAGTTTCCTTTATATTTGAAACTCCCGATGTGGTTTTTTCCCCAAGCATCATATGGTCTTGATAGAGACCAACGTACCATAAGTCGCAAGTCAAGTTCAACCCGTCATTGTCCTAGATTAACTTAGACCCACCCGCATAAGCCCTTGATAGAGACCAACGTGGCTATGTGACTGTCCTAATTAATCGCATCTTAAAATGCAACAGATAAGTAACATTTAGCTACCGTTCCCTATTTCTTGATAGAGACAAACATACATAGCACGAATACTAACTGCTACTTATCTGAAATGACGCAGGGCTACAGCTGGGTTTTTGGCGAAAACCCCTTTAACGTAATGAACTTGATATCATTTGGAACCGAGTGGTTTTACAAATATATAGTGGCGCAAACTTTTGCTAATGAGGTCACTCCCTGTGAAGGGATCTCGGCACTTTCCTCATCGAATGAGGTGCAGGATATTCCAAACTGAATACCACGATGCAAAGCAAAAGAATTGACTATAGTGAAGTTATTATAATGACACAAACTTTTGCCCAAGAGGTCACTCCTGATGAAGGGATCTCGGCTCTTGCCTCATCGAATGAGGTGCTGGATATTCATAACCGAATACCACTATGCAAAGCAAAAGAGAACGTCTGTAATGTCAGTTTTCAAAAACTTAGTTCCAACAACATCATATAAGTTTGTTTTCCTTGCATTAATGAGAATTAATGTAGTCCCATCAATTAATCCATATCACACCAGAAAAGAACGAAAATACAATGTACATATATGCCATCCACATTCGCCACGGGGTCCCGTCATGCACTGTTAGGTTACTTAACTAACGGCAGAGCGGGGGCTGGACTAGCGCGGGTGCAAAACATATACAACATCTACTAGTATATATATAAATATATATAGCATTCGTCCTATGCATGATATAAGCAACATCTCAGAATTTCAGCAAGCAACACAGAATGGTGGATAATCTTGGAGCCTCGGGTTTCATTTGAGCCGCAAATGAGACCCGACGTTCCCTATCTTGTGGATAGCCCGTGCAATGAAAACCTAGACCCCTACGAGCGCAGCAAGTTACCCGCCAATCCCAGAAGTGAGGCAACCCCAATCAACAAAGTGAATGGGTTACCCAGCACTTCACTGATTCCGATAACTTGAGCACCCCACCGTGGGTTAACCTGTATCCCCTACGAATGCATCAAATATCCCGCTAATTCCAGAGTAAGGCCCCCTCCATCACAATGCTATGAGATCCGGGCCCATTGCCCTCTAGAATCCGGCTATTCGGGCATTCTACCGTGGGGTAATCCTACTACAGAAAAGAAAAACATATGTATAAGGGTGACATCGACTTCAACTGTACAACTATCATTGCACCACTGCCTATCCACCACGACAATTCAACCATAATATTAGCACAACACAGAACATCAACGTGAATGCCATGTTCGCAAACACGTCTAACAGAACATATAGCAGTTAGACTGGTTAAACCGCTCGAATGACATTCACGGTCGCAGATAGTAATGTATGCACTGAAACTTATAAACAGTTTTAAAATAGCGACTTCGAAATACTCCGTATGGCCGGGAAAAAGAGCAATCTCGCCGGCCATGTTAAGGAATTTTGGCTCGTTTTTAAATTGTGTTTTAGTTGTCACATGAGTAGACTTCTGCAATTGTTTCAAAAAAATTTAGAAGACTATTTAAAAACGACAGAAACTGGACTATAGTATGGCTTGTTTCGGAGTTGTTTCGGTTTCGTTACTTTAAAAATCGTTTAAACTGCTAGTTAGGGGTTTATGGGCTGGCTCTGATACCATGTTGGATTATGCCAGCGCCCTGGCCATCTACCGTGACCGTTTGCGGAACAAAATTTTTTTAAACTGGCGCTAGAACAACCTGATAACCCGGATCTACCATAAACCTATAAGCTAGCAAAACTAAAGAGGAGTTAGAATGGTTATACCGAATTATCCGAGTCCTTCAGTCTTCTACCATCTTCATAAGCTCCTGGAGGCCTCCATAATCAAGCTTGATCGTCAGTCTCCCTCAATCGAAGATGATCCACCTGAGGATTTGTAGTTCGAGCTCCAATCTCAAAGCTGAAGTAACTAAGGTACCTAGTTCGCTAAACTAGATAGCCTAGAGGATGTAGAGTCTAATGATGGATTAATATATCTCACAACATCTTAGATTTCTCAACACATGAGACGTTTAGGGTGGGGGTAGAAAAAGCAAGCATGAGGAAATGGGAGTGTTGTGTGAAGCAACCATGAAAATGGCTAAGTCTTGTGAACTAAAGAATAAAGCATCCACTTCAATAATTCACCACCCAAAAATATCAAGCATTCTTCAATAGTAACCCATGAGTCACACCATGAGTCACCCCAGGAGTCACCAATGCTTCAATAAATGTAAACAACACCTCATCCTCTACCTTGTTAACCATTTAATCTTAAATGTGTTAGTGTATATGCCCTAGAGGCCATTACTGTATCATACTAGTTTGTATATTACTTAATGGATGCTTGGGATATTCACCTTGTATATACAATCTTGCTCAAAATAGTAGTATGCTACTTGGTTTGTTTCTACTTCAATGTGTACTTGTGTTTATTTCAGTATATCACTTATACGCATTAGTGGAGCCCTTAGGATCTTTGCTTGATTACCAGCGTTGTGATGGCAGTCACACTAGTGGGGGCTGGGTAATCTATAAGCACATCCTTATTCAGGTCCCTGGTCGCAGGACTATCGAGACAGGGCATCGATACTCCGGAGTAGACCAGCGCATGCGCTTCTCATCCCAGTGTGGGAGACGGTCTGTCCCACAGCCGTCAGTACGTCGTACTTGAGATAGTATGCGGGTGCTCGTTAGGTTACGGGTACACTGGACAGGACTCGTAGGGAACTGACTAGTTGGTATTATACCTATCGTCAGTTATCAGTTCCCAGGTGACATGAGTACAGCTTAGTCCGCTGACTTGACACTGTCACTTCGCCTCGGGTGTGTTCCCACTGTACTTTGATCACTACCCTACCACGGCTCAAAGGAGTCGTGCAAACAGGTGGTGGTTGGGTGCAGTCCCGAAGCACTTGGAGGCAGTGACGGTTAGACAGGATTCGTCTCTCCCGGTATTGGGGGTTGACATCGCGCTGTGTCTAGGAGAGCCATTACACGAGTAGTCCCTGGCCAGGGCAAACGAGATATACTGGTAGGTTTCCAGTGTTATCTCAGGGTGTTTTGGGCTTCGCTCCGGCACGACTTGTACCGCTATTGGGGGACTGACGTTTACCGCCCCCTAGGCCCGCCATGCGATGTATCAGACGAACAGACCGGACTGTACGGAGAATGTCACACTCAGGCTCAGTAGGAGTTCAGATGGGTTTCACCTCGTCGGTCTTCTTGTCGGCATTACCTGGGGACCGTTACGCACAGCTAGTGCCGCTTGCGGTCTGTGGTTAAACCCACTGCCAGCGTAGTGTCGAGTCTTTAGAGTCCCACACAGAAAGCTTTTCGCCTTTAGGCAAAAGAGTAGAGGTCGCATGGTATTGCGACGGGTCGCATGGTTTTGCGACAGGGTTCGGTCACATCCGTGCACTTGTGCACGTACAGTGTCCGGACAGTTTACACTAGCGGGCTTTGGTTTAAGCCAGATCCTAGTGTACCTTATGGGATTGGATTTATCCAGTTTGCATTCGTGTTCCTCGGAACGCGGATGCGGGTGTGTATGCACAGTTGACAGGGAGGCGGAGGCAGTGGATTCTCATTAGGGTTGTTGACAGTTGACTTGTTGACTTTTGTTGACTTGTTGACTTTGGTGACTTGTTGACTTTTGTTGACTTGTTGACCGGTTGACTAGGCTTGACTAGTTGACCATCATGATGACCATGGTTATCATTTCATGCCAAAGACTTTTTTCTTGCTTGCTTTTTTGAGTAAAATGAGTGCATGATATGATAACCTTATGGTTGCTTCTAACCATTACCAAAAGACTTTTTTGATATGATGAGTTATGATCACTTTGGATTATGAGAGGGTGAAAGGAAAAAGAGAGCCTCATTCTTTCTTGCTCATTCTCTCTCTTGTTCTTGAGCTCTCCTCTTGCTCTCACCCTCAACCTCTTGCTCCCTCTCTTGATCTATGGTTCTCTTGTCTCATGAGTTGAGAATCAAGAACCATAGATAAAATCCCATTCTAAATCATCTCTACTCATTCTAGTTCACTAGGTTTAGCAAACCAAGTGAGCTAGTTTCTTCAAAGACCGAAGAAGGAGCTAAAGGTTGGAGCTTTCAAGTGGATCTATCTTCGGCGTACGGAGACGACGAGAAGGAGCCATCGGATCACCACCGGAGCTTGAAGACGAAGGAGTTCAAGACAAACTAGGTATAGCCATCACTATCCGAGTAGCTAAATATCTTTAGCTTAGTATGCTAGTTTTAGTTTAGGTAAAGATCCCGACCTAGCTTAGTCCATGTTGCCTCTTGCGTTAAAATTTTGATTTTATACCGTTTCCGCCTCCCCGTAAGAACCGGGGGTCGCAACATGGACTTACAGTGGTATCAGAGCCTAACTAAACTTAAACTAGCTTGGTAGTGAAGTGTAACGAAGTTCGGAACCGGAAAAATCCAAAAACCAAACTTTTACAAAATCTGAGTTTCTGTTGAAATTTTTTCTGGTCAAAATGAAAAACTTTATACTCCTAAATTCGGCTCAGGGTTTTGTGTGAACACCCAAGAAAAACGATGCAGTAAGTCCTCCAATCCGCCGCCCATCCGCCGCGTGAACCCCGTTTCCGCTGCGGAAGCGCCGCGTACTGTAGTCCTCTGTGCATCGTTTTTCGTGCAGTGTGTGTCTGTGTTGGTTTTGGGATTTTTGATATATATTATATGTGCCCAGATTTTCCAGAAAAGAAATTTCCTTTTAGGGTCCTATAATTCCGTATTTTTCCGAACTTCACTGCACTTTGACTATGATGGTTATATCTGTGATGTTTGCATGTATTGAACGTCGGCCAATCGCTATAAGTCGATTGGTCGGGGTTATACATGATCTGTAATGTGCTGGAATGTGTATATAAATATGTTGGATTGTCGCGGGTGAATAGCCGGGGGTTGTGAGACGAGAGTTTTCTTTTCTTGCAATTCATGTAAATTTGTAAATTGATGTAATAATTATTTGTATGGCCGCACAACCGGGTCGGGGTTGTAGCCGTCATTGTATAATTTCTTTTTACTGTTTTTGCTCCTAGGATAGACCCATGGAGGGGTGCACAAACTACCGGGTATGCCGAAGTGTCGAGTGGCCTACTCATGGAGATGAGGGAGGTTGCTACGCTTCGGGTACTTGGCGGGTAGTTTGCCGCACCCGTAGGGGTCTTGGGTGGGGTTTTGGCTATTCACCGCGACCGTGTAATCTGTTTTTGTTACAGGCTCGTACAAATTACAGATTCCTAGTATATCCAATGTATTTATCTGTGATCTGAAATGTTTATCATTGCAGTATATCTATATATGATATTATTTAGGCGTTGCTTATGTTTTACAGACGCGCTAGCCCAGCCCCCGCTCTGTCGTTAGTTAAGTAACCTAACGGGTAATGACGGGGCCCCATGGCGAATGCGAATGGCATAAGCGTACGTCATATTTTGGTTGTTTTCTGCAATGGTAGGATTAAATGATGGGACGCATTAAAAGAACTAATGCAAGAATATCACGCATTAAAAGAACTAATGCAAGATAATAAACCAAGTTAAAGTCGTTGGAACACTTTCGAAAAACCACTCGGTTCTTTTCAAAAACAACTTTTAAATGCGGAGCTTGAGCCACTCCTTTTAAAAGCTATCTCGTTCCATCGACCAAATCAAGTTCACTACGTTCACGGTTTTGCCAAAACCATCCGTAGCCCTCCATCATTTCAGTTAAATATTCGGTAGTATTCAAGCTATGTATTTTGACCTCACGCCAAGGCATAGTGATTGGTAGCTGCCGGATATTTATCTGTTGCATAGATAGAATGCGTTGGTTTGAGACAGTCGTACTGCCATTTTGGCCTACGTCAAGGGTATGTACGGGTGGGTTCAAATTAACCTGGATAATGATGGGACGAACTTGACATGTGACTTATGACATTTTGACCTCACGCCAAGGTCATAAGAGCATGGGGCAAAAAAAAATCCACATCGGGAGTTTCATAAGTACTGAAACTTGCTAGATTTGCATACCATTTGGAGTGTGATAATTCTGGTAGGATTCCTTCAGTTTCGTCACGCGATGATATTTGGATCCCGATCCTACTGTGAGTATATGCTACTCCTCGGGAAATTTCTCACTTAACGATCAATGCTATAAACCTAGTAGGTGCCTAGAAAGGTGTTAGCGGGGCTACGCCCCCAGGGAAAAGAGGTTCTTTAATTAAGGAACTTCGCGAAAGCGTTGGAAAACCTCCCTCGAAGTACCGACACCGGCCTGGCTGAACGGTTAAGCAAGTATTGTACGGTGGGATTGATCCTGACTAATTCTTCCTTTATGGTTTGAGGAGGGATTCGAGAAACAGTGGGAGCCATCCTGTTTAGACAAACTAAAAACCACTCTAAACTTGCAAGAGCATCATGCTGAGTGTTTCTTCTTCTCTCTCCTAATTGCAGCGACCAATCGTCATGACTGGACTTAAGTTACTCCTAGATAAAAACAAACTGACAGGGCCAAACTACAAAGATTGGCTCAGGAATGTCAAGATAGCAATCACTTATGACAAGCTGGGGTATCTTCTTACCACCAAAGCTCCCCCTGTCCCTGGTCCAACTTCCAGCGTCGCGGATAAGGAAATCCGTAAGACTTGGGAGATTGATAGCGCGAAGGCCAAATGCCTCCTGCTTGCCTCGATGGACAACGAACATCAGAGGAGGCATGAGAATATGGACATGGAGTCCATATTGCTCCATACAAAAGAACTGTATTGAGAGCAATCACGTATCGCAAGATACGAAGCGTCGAAAAAGTTGTTTTCGACAAGAATGGCCGTCGGATCATCAGTAGCCGAGCATGTGCTAAAGATGATCGGCTTCATTGAGGAGCTCGCTGACCTAGGGATCACATTGGAGAGTGAGCTATATACGGATATAGTTCTCCAGTCCCTTCCTTCCACTTACGCCCAGTTTATACTGAACTTCAACCTACAAGAAAAAGAAGTTGAACTATCAGAGCTCCTCAACATGCTGAGAAGCGCAGAGGGCACCCTACAGAAAGGTAGGGAAACATCCACTTTGTTTGTAGGAGGATCATCTTCTTCTAGGTCCAAGGCGAAAGCCAAGGGAAAGAAGAAGAAGGCCCCCGCCAAACCAAGGGGCGGTGTTAGTAAAGTGGATACGAAGGGAAAAGGTAAAGCAACAAAGATAGCGGGGAAGCTTGTGGATAAGGAAGAATGCTTCTATTGTCATAAGAAAGGACACTGGAAGAATGATTGCAGGGCCTGGAAGGCCAGAACACAGGAATTGAAGCAGGTTGCAGCTTCAGCTTCAGGTGTGTATGTTATTGAAAATTGTCTTTCAATAAACTCTACTTCCTGGGTATTGGATACCGGATCAGGATCTCATATCTGTAATTCTTTGCAGGCGTTGAGAAACCGTAGGGTTTTGAAGGCAGGGGACATGACCCTCAGAGTTGCAAACGGAGCTAGCATGGATGCTAAAGCCGTGGGGGACTATCACCTGGGAATGTCAGATGGACATGTTTTGGTTTTGCGTAATTGCTTTTTTGTACCCAACGCAACTTGTAATATCATTTCTGTATCTTTAGTTTCTAAAGAAGGTTATGAATTTGCGTTTGTAAGTAATGTTGTAAACATTCACCTTAATCAAGTTTTGATTGGGTCAGGTACATTGAGTAATGGTATATACGTGTTAAACCAACCACAGATTTTCAACGTCCAGAATACACACAAAAGAAAGTCTCCAGAAATAAATCAGAATTTCTTATGGCATTGTAGATTGGGTCACATCAATGAGAGAAGGTTGACTAAGTTACATACAGAAGGATATTTGAATGCGTTCGAATATCAATCGTATGCCACTTGTCAATCTTGTCTCAAAGGAAAGATGACAAAGACTCCATTTACTGGACAAGGAGTAAGAGCGAGCGAGCTCTTGGGACTCGTACATAGTGACGTGTGCGGTCCAATGTCTACACATGCCCGAAGCGGACATTCTTACTTCATTACTTTTACGGATGACTTCTCAAGGTACGGTTATGTCTTCTTAATGAAACATAAATCCGAGGCCTTTGGAAAATTCCAGGAGTATAAGAATGAAGTAGAGAAACAGACCGGCAAAAGTATTAAGATTCTAAGATCGGATCGAGGTGGAGAATACTTAAGTGCCGAATTCCTGGACTATTTAAAAGAGAACGGAATTCTCTCTCAGCTTACTCCTCCATACACCCCGCAACATAACGGTGTATCGGAGAGACGGAACCGCACCCTATTGGATATGGTGCGGTCCATGATGAGTAACGCTGAGTTGCCGCGATCATTCTGGGGATATGCGCTAGAATCAGCAGCATACCTTTTGAACCGAGTTCCGACTAAGACTGTGCCTACCACCCCATATGAAATGTGGAGTGGGAAGAAACCCTATCTTCAATATCTGAAGATCTGGGGATGTCCAGCTTTTGTCAAAAAGCAGCATGCGGACAAACTCGAGGCACGCTCAGTACTGTGCAAGTTTGTGGGATACCCAAAGAACACCAGGGGGTATCTTTTCTACTACGCAGAGGAACAAAAAGTCCTTGTTTCTCGTAATGCCCACTTTCTAGAACACCAGTTCTTGGAAAAGGAAATTAGTGGGAGCGCAGTGGAACTGGAAGAAATTCCAGAACCACAGACTATTACTGAAAGGTTAGTGGAACCAGAGGGTTCAACAGAACAGGACATTCCTACGCCGCTCCGCAGGAGTAGTAGGCAGTCTCATCCGCCCGAGAGATACTACGGTTTTCTCATAGACGGGGATAGAGAGGATTGCATCATAGATTATGATGAGCCTACTAGCTTCCAGCAGGCCGTTCAGAGCGTTGACTCAGTGAAATGGCTGGATGCAATGCGGACCGAAATGGAGTCCATGTACACCAACAAGGTATGGACGTTGGACATTGCTCCAGACGGGGTAAAACCCGTAGGATGCAAGTGGATCTTCAAAAGGAAGATTGGTGTAGATGGACAGGTTGAGACCTATAAAGCTAGGCTGGTAGCAAAGGGTTTTCGTCAAAGACCTGGCTTGGACTACGACGAAACCTTTTCTCCAGTAGCCATGCTGAAATCCATTCGGATCCTTCTTGCCATTGCTGCCTTCCACGATTATGAGATCTGGCAAATGGACGTAAAGACAGCTTTTCTAAATGGAAATTTAGAGGAGTGTGTCTATATGGACCAGCCAGAGGGTTTCATTCAGAGTGGGAGCAGCGGAAAGGTGTGCAAGTTGCTTAAGTCCATCTATGGACTAAAGCAGGCATCGCGGAGTTGGAACATCTGCTTTGATGAGACGGTCAAAGAATTTGGCTTTATCAAAAATCCAGATGAACCATGCATCTATAGTAGATTTGTAGCGAGAACTATAGTATTCCTCGTTTTATACGTGGATGACATTCTCTTAATAGGAAATGACATTCCTATGCTACAATCTGTCAAAAGGTTCTTGTCACACAGGTTCTCCATGAAAGACCTGGGTGATGCCTCATACATTCTGGGTATCCGGATCTACCGTGACAGATCCAAGAGGATATTAGGACTTTCACAGTCCAGGTACATCGACACCATACTGAAGAGGTTCAGTATGGAAGATTCCAAGCGCGGTAACCTACCGGCTTGTCACGGGATCACCCTCTCTAAAGAGATGTCTCCCAAGACTGATTTGGAGAGGGATCGCATGTCTATTATACCCTACGCTTCTGCGGTAGGCTCTATAATGTATGCGATGTTGTGTACCAGACCGGATGTAGCTTATGCACTGAGTGTGGTAAGCCGGTATCAGTCTAACCCTGGGGAGAAACACTGGATAGCGGTAAAGAACATTCTCAAGTACCTGAGAAGGACTAAGGAGATGTTCTTGGTGTATGGCGGAAAGGACCTCCAGATCGAGGCCTTTGCTGACTCCAGCTTCCAGAGTGACAAGGATGATTCCAAGTCCATGTCGGGTTCTGTCTTTACCCTCAATGGAGGGGCGGTGTGTTGGAAGAGTTCCAAACAGGAAACCGTTGCAGACTCGACGATGGAAGCGGAATACATCGCTGCATCTGATGCCGCAAAAGAAGCTGTCTGGATGAGGAAGTTCTTGAAAGAACTTCAGGTGGTTCCGTCCATTGTTGATCCAATACCTCTGTATTGCGACAACAACGGGGCTATAGCATTAGCGAAGGAACCCAGGTCCCATCAGAGATCCAGGCACATCTTGAGGCGGTATCACCTGATCAGGGAGATCGTAGATCGCCAGGAGATCGAGGTTCGGAGAGTCGCTTCAGAAGATAACACTGCTGATCCATTCACCAAGGCCCTGCCCCAGACTCAGTTCGAGCGGCTGATCGAGATGATAGGTCTTCGATACGCCAGTACATGGCCTTAGTGCAAGTGGGAGATTGTTAGTGTATATGCCCTAGAGGCCATTACTGTATCATACTAGTTTGTATATTACTTAATGGATGCTTGGGATATTCACCTTGTATATACAATCTTGCTCAAAATAGTAGTATGCTACTTGGTTTGTTTCTACTTCAATGTGTACTTGTGTTTATTTCAGTATATCACTTATACGCATTAGTGGAGCCCTTAGGATCTTTGCTTGATTACCAGCGTTGTGATGGCAGTCACACTAGTGGGGGCTGGGTAATCTATAAGCACATCCTTATTCAGGTCCCTGGTCGCAGGACTATCGAGACAGGGCATCGATACTCCGGAGTAGACCAGCGCATGCGCTTCTCATCCCAGTGTGGGAGACGGTCTGTCCCACAGCCGTCAGTACGTCGTACTTGAGATAGTATGCGGGTGCTCGTTAGGTTACGGGTACACTGGACAGGACTCGTAGGGAACTGACTAGTTGGTATTATACCTATCGTCAGTTATCAGTTCCCAGGTGACATGAGTACAGCTTAGTCCGCTGACTTGACACTGTCACTTCGCCTCGGGTGTGTTCCCACTGTACTTTGATCACTACCCTACCACGGCTCAAAGGAGTCGTGCAAACAGGTGGTGGTTGGGTGCAGTCCCGAAGCACTTGGAGGCAGTGACGGTTAGACAGGATTCGTCTCTCCCGGTATTGGGGGTTGACATCGCGCTGTGTCTAGGAGAGCCATTACACGAGTAGTCCCTGGCCAGGGCAAACGAGATATACTGGTAGGTTTCCAGTGTTATCTCAGGGTGTTTTGGGCTTCGCTCTGGCACGACTTGTACCGCTATTGGGGGACTGACGTTTACCGCCCCCTAGGCCCGCCATGCGATGTATCAGACGAACAGACCGGACTGTACGGAGAATGTCACACTCAGGCTCAGTAGGAGTTCAGATGGGTTTCGCCTCGTCGGTCTTCTTGTCGGCATTACCTGGGGACCGTTACGCACAGCTAGTGCCGCTTGCGGTCTGTGGTTAAACCCACTGCCAGCGTAGTGTTGAGTCTTTAGAGTCCCACACAGAAAGCTTTTCGCCTTTAGGCAAAAGAGTAGAGGTCGCATGGTATTGCGACGGGTCGCATGGTTTTGCGACAGGGTTCGGTCACATCCGTGCACTTGTGCACGTACAGTGTCCGGACAGTTTACACTAGCGGGCTTTGGTTTAAGCCAGATCCTAGTGTACCTTATGGGATTGGATTTATCCAGTTTGCATTCGTGTTCCTCGGAACGCGGATGCGGGTGTGTATGCACAGTTGACAGGGAGGCAGAGGCAGTGGATTCTCATTAGGGTTGTTGACAGTTGACTTGTTGACTTTTGTTGACTTGTTGACTTTGGTGACTTGTTGACTTTTGTTGACTTGTTGACCGGTTGACTAGGCTTGACTAGTTGACCATCATGATGACCATGGTTATCATTTCATGCCAAAGT
Organism: Agapanthus africanus; assembly: GCA_030015575.1. Classification (NCBI taxonomy): domain Eukaryota; kingdom Viridiplantae; phylum Streptophyta; class Magnoliopsida; order Asparagales; family Amaryllidaceae; genus Agapanthus; species Agapanthus africanus. The sequence goes on along the minus strand of CM057345.1, from coordinate 422,430,433 downwards.
CTTTTTTCTTGCTTGCTTTTTTGAGTAAAATGAGTGCATGATATGATAACCTTATGGTTGCTTCTAACCATTACCAAAAGACTTTTTTGATATGATAAGTTATGATCACTTTGGATTATGAGAGGGTGAAAGGAAAAAGAGAGCCTCATTCTTTCTTGCTCATTCTCTCTCTTGTTCTTGAGCTCTCCTCTTGCTCTCACCCTCAACCTCTTGCTCCCTCTCTTGATCTATGGTTCTCTTGTCTCATGAGTTGAGAATCAAGAACCATAGATAAAATCCCATTCTAAATCATCTCTACTCATTCTAGTTCACTAGGTTTAGCAAACCAAGTGAGCTAGTTTCTTCAAAGACCGAAGAAGGAGCTAAAGGTTGGAGCTTTCAAGTGGATCTATCTTCGGCGTACGGAGACGACGAGAAGGAGCCATCGGATCACCACCGGAGCTTGAAGACGAAGGAGTTCAAGACAAACTAGGTATAGCCATCACTATCCGAGTAGCTAAATATCTTTAGCTTAGTATGCTAGTTTTAGTTTAGGTAAAGATCCCGACCTAGCTTAGTCCATGTTGCCTCTTGCGTTAAAATTTTGATTTTATACCGTTTCCGCCTCCCCGTAAGAACCGGGGGTCGCAACATGGACTTACAAAATGGTTAAAACTAAATGAGGTGTCTTCTTCTAGAAGCACCTTGTAATAAATTACAAGAATATCCCTCACCATATATACATACCCGTATCCGTATTCCGAAAAATACGAATACAAAGAGACGAAAATAATCCAATAATATAATACTAGGATTCGGCTTAAACCAAAACCCATTAGCATTATCCGTCCGAATCATGATACGTGCACAAGTGCACATATATGATCGAACCCTGCCGTAAAACCATACGGCCTCTACATCGTTTTGCTCGAAGCAGGGAAACCCTTTGTATGGGACTCTAAAGACTCGTCAATACACTGGCAGTGGGTTTAACCACAAGCACGTCAGCGGCACTAACTGTACGTAATGGCTACCCAGGTATTGAGCGAAAGGAAGGCCGACGAGCAAACTCATCCGAACCCCTACTGAGCCTGTCCGTGACAATCTCCGTACAGTACGGTCTGTTCGTCTAAGAGTATGGTATATCGGGTCTAGGGGTGGATAAAGTCAAACCCCTAATAACGTGATATTCCGTGTCGGTATGAAACTCATCACCAACTGAGAAACTACTAATCCAAATCAGTAATTCTTGTCTACCTTGGCCATGGATTTCTGGTGATAGCCACTCGTGCACTACGCGACATCAACCCCTAATACCAAAAGAGACAAATCCCTGACGATCCGCTCACAGCCTCCATTTAGCTCAGGACTGTACCCAACTAAAACTTGTTTTCACGACTCCTTTAAGCCGTGGTAGGGTAGTAATCAAAGCACAATAGGAACTCACGCGAGACAACTAACGATCTCAGGTCGACAGACTAACCTGTACATATGTCACCAGGGAACTGCTATCTGAAAATAGGTATAATACCATCTAGCATGTTCCCGGCGAGTCCGTCCAGTGTACTCATAACCCAATGAGCACCTATATACTATCTTAGGTGGCTAAATGACACCAATAGCTTGTGAGACCGGCCACCGTCCCTCGTCGGGGTCTCGATAAGTACACACTAGTCTACTTCAGAGTATCAATGCCCGGTCTCGATACTCTCTTGATTATGGACATTTAAGGATATGCTTATAGACCACCCAGCTCCCGCGTATATGATCGCTATCATAATGCTGGTAGTCAAGCAAGAATCCTATGGGCTCTATCAACATATAATAGTGATCTGTAATACCACATAATGCATGTACATGATGATAAAGGCAAACCAGATAGCATACTATCATTTTGAGTAAGACTGTTCTATCTGTATAGGTCCTCCCTTAATCATTATAATTACCTGCCTGCGATTACAATAATTTCCTTGAGGGCACTATAGCCAACACAATACCTAGAACTAGGGTTAGCTAGGTCAATTTACTAGACCGCTCCTAGACTTCCAAAGGATAAGTCGCAGGATCAATCCTCTACTACCTCCTTATCAATCTTGTAGCTAGATAAATACCAGGTAATTGGAAAGCATCCGCTATACGAGTCACCAAAATAGCGGGCCTAATTAAGTAACCACTTTCCTTAGTCACACTTGCCTTAGACACCACAAGAGAAATGCGGATAAGCAATAGATTACCCACGACCATCTTCTATCCTAATTGAGCGCGGCGGTCCTTACGGGCTTGGTCTAGATTTTTTTATTAATGTAGGGTTATGCGTATACTTGTTTGTAATTTGTGGGGCCTAGGAAAGGTGATGAAATCCCCACCTAATCTGAATTTTACGTTTATTACCCTTTAATGTCTGTTTTAGATATGCAAAACAAACCAAAATCTAAAACACGCAAAAAGATTTTTAGCGGCGATGTTTGCAAAGAATCCTGCACGTAAAATCAATTTATTGGAGCTTTAGCGGAGAGAGAAAGATAATAGGAAAATACCAAATGATTTTGGGGTTCCAATTCATCAATAAAGCCAAAGTTCCGCCGCGGTTTGGAAGGAACTTTTGCTAATATTTCTGCAGGGCCCACCTATACTCCTCTGGTCCAAATTGAAAGTCTCTAAATCTCTATTTGCCTGCTCCAATTACTCCAGATTCCCTTGCAAAACTCGCACAATAATCGTTAAAAGCGTAAGATGTGTTTTTATTTATTTTCTGTTTGCTGGATTTTATAAGAAATCAACCCGAAGAATAAGAAAAAAATTACAACTGTTTCCCTGGCAACGGCGCCATTTGATTGATCGTGAAAAAAGTGTGTTCAAAAATAACCGCAATCAAGACGGTGTCGCAAGTAGCTATCCGCGATGAGTACGGGTCGTCCATAGGGAAATGTGAACTCTTTTCTTACTTTAGATGAGTTGATGAAAGATGATTGATTGTTTGTCATTATATTTTAAAACGGATATAAGATTTATAATGAAAAGGCTTCTAGGGTTCATAGGACTTAGTAGTAATGGATGAGTAATTAAAAATGACTCTTTTATATTTTAATAGTTTAAAACTAGGTTGATAGTGATGAATGTAGATTAGGGTTTTTTGGAAGAAACTAGAGTTTCCCCACTATTAACCCTTATCCTTTTATTGATCTCTATTCATGTCTATCTCTTAACAAAACAAGTGTTAAACCAATCTCAAATAGTGGTCGAACCTATTAATAAATTGATAGCGCGTCCGATAAGGAGGTTAACAATTATTTTGCTAAAGTTTATAAACTTTAAAATGTATTAAAGAAATTTAAGAGATCTTTCATCTATTATCCTACCCTATCCTATGAACCCTAGCAAGATAGGAATTACTCGCTTATGGTTAAATTAGAAGAAAGGTTGAAGAATGAAATCATAATGAAGATGCAGAAATTAAATGCGGAAAATAAATGCAAAAAGAAATAAACTAAAAATTACCTTTATTAATCAACTATTGCATTTACAATTCTCCTTAAAAAGTTGATTACAAGAACCGTAGTTTGCTCTAGATCTCTCTCTTGTTGGAGGTAGATGAATAGATGATGATCACTCGGATACGTGGATCTCTTGGATCTCTTCGGCGATGATTTTCAATGTACAGCTCTTGGTTCCTTATATAGTCCTTGAAACCAGAAACCCTAGATTCCATATAGGAATATATGCATGTAACATTTCAGAAAATATAAAATATTATTTTTGGAATTTAATATTAAAATAATATATTTCGCGAAAACTACCCGATTTGCGAAATTGGGGTTTTCATAAAATGGTATAAATATATACCAATAATTGTGAAATAATTAGAGATTAAAATGATTTATTCATTAAGAATATATTTATCAGATTTGGCATTTTTATAATTAATTATATGCAAGTTTAAAATTAAACCCGATTAGTGCACTACTAATCGCGATTAAGCCAAATCCGTGTTTCTACAATTTTCCAAGGCTAGTGCACCATGGCATGAAGCATTTTGTTGCATGTTGCTTTAAGTGTGTTTGTGGTATTGGTTTTATTTGGTTTAGATGAGAAAAATAAAAGGGTGTGCATTATTGAGGAGAGAGAGGGGACCACATCGTGGCATGGGAGCATGCCATGAGAGAGAGTGAGAATGAGAAAGAGAGAGAGGGAGAGGGTTGCCCCATTCATTTCCCCCATTATTTTCTTCATCTCCTTCAACCTCAAGCTCCCTCCATCTTCTACTCTCATGACCCATTTCAAAATCTTCATCAAAACCCAATATTCCCTTCATTAAAAATGATCCTCACCTCATCCTCAACATATTGGACCAAGCAAAGTTGGATTTTGAAGATGTTCAGCAACTCAAGAAAATTCTTGAGTTGCCAAAAGAGGTATTTCCTACACCATTAGCTTAGTAATTTAGATCCTTTAGTTTCTATGTTAGTTTAGAATCGGTTTAGTGTGGATTAGTGATCTTGGAATTTTCCAAGATGAGGTTAGGGTTTGAGTGGTATTGTGGTGATGGGTAGTGGCTGTTGTAAGATCTTAGTGTGGATTTTATGGCCAAAGAACAGAGATTTGAAACAAAAAATATGAACTTAGATGTCACAATGGCGGTTTTTGTAGCTTGTGTTGGCCTACAGGGAATCTAGAGCAACCTGAGGTAATTCTGAGAAAAACAAACAATACCAGAGACCTATTTAAGACACTAGGAAACCACCCTGAGAAGATAAACCCCAACGGAGCAATCTTGGCCAAGCTCGCCGGATTTCTGGGTAGGGTGGCCGGCCAAATTTTGGTGTTTGGTGTCTAGGTTTGTTTAGTAGCTCACATGCTCTATATACAACTCTCTATACTTGTTTGTTTTGTTCCAATTAACCTGAGAGGAAATCTGGGAGCACATTGGAGTGTTTTTGGATATGTTTTCCGATATTGGGATTATTGGTTTTGATGTTTGAATTTGTATTTGGTTGTTGGGTGTTTATACATCAACAATAAGGGTTGTTTGATTGCCTAAGCTATGGGTTCTAACCTATAGGCTTTTCGTGTGCCGCTTCAGTTTTGGACATTGATTTTAATAGCATTGCGACTATGTGTTTATTGTAGGTACCTTCGCGTGGATTCCGAGACGACGGAGCATGGCGTCATCGACTTCGGCAAGCAAGGATCAAGGTGAGTAGATCTATATCGATGGGGGAAGTCGGGTGGATGGCGTATAGCACCCGCGCAAATTTTGATGGAAACCGATATACAGGATATGGTTAAGGAAATCTATATTAGGAAACTAGGGATATGGTTAAAAGGATAGTTAGAAGTGATATAATATGATTAATACGTGATGAAGAGATTTGAGATATCAATATGATGAGATAAGATGATACGAGAGGATACGATTGATATAAGATTTATAGTGGCGTGTTATGAGAACGTTACATACAATAAGATATGACATTTATGCAAAATAACAGGATATGAGATTTGATACGGATGTGGCTTGAGATATATCCATATTTATGAGAACAATGAGTGATATGCCGTACGAGACTTGAGATCAGTACCCTCATTGTCGTACAGGTCGATAGATCCATATTTTTGTTAACTGTCACCATATGAAGGATTACCGTACGCGATGTGAGTTACCGGTTGGATGATCTGCGCTCGTGATTTGAGGATGATGTTCGATGATATTGCCGTATCGGATACTATAAGACTAAAAAGCCGACGTAAATGTGTCATCTGAACCATACATATTTCCAAACTGAAGAATCGTATGCATCTCTTAAATAGATACCTTGAGGGACGTTACGGATTTTCAAATGTTGTCTTTTCCTTAAAAACACCGTAGCCCCTACTTTCAAAACTATGATTCGCATCTTTTAAAAACTGATCGTATGGTTCATGTGTAGATGTTAGATTAGATGCGTATGCTTATAGCATTTCATTTACGATGTACCTTATGCTACATTCATGTCATTCTCATTCCATTACATATACCTGTACTAGTACACCTACAAAATTATCGATGATGCGTATGTTACACTTACACAGATTGGCCGGCTCATACACTTCATCATCGATAATTGCTAGTTCACTTACACAGTAGAATTGCCACATCATTATTCTATATTGCAAGATATACTTGCTATGCTCACATCATTATGATATGTCGCATGATATACTGATATTGTCACATCACTGTTCCATATTGCATGATATACGGATATGATCACATTTCTACTGTATGTTTGCATACATCATGCTTTACGATTATATGTATTGAGATGCTGTTTTCATAAGATTTCTGGATTTGAGAACCGTGGTTATTTCAAAGGAAAGTATATATTGTTTTAAAAACCCGGTTTCTCTTGATATGATATTTCAAGACATCCACCATGTGTTTTTTCGGTTCTGAGATTGGCATGTGAAACCCGATTCGAGGAGCAGTAGGCACTGTCGGCGGGTATATGGTGGACCCGGTAAGGTACCCCAGGGCAAGAAGACTCGTATTGTTAGGCGGTGAGCCTGGCAGGGGAGCACCACCTACCAGTGATAGTATTTGGACTCGGCGGTTATCCGGAGGATACCGACCGGAGTCATGAGATAGATATGAGGGCCGACCAGAGTATGCGGCGCCTGAGGGACGATCTGAGGATGCAGCGCTTAAGTTATGAGGATTTACGTGTCGATGTTGGACACGGGTTTCATGATGTTTCGAGTGTCGATGTTGGACACTCAGGTTCCATGATTTTGATGTGACGTTGACGGACACACGTTGATTTATATCCTCATATTTACATGCATATGCTTTCATAATATTTACATGCATGATGTTGTTGTGTCATTGATGGACACGTGGATGTTATCCACATGCAGATAGGCATTGATTATATTGTTGGCACATATGCAGATACGTTTACCCTAGATATCATAGTATTACCTTTATGATATAGTTGACCTAGGAATCGTTGTTTTATTCAATTTCTACATGATGATGTTTTCTACTCATGAGTTGGCAACTCACCCCCGTTGTGCCGCAGTTCTTGCAGGTTGACCGCATAGATCGGTAGCGGCATTGCTGGCACACAGCTTGCATTCGGGTGATTTGCTTTGGTAGGTGGTACATGTTGAATCGTACCCCTCTTGTAATTATTATTCCTGTTGTATCTAGTCAACTCCATCAATCAAAACTGGTATTTGTATAAGTAGTAAGACTTAGCAAGACTTGTAGTTGCGAGACTTTGAGCGATGGGTAATATGTTCGCTTGGTGGGTTTGATGTCTTGCTTTACATTATTCTTTGTGTTGATCTTCGCCGTTGGGCGTCGTATACGTATATTTCTGTCTTGCGTGGTTGTGATTCTGCCGATTGGCGAAGTGCTAGCTCCCGCTTGGGGATGCCTTTACTATTCTCATGTATATATGGTTTTGGATCAAAATATACAAAGGAGGTGCTGCCCAAATTTTTAAAATACGAAACATGTTTTTCAACTAGTAAATCCACTTGTATTTTCACGTTCCACTATTTTTGCATTTAAGAAAACATTGATTTCATCATACCTTTATTTCAAAACTTCACATCTTTATTTTCTTTAAAAAGGTTTAGATTTCTGGGCTTCGGCTTACTTGAATTACGTTACGCCTGTAGACGTGGCGTGATTTAAGTGTCGGTCATGAACTAAGTTTTGGGTCATGACAATGAATTTAAGATCGTGATCCCAAAATCTCAGATCCAATGGCCCAGATTTGACCACTGAACCGCCGCAAAATGCCCCGTTTGGCCGCCCTTCCGCCGCGCTTTGGTAGGATCATGACTTGGGATTTTTTCTGTCTTCGTATGTTGACATGTGGAGATCCTTTTGATGTATAAATTATGAAAATAATACTCTGAGTCTCTGCCATTGATAGATCTCTCGATTTGCTTCTAAATTTTGGCAGATTCGGTTCCAATATCCCGATTTGACTTGGATCTCTTACTTGGATTCCAGACCAGAGCTAATATCTGCACAATATCTCAAATCAAAGTATTAGTAGCATTTGGTACTTTTGAGATATTATTTTAACCATTTAAATGACATAATATCTTAAGAATATTGATTAGAAATATTTGATATGATATGCATATTTTAATTTACAAATATTTCATTTAAATATGCATATATTTCCCCTTATTATATTAATTATAATGTAGAAACATATGATAATAAACTTTTTACAAACAAACCCTCATATGTTCTATATTTACAATAAACACATTTTAGTACTTAACAATAGTAGGAAAAATACTCATTCAAATGTGCAATATTTTAGACTAATCAACGGAGTCACCCTAGGAGGAGCCACCTTAGATTTGAAAGGAAATTTTTCAGCTTTTGGTTGACTCTTGGGCTTCTTCACTTTGGGAGACGGGCTATTCTTGATGACAGAGCCTTTGATCTCTTTCCAAACTTTATGAATCGTCGAGGAAAGCCGCTTAGGTGAGCGCACAGGCTTTGGCTCATTTGACATCTAGATGGGTGGTAGAGATTTCTTTAGCACGGTGGTAGGCGAATTACGCTTTACCCTCTTCAATGGTTCAAAACTATTCCCAATTGGAACATCAGCATGGACAGTTGGCATGAGAGCTGGTGGAGTCAGTCCTGATGGGGAACTAACCCCAGCATGTCTTTGCCGGCGCCAGTAGTGACGTCGTGCACCTCTTGAAATTGGATCTTTTTCAATTTTGGGAGGTTGATGGACTTGCCCAATGCATGGTTTTGGAACTTCAATATTCTGCCTCATGTGTGGAGCCTGGTCTTCTGAGAGCATCAGTCGTCTGAGAGCTAAAATTCTACCCTAGCACCAGCAAGGGGTCCAAGTGACATCATGCATGCCAAATTCAAATTTTAATAGGTGCTAAGCTAGACTATCCAAGATCTTTAGCTAGTTGATTAGGGTTTAAAGTTTGATATCAAGAAAATTATAGAAGTGAAAGATGGCTATATCCTCGTAGATCGAGTCCTTCACTTCATATGCTCCGTGTAGTAGTCCCGCGACTCCACTAGGCTCCACTTGAGACTTTGGACGAGCTTCCTCCGATGACCTTCGTGCTGAAGATGATCCACACGAAGTCCATCCAACTCAAGCTACCTCAATACTAAACTCTTTGATGTAGGAAACACGCTACACTCGATCGCTGGTCAAGTGTAGGATGGTGAAGTAGGGGATATGAAAAGCTCACAAGTTTGTGTTCAAGCTTCATGGTTCACATCACATGTGAGGGTTGAAGCTTGAACCATGACATTGAGGAAGAAGAAGAAGCTAGAGAGCATATGAGAGCAAAAATGGGAGCAACTCAAGAAAATGGCTAAATGTTGAGAATGAGAAAGTGAGAATGGCAACTCTTGACCTCTCACTCATTCAACCATGGAATTAGCACTCATTCAAGCATGGAATTAGCAATATAAAATTGCAACCATGCTTGAATAGTTAATCAAGATAAATAAAATAACCTAAAGCCCATGCTTGAAACCATGCTCCCATTTTCCACCTTATTTCTATTTTTCTCAAAAATAGAAATTCAAGCCATGCTTCATTATATATATATATATATATATATATATAATGGAAGAATATTTAGTGAGCTAATAATATTAGTTAAGATATAATTATAGCACATATAATATATATCACATTATTAAATCAACTCTTAATTTAATAATCCGGTTATATCATATATGACGGACTAATATCATTTATCTGAGTATCACATTATCAAATCAACACTTGATTGGATAATCTGGTTATATCACATATAACCTAACTCGATAACAGAAAACTGCCAGATTACAATACGGTATCACATACATGTATTTAATTAAGCCCACACACATATCACATATGTGTCCTATTTCATTTCACCTGAACCAAGAAACTTCTGTCTGGGACTCTAAAGACTCGTCAATACGCCAGCAGTAGGTGATGATCACATCAGTCACCCACAAACCGTAAGCGGTACTAGCTGGACGTAACGGTTACCCGGGTATTGAGCGATATGAAGATCTTCAAGTAAGCCTGTCCATACTCTCCATGAAGCATATCGGTAACACTACCGTACAGTCCGGTCTCTTCATCTGATATGTCGCATATCATGTCTAGGGATGGTAAACGACAGCCCCTAGTAACGTGATAAGTCATGCCGATGTCTGGCCTATAATGGTTTGAGAAACTACTGATAACACTTATCAGTAAATCTCATAAGCAGCCTGGCTTGGGACTTCCAGTTATAGCCAATTGAGCATAGCGCAACATCAACCCCCAATACCGGAAGAAACGAAACCCCTCCTATCGCTCATTGCCTCCATGCGACTCGGGACTGTACCAAAAATCCACCTGTTTGCACGTCTCCTTTGAGCGTGGTAGGGAGGAAATCAAATCACAGTGGGATCCACACAAGACTCTATGACGATCTTGGGTCTACAGACTAACCTGTACCAGTGTCACTAGAGGACTGCTATCTGACGATAGGTATACTACCAACTAGGAGTCCTCAACAAGTCCGTTCGGTGTACCCATTCTCCAATGAGCACCTGTGTACAATCTTTGATGTCACACACCAATGGTTGTAGGATCAACCATCGCCCTCGAAGGGACAAGAAACGTACACACTAGTCTACTCTGGAATATCGATGCCCTAGTCTCGATATTCCCTCGACTAGGAACTGATTAAAGGATGTACTTTTGGACCACTCTGGCCCCACTAGTATGATCTCATCACAATCCTGGTAGTCAAGTACATATCCTAAGGGATTTATCAACATGTAAGAGACAGAAAGTATAAATACCAGTCTACATGTTAAGATAAAGGTAACCTGATAGCATACTATCATGTCGAGCAAGAAAGTCCACTATATATATGTCCCAACATCCACTATATAATCAATAATGGCCTCTAGGGCATACATATTCCTAACAATCTCACACTTGCAATAAGGCCAGTTGTTGTAGTATTTCATACCCAACGTCCCAAAAGTCTTTCGAATAGCATCTGGGGGATGGCTTCGGTGAGTGGATCCGCTGTGTTATCCTCTGTGTCAACTCTCCTGACCTCGATCTCCTGGAGATCAACTATCTTCCTGATCAGGTAATACTGTTTAAGAATATGTCTGGATCGCTGACGGGACCGGGGTTCCTAGGCGAAAGCCATAACTCCATTGTCATCACAATACACAGGAATTGAATGCCCAATGGTAGGAACCAAGTTCATCATATGAACTTTTCATCCAGACAGGCTCTTTGGCAGTATCGTTGGTAGTAATGTAATTAGCCTCTATCAATGAGTCTGCTACAGTATATAGCTTGGAAACCTTCCAACATACCGTCCCTCCACTGAGGGTGAAGACAAAACCCGAAACTGACTTTCAGTCGTCCTTATCACTCTAGAAGCTTGAATCAGTAAAGGACTCCATCTAGAGTTCACCGTTACCATACACCAAGAACATCTCTTTAGTCCTTCTCAAGCACTTAAGAATATCCTTCGCAGCTGTCCAGTGGTTTTCCCAAGAACTTTTAGATACTTACTCACTACACCTAGTGAGTAAGCTACATCTGGTCTGGTACATAACATCACATACATGATTGAACCGACTGCCGAAGCATAGGGTATCCCTTGTATGCGAGCCCTCTCCAAATCAGTCTCGAGAGACATCTCTTTGGAGAGAGTGATTCGTGAACAAGCGGGTACATTACTATGCTTAGAATCATCCATACTAAACCCCTTTAGTATGGTGTCTATGTACCGAGATCGGGATAATCCCAAATCCATTTAGATCTATCTCTATAGATCTATATCCCCAGGTGTAGGAGGCATCAGTTAGATCTTTCATGGAGAACTTGTATAATAAGAGGTGCTTGACCGAGTGTAGTATAGGAGCATCGTTTCCTATCTAGAGTATGTCATCCACGTACAATACGAGAAAGACAACCATACTCTCTACAACCTTCTTATTTATACATGCTTCATCTATCTTTTTGATGAAGTCAAACTCTTTGACAGCTTCATTAAAACAGATGTTCCATCTCCACGATACCTGATTTAACCCGTAGATGGATTTAAGCAGCTTGCACATGCTTCCACTGCTCCCACTGTCTACGAAGCCCTCTGGCAGTGTCATATACACGCTCTATTCTAAATCACCATTTAGAAAAGAGGTTTTAACATGCAGTCTGCCAGATTTCGTAGTCATGGTATGCAGCAATGGCAAGTAGGATCCTGATAGACTTAAGCATAGCTTTGAAAGTATCAAATTTTCCATCTATACCAGATTATTTTTCTCAAAGATCCTCTTGCTCTCGATGGGTTTTACCCCTTCAGGAGCTACATCCAAAGTCATTACGTTGTTGATGTACATGTATTCCATCTCAGATCGAATAGCATCCAGCCATTTCATACAGTCTCCACTTGTGATAGCCTACTCGAAACTAGTTGGGTCATCATCTCTATGATGTAATCCTCGCTCCCACCATCTACAAGAAAACCGTAGTATCTCTCTGGTGGATGAGGAACCCTACTAGATCTACGGAGTGGCTGCGGTTCGTCGGGGACCGGTTCCACCAAATCGTCGGTTATAGTTTGCTTTGCTGGAACTTCTTCCAGTTCTACCTCATTGCCACTAATTTCTTCCACAAGAAATTCCTTTTCTAAAGAGATGGCATGTCGAGAAACAAAACACCTTTTGTTCCTCAGTGTGGTAGAAGATATACCCTCACGAATGTTTAGGATATCCTACAAACTTGCACAGAACTGACCTTGCCTCACGCTTGTCCGGATTTTTCTTTTCAACATAGGCCGGACAACCCCATATCTTAACTCGTTTAAGAGATAGTCTCTTCCCATTCCGTATCTCATATGGAGTAGCAGGCAACGGATTTGGTCGGAACTCTATTCAATAGGTATGCAGCTATCTCAAGTGCATATCCCCAAAAGGAAATAGATAACTCAGCAGTACTCATCATAGAGCGTACCATATCTCATAGGGTGTGATTCCTCCACCCAGATATACAATTTTTCTGTGGTGTTTACTGAGGAGTAAGCTGAGAGAGAATCTCATTCTATTTTAAATAGTCTCGGAATTCCGTGCTCCAGTATTCTTTTCCCCGATCATATTCAAGGACTTGAATACCTTTATCCATCTGGTTCTCAACTTCGTACTTAGATTCCTTAAAATTCTCAAAAGATTCAGATTTTGTGTTTCAACAAGAACACATGTCCGTATCTTGAGAGAACATCGGTGAATGTAATAAAGTACGCGGAACCATCTCTAGCAAGTGTAGATATAGGACCGCATACATCAGCATGTATCTGTCCAAGAGTTCAGTAGCTCTTTCTCCATTTCTAGTAGATGAAGATTTGGTCTGTAGGGTTCCTATGCACGACAGCAAGGTTTCGGGAGGTATCGACCATGCCATTTTCAAATTTTTTTCATGCTAAAGAACTCTAACCTAGGAACTTTAACTAGAGAATCATACGAAACAATGTGTAAACTACTTTACAACTAAGTGAACTAGGAATACAACCTTTGTAGACCGGTCCTTCACTTCAATAGCTCTATGTAGTAGTCCCTTCGCTGCGATCATTGAACAACCGGACCCTTGAGAGGCTCCACAAGGTGAATGGTGCAAACTTGCTTGAAGTCTTCGAAGCCGAAGATGATCTACGTCGAGGAGACACTAACCCAAGCTACTTCTTCACTAATGTAAGATTAGTGAATCTAACACCCTATACTAAAGTGCTAATCTAGTAGAGGATGATGAGATAGGATTTTTGTTCACTTTAGAATTGATTTTCTTACTAATTTTAAGCTCTCTCACAAAACATAGTGAGCTCTCTCTTGAGCTTGAGGAAGAAGAAGCAAATAATGGATGAGAGAGTGAATGGCAACCATGGGTGAGAAAATATCTAATATCACTCATGTAGAGACTTAACCATGAGTTTAGATAATGGTTGGGTTAACAAATATCAAGTGTAAGACAAAACTAGTGGACTAAGTCAATGGATCTCCAAGCTTCTCAAAGCTTCATACCATATGACAAATTTCTAACTAATAATTGAATTACTATAAATAAATAAACCCTACATTATCTTTATCATGGTGTAAGTCTTATACACCCATGTTGCATGTACCACCAACCATGACACATAAATAAAACACAATTAATATATATCACATATATATTAAGTGTGCACATGTGAGAAAAATTAATGCTTCAGTGAGCTAATATTAGTCAATGTAAACTAGTATATCACATATACAATTATACACTAAATTATCAAATCAACACTTGATTTAAAAATCCGGCTATATCTCATATAACCGACTAATATTATATGTATCGGCTTATCGAATCAACACTTGATTCGATAACCCGGCTATATCACATATAACCGACCGATACAAAAATCGCGAGAATAGAATACGGCATCTCATACTCGTATTAATCTCGGTCCCGCATATATCACATATGTGCTCCTACTTCGTTTTGCCTGAACCAGTAAAACCTATGTTTAGGACTCTAAAGACTCATCAATATGCCGGCAGTAGGTGATGATCATATCAAGCATCCAAAGCCATCAGCGGTACTAGCTGGGCGTAACGGCTACCCGGGTATTGAGCGATCAGAATATCAACAAGCAAGCCCGCTCTAGCTCCTGTAAAGCCTGTCAGTAACACTACCGTAAAGTCCGGTCTCTTCGTCTTAGATGTCGCATATCCAGTCTAGGGTTGGTAAACGTCAGATCCCAATAACTCGATAAGCCATGCCGATACGAGGCGCAAAACGGGTCGAGAAACTACTGATAACACTTACCAGTAAATCTCTAAATCTGCCCTGGCCAGGGACTTCCAGTTATAGACAATCGAGCACAGCACGACATCTACCACCAATACCAGGAGAGATGAAATCCCCTCATATCGCTCATTGCCTCCATATGACTCGGGACTGTATCCAAAAACCACCGTTTTGCACGTCCTCTTAAACATGGTAAGGTGGAAATCAAAGCACAGTAGGAATCACACAAGACTCTATGACGATCTCGGGTCTATAGACTAACATGTACCAGTGTCACCAGAGAACTGCTATCTGACATCAGGTATAATACCATTTAGGAGTTCTCGGCGAGTCCGTCCAGTATACCCAGTCTCCACTGAGCACCCGTATACTATCTCTGATGTCAAACACCAATGGATATGGGATCATCCATCGCCCATCTCATGGGTCGAGAAGCGTATACGCTAGTCTACTCTGGTATATCGATGCCCCGTCTCGATACACCCACGACTAGGAACATTAAAAGATGAACTTCTGGACTACCATGGCCCCACTAGTATGATCTACATCATAATCCTGGTAGTCAAGTATACATCCTAAGCGCTTTACCAACATGTAACCATAAGAGAGTATCAAGAGACAAGTATACATGTTAAGATAAAGAGCAACCAGATAGCATACTATCATGTCGAGCAAGAAAGTCCTCTCTATATATGTCCAAGCATCCACTATAATATACATCATATGTACAATAATGGCCTCTAGGGCATACATACAACTAACAATCTCCCACTTGCACTAGGGCCAGCTGTTGTAGTATCGCATACCCAACATCCTGAAGAGTCTCTCGAACTGTGTCTATGGAATAGCCTTCGTGAGTGGATCCGCTGTGTTGTTCTTCGTGTCAACTCTCCTGACCTCGATCTTCCGGTGATCAACTATCTCCCGGATCAGGTGATACCGCCTTAGAATATGTCTGGATCGCTAATGGGACCTGGGTTCCTTGGCTAAAGCTACCTCTCCATTGTTATCACAATACAAAGGTTTTGGATACTCAATGGATGGAACCACTCCAAGTTCAGTTATGAACTTCTTCATCCAGACAGCCTCTTTGGCAGCATCGTTGGCAGCGATGTATTCAGCCTCCATCGTCGAGTCTGCCACGGTTTCCTTCTTGAAACTTTTCCAGCATACCGCCCCTCCATTGAAGGTAAAGACAAATCCCGAGACCGACTTAGAGTCGTCCTTATCACTCTGGAAGCTCGAATCGGTAAAGGACTCTACTTGGAGTTCTCCGTTACCATACACCAAGAGCATCTCTTTAGTCCTTTTCAAGTACTTGAGAATGCTCTTCATAGTTGTCCAGTGACTCTCTCCTGGATCTGCTTGATACCTACTTACTACACTTAGTGACTATGCTACATCGGGTCTGGTACATAGCATCGCGTACATGATAGAGCCTACTGCCGAAGCATAGGGTATCCCATGCATGCGAGCTCTCTCCAAATCAGTCTTAGGAGACATCTTTTTGGAGAGAGTGAGTCCTGAGATCGTGGATAAAAACCCACGCTTGGATTCTTCCATACTAAACCTCTTTAGTATGGTGTCAATGTACCTGGATTGGGACAATCCCAGTATCCGTTTAGATCTAACTCTATAGATCTTAATCCCCAAGATGTAGGAGGCATCACCTCGATCTTTCATTGAGAATCTTTGTGATAAGAAGAGCTTGAACGAGTGCAGCATAGGAATATCATTTCCTATCAAGAGTATATCATCCACGTACAATATGAGGAAGACAACCTTACTCTTTGCCACCTTCTTGTATATACAAGGTTCGTCTATATTTTTGATGAAGTCAAACTCTTTGACTACAACATCAAAACAGATGTTCCAACTCCGCGATACCTGCTTTAACCCGTAAATGGATTTAAGAAGCTTGCACACCTTTCCGCTACTCCCATTGTCTACGAAGCCTTCTGGCTGAGTCATGTACATGCTTTCTTCTAAATCACCATTCAGAAAGGCGGTCTTAACATCCATTTGCCAGATTTCGTAGTCATGGTATGCAGCAATGGCAAGTAGGATCTGGATGGACTTAAGCATAGCCACTGGAGAAAATGTTTCATCATAATCCACACCTGGTTGTTGACGAAAACCTTTTACAACAAGTCTAGCTTTGAAAGTCTCAACTTTTCCATCTACACCAAGTTTCTTCTTAAAGATCCATTTGCTCCCAATGGGTTTTACCCCTTCAGGAGAAACTTCCAAAGTCTATACTTTGTTGGTGTACATGGATTCCATCTCAGATCGTATTGCATCCAGCCACTTCACTGAGTCCCCACTCGTGATGGCCTGCTCGAAGCTAATTGGGTCATCATCTTCCATGATGCAATCCTCGCTACCACCACCTACTAGATCCGTGGAGAGGCTGAGGTTCGTTGGATACTATCGAATCCTCTGGTTCCACCAAATCTTCTATCGTAGTTTGTATAGCTAGAACCTCTTCCAGTTCTACCTCCTTACCACTAATTTCTTTTGCAAGAAATTCTTTTTTCTAAAAAGGTGGCATGTCGAGAAACAAACACCTTTTGTTCCTCGGTGTGGTAGAAGATATACCCTCGTGAGTTTTTGGGATATTCTACAAACTTGCACAGAACAGACCTTGCCTCGAGTTTGTCCGGATTATGTCTTTTGACATAGGCCAGACAACCCCATATCTTAACAAAATTAAGATATGGTCTCTTCCCCTTCGATATCCCATATGGAGTGGTAGGCACTGATTTGGTAGGCACCATATTCAATATGTGTATGGCTGTCTCAAACGCATACCCCAACAAGGAAATAGGCAACTCAGCAGTGCTCATCATAGAGTGCACCATATCTAATAGGGTGTGATTCCTCCGTTCTGATACACCGTTGTGCTGTGGTGTATACGAAGGAGTAAGCTGAGAGAGAATCCCATTCTCTTTTAGATAGTCACGGAATTTCGTACTCAAGTATTCTCCTTCCCGATCAAATCAAAGGATTTTAATACTTTTACCCGTTTGGTTCTCAACTTCGTACTTATATTCTTTGAATTTCTCAAAAGCTTCAGACTTGTGTTTCAATAGAAACACATATCCGTATCTTGAGAGATCGTCAGTGAATGTAATGAAGTATGAGGAACCATCCCTGGCATGTGTAGACATGGGACCACATACATCACTATGTATCAGTCCTAAGAGCTCCGTAACTCTTTCTCCGTGTCTAGTAAACGGAGTTTTGGTCATCTTGCCTTTGAGATATGACTGGCAAGTTTCATAAGATGATAATTCGAACGGATTCAAATATACATCCTTATGTAACTTAGCTAGTCGTGTCGCATTGATATGACCTAGTCTACAATGCCACAAGAAGGATTCGTTCATTTCTGAACTCTTCTTCTTGTGTGTGTTTTGTATGTTAAGAACTGTGGTTTGATTTAGAACGTATATGCCATTAATTAACGAGCCATATCCAATCAACTTTTGATTCAGGAAGATGTTCATAACATTATCCTGTACTACAAAATTATATCCTTCTTTTCTTAATAAAGAAACTGATATAAGATTGCATATCTGGGTCGGTATGTAATAGCATTCGTACAGAATCAATGTATTACCATTTGGTAATACAAGGTGATATTCGCCAACTGCTTTGGCTGCATAATTTACACCATTCCCTACTCTTACGGAATGATCACCTATTCCCAGTTCTCTATCTTTCCATAGCCCATGTAACATATTACATATGTGGGATCCTGATCCGGTATCTAATATCCAGGACGTAGAGTGAAATGAGAAACAGTTATCGATAACAAACACACTCGAAGAAGATGCATCAACATGCTTATTCTTTGTTTGGGCGGCGTAGGAATCCGGATATTCCCCTTTTCCTGTTCAGTCTTATAACAATTATAAGAAAGAACGGAACCAACGTTCCCCTGCTCAGTATAACAAGCGGGTTCGGTCAATACATCCATATTATTATCATAATTAAGGCCTGACATGGTCGCTACCTAGAGAGAGAGGGAAGAAAACACTTTAGCGTATGCTCTTGCAAGATTAGATTGGTTTTTATCTTATCTAATCAGGATGGCTCCTACTGTTTTTATCAAATCTTTCTTCAACCCCTACAAGGTAAAACTAGCCAGGATTAATTACACCTTACAAGTTCACCAATCTTTCAGCCAGGCCAGTGTTGGTACTTTGAGGGAGGTTCCCCGTGCTTTCACACGGACCTAATTAAAATAAACCTTGTTTTCCCAGAGCCATAACCCCGTTAACACCTTTCTGGACACCTACTTGATCGGCTAATTGTCATGTGTAAAATTCTCCCAGGAGTAACTCTTACTCGCAGTGGGTATCGGGATCCAACTATCTCATAGAAGGTATGCAATCTCATTGCAAATTTCAACACTTGAAATTCCCGATAAAACTTTTGCCCCTAACGTGCTATGACCTTGACGAAAGCCAACAAACCATAGTCCGCTAGTCAAGTTCAACCCGTACATTTCATGATTGAATTAAACCCACCCGCATGACCCTTGACGAAAGCCAACAAAGCCGTACGACTATCCTAATCCAATCGCATCATATGCAGCAGATAAGCAATAAGTAGCTACCGCACACTACGCCTTGACGAAAGTCAACAAACGTAGCACGAATACTAAATATTACTTATCTGAAATGTCGAAAGGCTACGCAGGTTTTTAAGAAAACCATGAGCGTAATGAACTTGATATCGTTATAGAATCGAGTGATTTTTGAAAGAGAGTGTTTTTAGGCTTTTACTAGTTTTGCTAAAGAGGTCACTCCGGTGAAAGATCTCGGTTCTTTCCTCATCGAATAAGGTGCAGAATATTTCACAAATATCCCTATGCAAAGCAACAACTATAGAAGCAATCAAAAACAAAACCGAGTGATTTGTAGTATCTACCAGTTATTGCTAAAGAGGTCACTCCCGGTGAAGGGATCTCGGCTCTTTCCTTATCGAATAAGGCGCAGGATGTTCTACAAGAAACACTGTTATGCAAAGCAAGAACTAGAGCTACCTGTTTTTGAAAATTCGATTCCAAAAAATCTTTTAGGTTACTTTTTCTTTCATTAATCTCATTAATGAAGTCCCATAATTTATGCTTCCTAAGCATCACAGAAGAAACGAAAATACAATGTACGCTTATGCCATCCGCATTCGCCACAATGTCCCGTTATGCACCGTTAGGTTACTTAACTAACGGCACACCGGGAAGGGACTAGCACGGGTGCAAAATATAAGCAACGTCTATTATACATCTCATATATAATATTTAGCCATTCGTCTCAGAATCCACAGTGATCACATCACAGAATATCAGCAGCAGAAGATAATATATGAAATATTGGATATACTAGGAGTTCCTTGTTTTAATTTAACCCAGTATAAAACACGGATTCCACGGTCGCGATGAATAGCCAAACCCACATCCCTAGACCCCCTACGAGAGCGGCAAGCAACCCTACCAATTCTAGAGTTAGGAGACCCGGACTCGACTTCTCGAGATGGTCTCCCACTGGACCCTAGAACCCGGTTACTTGTGCTCCCCTCCTTGGATCTATCCTAATGCGGAAAATTAAATAATATACAACAATGGTGACATCATCCTCAACCCGGAAGTGCCCCAATAAAAGAATATTACATACAATGAATTTTACATGAATGAAAATAAAAACTCTCATCTCACATAAAACCCCCGGCTATTCAAAACACGACGATCCAATATAACATATCACAGCAACACATAACATCACATGTCATCAACGTAAGTAAATATGCGTATCCCAATTATCGTTGGCATATAGAAACGAAACTTTGTGGTACACCACATATTAAACTTATGGTCGCAGAAAAGAAAATTTCAAACTACGACATTTGGAATCCACAATCACCTTAGACATCATAAACCCGAAATATCTCATACATCTGATTTCATGCCTAACTATATGAATTCCACATATTGTATCACATTCCATAAATAGCCAGACGATGTTAAACATTCTGTTCGAATCAACAAACACCCAAAATTACCCAAAAAGCTCAACACTTGAGCATAGTTTAAAAATATTCAGCACATACCACAATACCAATGGACCAACCGTAGAAGGGACAACCCTTGCCTCACCTATGGCACCGCGGAACTACCACAAACCCTAGGGTTTGGTGGCGGTTCTTATGGTCATAGAATCGAGTTAGGGTATCGTTCTTCTAGAGGGTCCATCGCATTACTTGCATGATGTTTGAATGTTCTTTAACTCGGAAAAAATCCAACTCTTGGAAAATTTTCCGGCGAGGGTTAAAATGGGTATTTGATATCCGTTCGAATATTTTAACACCGTCTAAAATACGCTGAAAAACTGTTAGAATTACGACTACGAAACACTCCGAGTTGCCTTTGAAGAAATTTAACATCACATGCAAATTTAGCAAAAACAAACAATATCTGAAACCCCAAAACCCAGAGCTTGGAACACAGTACAAATTTCAACCCCAGACTCCACCAAAAAACCGAGCTGGCCGGTTTTGAAGGCTATGTGGCCGGCCAAATTCCGAGGTCTTGGGTTAAATTTTGCACTATGATCATGTTGCATCTCATAAAACATTCTGCTGTTGTTTAAAAAAAATTTGAAGACTTTATAAATTCGACAGAAACTGGGTAATCTTGATTCAAGTTTCGGAGTTGTTTCGGTTTCGTAATCCTACACAATCTGTCTAATTCTCTACCTAGGCTCTGATACCACTGTAGGGTTCCTATGCACGACAGCAAGGTTTCCGGAGGCAGCGTCCATGCCATTTTTAAATTTTTGTCGTGCTAAAGAACTCTAACCTAGAAACTTTAACAAGAGAATCATACGAAACAATGTGTAAACTACTTTACAACTAAGTGAACTCGGAATACAACCTTTTTAGACCAGTCCTTCACTTCATTAGCTCCATGTAGTAGTCCGTTCGCTGCGATCATTGAACTCCCGGACCCTTGAGAGGCTCCACAAGGTGAATGGTGCATACTTGCTTGAAGTCTTCGAGGCCGAAGATGATCTACGTCGAGGAGATACTAACCCAAGCTACCTCTTCACTAATGTAAGATTAGTGAAGCTAACACCCTATACTAAAGTGCTAATCTAGTAGAGAATGATGAAGTAGGATTTTTGCACACTTTAGAATTGATTTTCTCACTAATTTTAAGCTCTCTCACAAAACCTAGTGAGCTCTCTCTTGAGCTTGAGGAAGAAGAAGCAAATAATGGATGAGAGAGTGAATGGAAACCATGGGTGAGAAAATATCTAATATCACTCATGTAGAGACTTAACCATGAGTGTAGATAAGGGTTGGGTTAACAAATATCTAGTGTAAGACAAAACTAGTAGACTAACTCAATGGATCTCCAAGCTTCTCAAAGCTTCATGCCATGTAACAAATTTTCAACTAATAATTGAATTACTATAAATAAATAAACCCTACATTTTCTTTATCATGGTGTAAATCTCATACACCCATGTTGCATGTATCATCAACCATGACACATAAATAAAACACAATTAATATATATCACATATATATTAAGTGTGCACATGTGAGAAAAATAAATGCTTAAGTGAGCTAATATTAGTTAATATAAACTAGTATATCACATATACAATTATACACTAAATTATCAAATCAACATTTGATTTAATAATCCGGCTATATCTCATATAACTGACTAATATTATATGTATCGGCTTGTCGAATCAACACTTGATTCGATAACCCGGCTATATCACATATAACCGACCGATACAAAAATCACGAGAATAGAATACGGCATCTCATACTCGTATTAATCTCGGTCTCGCAAATATCACATTACTTCGTTTTGCCTAAGCCAGTAAAACCTCTGTATAGGACTCTAAAGACTCGTCAATACGCCGGCAGTAGCTAATGATCATATCAAGCACCAACAAGCCGTCAGCGGTACTAGCTGGACGTAACGGCTACCCGGGTATTAAGCGATCAGAAGATCAACAAGTAAGCCCGCTCTAGCTCCTGTAAAGCCTGCCAGTAACACTACCGTACAGTCTGGTCTCTTCGTCTTAGATATCGCATATCCAGTCTAGGGGTGGTAAACGTTTGACCTAATAACTCGATAAGTCATGCCGATACGAGTCTTATAACGGGTCGAGAAACTATTGATAACACTTACCAGTAAATCTCCAAATCAGCCCTGGCTAGAAACTTCCAGTTATAGCCAATCGAGCACAGCATGACATCTACCCCTAATACTGGGAGAGACGAAATCCCCTCCTATCGCTCATTGCCTCCATGTGACTCGGGACTGTACCCAAAAACCACCATTTTGCACGTCCTCATGAACGTGGTAAGGTGGAAATCAAAGCACGGTGGGAATCACACAAAACTCTTTGACGATCTCGGGTCTACAGACTAACCTGTACAAGTGTCACCAGAGTACTGCTATCTGAAGTCAGGTATAATACTATCTAGGAGTTCTCGGCGAGCCCGTCCAGTGTACCCAGTTTCCACTGAGCACCCGTATACCATCTCTGATGTCAAACACCAATGGATATGGGATCATCCATCGCCCATCTCATGGGTCGAGAAGCGTATATGCTAGTCTACTCTGGTATATCGATGCCCCGTCTCGATACACCCATGACTAGGAACATTAAAGGATGAACTTATGGACTACCATGACCCCACTAATTTGATCTGCATCATATCCTGGTAGTCAAGTTTACATCCTAAGGGCTTTACCAATATGTAAGCATATGACAGTATCAAGAGACAAGTATACATGTTAAGATAAAGAGCAACCAGATACATACTATCATGTCGAGCAAGAAAGTCCTCTCTATGTATGTCCAAGCATCCACTATAATATACATCCTATGTGCAATAATGGCCTCTAGGGCATACATACAACTAACTTGGTCACCTAGCCTTTGAGACATGACTGGCAAATTTCATAAGATGTAAATTCGAACGGATTCAAATATGCATCCTTATGGAACTTTAGCTAGTCTTGTCTCATCGACATGACCTAGTCTACAATGCCTCAAGAAGACTTCGTTCATTTCTGAACTGTTCCTCTTGCGTGTGTTCTGTACGTTTAGAATTGTAGTTTGATTCAGAACATGTACACTGTTATACAACATACCTTACCCAATCAACACTTGATTTAGGAAAATATTCACAATATTATTGGTATGAAATAACAGTCGCTCAGAATCATTGTAATACCAGTTGTTAACACTAGGTGATATTTGCCAACTGCTTTGGTTGCAAAAATTGCACCGTTCCCTACTACTAGAGATATATCACATTTCCCAGTTATCTACCTGTCTTTCGCCCATGTAACAAATTACATGTGTGGGATCCTGATCTAGTATCCAATACCCAGGACGTAGAGGTAACTGAGAAACAGTTCTTGGTTACGAACACACCCGAAGACAATGCATCAACATACTTATTCTTCGTTTGGGTGGGGTGGGAATCCGGATATACCCCTATTCCTTGCTCAGACTTATGACAGTCATAAGGTAAAGCGGAATCTAGCCCAATATAATAAGTAGGTTCGGTCAATACATCCATATTATTATCTTGATTAAGGCATTTCATTGGTCGCTACCAGGAGAGAAAGAAGGATAATCACTTTAGGTGCGCTCTTTGCAAGATTAGATTGGGTATTTTATCTAATCAGGATGGCTCCCACTGTTTTTGTCAAATCTTCCTTCAAACCCTAAAAGGTAAGATTATCCGGGATTAATTACACCCAACAGGTTCGCCAATCGTTCGGCCAGGCAGGTATCGGTACTCCGAGGGAGGTTCCTCGTGCTTTCGCAGGGACCTAATTAAAATAAACCTCGTTTCCCTAGAGGTATAATCCCATTGACACCTTTCTAGACACCTACTTGATTAGCTAATTATAAAGTGCAAAACTCTCCCAGGAGTAACTCTTACTCGCAGTGGGTATCAGGATCCAACTATCATATAGATGGTATGCAATCTCATTGCAAATTTCAACACTTGAAATTCCCGATAATGTATTTACCCCTAGCCACTTATGACCTTAACAAGGTCAACAAATCATAAGCGCTAGCCAAGTTCAACAGGCCATTTCTTGATTGAATTAAACCCACCCGTACGACCCTTAACAAGGTCAACAAAGCCGTACGACTACCCTAATCCAATCGCATCACATGCTGCAGATAAGTACTAATTAGCTACCGCACCCTACGCCTTAACAAGGTCAACAACACACAGCACGAATACTAAATAGTACTTATCTGAAATGACGGAGGGCTACGCGGTGTTTTAAAAAAACCATGAGCGTAATGAACTTGATATCATTATAGAATCTAGTGATTTTGAAAAGGAGTGTTTTTTAGGCTTTTGCTAATTTCGCTAAAGAGGTCACTCCCGGTGAAGGGATCTTGGCTCTTTCCTCATCGAATATGGTGCAGGATATTCAGGAATACCACTATGCAAAGCAAAAACTAGAGCTATCCTTTTTAAAAGTTTGATTCTACAACATCTTTAAGTTTCTTTCTTTTCATTAATCTCATTAATGAAGTCTCATCATTTAATCTTTCCTAAACATTACAGAAAAATGAAACGAAAATAGAACGTACGCTTATGCCATCCGCATTCACCATTGTGCCCCGTCATGCACCGTTAGGTTATTAACTACCGGCAAAGCGGAGGCTGGACTAGCGCGGGTGCAAAACATAATCAACATTTATTATATATCAAATATATAATATCACATTCGTCTTACGCGGTTATATGATCACATCACAGAACCAAGCAGCAGAAGCAACATATGAAATATTGGATATACTAGGATTTCCATGTTTTAAATTTAGCCAGTAATGAAAAGCACGGATTCCACGGTCATGAAGAATAGCCAATCCCACATCCCATAGACCCCTACGAAAGCGGCAAATAATCCTACCAATTCTAGAGTTAGGAGACCCGGTCTCAACTTCTTGAGATGGTCTCCCACTGGACTCTAGAACCTGGTTACTTCTGCTCCCCACCTTGGGTCTATCCTAATGCGGAAAAGTAAATAATAGACATCGGTGGTAGCATCATCCTCAACCCGGATGTGCCCTAATAAAAGAATATTACATACAAATTTTACATGAATGAAAATTGAAAAACTCTCATCTCACATAAAAAAAACCCGGCTATTCAATCACAACGATCCAATAAAACATATCACCAGCAACACATAATATCACATATCATCAACGTAAACAAATATGCGTATCCTAAATTCTGTTGACATATAGTAACGAGATTTGGGATTCCGCACATATTACACTTACGGTTGCAGAAAAGAAATGAAAAACTGCAATAATTAGAATCCGCATTTCCTTAGACATCATAAACCCGGAATATCTCATATTCTGAATTTCATGCCTAACCTATAAACCTTGCATTTTAGTCTCATATTAAAAAATCTTTTCAATAATTTAGTCGGGTAATTCAACAAGATTCCCAACTACACGATCGAATACGCGTCGGAAACTATAGTAGATGGCCGCACCCCCGATGTCGTTGACCAAGTGTGTAAGGTTCTTAGGCACTAGGACAAGGTTCTACAAGGCATCAAACTTGCCGTATTTCAAAATTTACAAGTGCCAAACAACTTAAGCAAGGATCTTTACTAGAGAATTAGGGTTAGAAACTAAAAGCAAACAACTTTACTTCTAAGTGATAGGGATTACAACCTTTGTAGTCCGTTCCTTCGCTTCATAAGCTCCGAGTTGAAGTCCCTTCGCTGCGATCATCATGCTCCCGGACTCTAGAGAGGCTTCATGAGGTGAATGAGATATCCTTACTTAAAGACTTCACAATCCAAGATGATCTACCTTGAGGAATCACAAACCCAAGCTCTCACTTCACTAATGAGGTATTAGTGAAGCAAACACCCTAATCTAAGTGGCTAAAATAGATGAGGATGATGAAGTAGGAATTTTGCTCTTTTTTGTTTCCTATTTCTCACTTTAATTCATCACAAATCAAAAAGGTAGAAAGCTTTTGTGTGGAGGAAGAAGAAGATGAAGTTGTGATGAAATGAATTATTGATAAGGTTAGAAATGCAACCAAGGGTTAAGCATGACATGCTTAACCCCTGTAGAGAATAAACCATAGGCTAGGGTTAAAAGGTTAGGTTAAGAAATATCTAGAAAATATCTAAAGAGTGGACTTTAGTCAATAAAAGAAAATATCTTAACTAATTATCTACAATTTAGAATTAACTAAAGTAAATCATAAACCCTAATCTTAACCCTAGCATGGTTTAATCTCATAAACCCTAGTTGCATTTGTAACCTAGCATGCTACAATATTATATATCACATATATAATATTTAATGTAACAAAAGAATATAATACAATTAACATATCACACACATACACACACACACACACACACACACACACACATATATATATATCAATGTATCATCAAGTGAGAAAAAGAATCATTTAAGTGAGCTTATATTAGTTAATGTAATGTAATATATCACATATATAATTATACATTAAATTATTAAATCAACACTTGATTTAATAACCCGGCTATATTACATATAACCGACTAATATAATATGTATCTTTTTATCGAATCAACACTTGATCCGATAACCCGGATATATCATATATACCCGGCCGATATCACATAACACGAGAATCGAATACGGTATCACATACACGTATTATTCTCGGTCCCGCACATATCACATATGTGCTCCTACTCCGTTTTTCCTGAGCCAGGAAACTTCTGTATAGGACTCTAAAGAATCGTAAATACGCCGGAAGTAGGTGATGATCATATCAAACACCCACAAGTTGCAAGCGGTCAGCTAAACATAACATCCATCCGGGTATTAAGCGATCAGAAGATCAATAAGCAAGCCTGCACACACTTCTATGAATCCAATCAGTAACACTACCGTACAGTCCGGTCTCTTCGTCTGATATGTCGCATATCTAGTTTAGGGGTGGTAAACGTCAGACCCCGGTAACCGATAAGTCGTGTCGATGTGAGGCTCATAACGGGTCGAGAAACTACTGATAACACTTACCAGTAGATCTCCATAGCAGCCCTAGCCAGGGACTTCCAGATATAGCCAATCGAACATAGAGCAACATCAACCCCCAATACCGGGAGAGACAAAACCCCTCCTATCGCTTATTGCCTCCATGTGATTCGGGACTGTACCCAAAAGCCACCGTTTTGCATGTTCTCATGAACATGGTAAGGTGGAAATCAAAGCACAGTGGGAATCACACAAGACTCTATGGCGATCTCGGGTCTACAGACTAACTTGCACCAGTGTCACCAGAGAACTGCTGTCTGACGATAGGTATAATACCATATAGGAGTTCTCGACGAGTTCGCTCGGTGTGCCCAGACTCTACTGAGAACCCGTACACCATCTTTGATGTCAAATACCGATGGATATTGGATCATCCATTGCCCATCATATGGGTCAAGATGCGTATACGCTAGTCTACTCTGGAATATCGATGCCCTGTCTCGATACACCCTCGACTAGAAACAGTTATAGGATGTACTCTTGGACTACCCTGGCCCCACTAGTATGATCTGCATTATAGTCTCGGTAGTCGAGTACATATATTAAGGGCTTTATCAACATGTGAGAGCAAGACAGTAAACTAATACAAGTCAACATGTTAAGACAAAGTGAAACCAGATAGCATACTATCATGTCGAGCAAGAAAGCCCTCTCTCTATATATATCCAAGCATCCACTATAATATACATCATATGTACAACAATGGCCTTTAGGGCATATACATAACTAACAAAGTGCACTTAGGCGGAACGCCGTGGCCGCGAGCACCCGAGTGGGTGCTATTGGCAATGGGGTTCTCCTACAGTCACTTGGTTGGGGCAATGGGACGAGGCTATCTAGTAAAGTTATTCGGCAAGTATTCGCGTACGATACGCGAAGTTTCGATACGAATCGAAACTTTGTGGCAATCGATCTACCGAGACTAAAACGCTAGATTTATAAACACTGACTAGTTTTCACAAAACCAATTAAATGCGGATCCTTACTAATGCATCCATATCAAACTAGAAAACCAAAACGATGCAATAATTACGATTACGAAACACTCCGTATTAGTCCCTTACCAAATTAACATCTCATGATATTTTGGACTAATCAAACAATACCTGAAACCCCAAAATCAAGTCCACAGAACACCAAAAAAATTCGAGCCAAAACAGAGAATAAAAACAGGTGAGGCCGGTTTTTATAGGGTTCTCGCTGGGTCGTTTGTGGTATTTTGGCCTCGAATTTCTCCAGTGTTCTAGTTGTATCACATACAACATTCTGCAGTTGCTTAAAAAAATTTACAGATACTTTTAAAATCTACGAAAACTGTGATCAAGGGTTTCATTGTTTCGGAGTTTTTCGGTTTCATGATTCTAATTACATCGTCTAATCTTCTAGCTTAGGCTCTGATACCATGAAAGTCTATCCTAGCACCAGCAAGGGGTCCAAGTGACATCAAGCATGCCAAATTCAAATTTTTATAGGTGCTAAGCTAGACTATCCAAGATCTTTAGCTAGTTGATTAGGATTTAAAGTTTGATATCAAGAAAACTATAGAAGTGAAAGATGGCTATACCCTCGTAGATTGAGTCATTCACTTCATATGCTCCGTGTAGTAGTCCCAGGATTGCACTACGCTCCACTTGAGACTTTGGAAGAGCTTCCTCCGATGACCTACGTGCCGAAGATAATCCACGCGAAGTCCCTCCAACTCAAGCTACCTCTACACTAAACTCTTTAGTGTAGAAAACACGCTACACTCGATCGCTAGTCAAGTGTAGGATGGTGAAGTAGGGAATATAAAAAGCTCACAAGTTTGTGTTCAAGCTTCATGGTTCACATCACATGTGAGAGTTGAAGCTTGAACCATGACATTGAGGAAAAAGAAGAAGCTAGAGAGCGTATGAGAGCAAAAATGGGAGCAACTCAAGAAAATGGCAAAGTGTTGAGAATGAGCAGGTGAGAATGGCAACTCTTGACCCCTCACTCATTCAAAAATAGAAATTCAAGCCATACTTCATTATATTTATATATATATAATGGAAGAATAATTAGTGAGCTAATGATATTAGTTAAGATATAATTATATCACATATAATATATATCACATTATTAAATCAACACTTAATTTAATAATCCGGTTATATCACATATGACCGACTAATATCATTTATCTGAGTATCACATTATCAAATCAACACTTGATTCGATAATCTGGTTATATCACATATAACCTAACTCGATAACAGATAACTGGCAGATTACAATACGGTATCACATACGCGTATTTAATCAGGCCCACACACATATCACATATGTGTCCTACTTCGTTTTGCCTGAACCAGGGAACTTCTGTGTGGGATTCTAAAGACTCATCAATACGCTAGCAGTAGGTGATGATCACATCAGTCACCCACAAACCGTCAGCGGTACTAGCTGGACGTAACAGCTACCCGGGTATTGAGCGATATGAAGATCTTCAAGCAAGCCTGTCCATACTCTCCATGAAGCCTATCGGTAACACTACCGTACAGTCCGGTCTTTTCATTTGATATGTCGCATATCATGTTTAGGGATAGTAAACGTCAGACCCCAGTAACGTAATAAGTCATGCCGATGTCTGGCCTATAACGGTTTGAGAAACTACAGATAACACTTATCAGTAAATCTCATAAGCAGCCCTATGCAGGGACTTCCAGTTATAGCCAAACGAGCATAGCGCAACATCAACCCCCAATACTGGGAGAGACGAAACCCCTCCTATCGCTCCTTGCCTCCATGCGACTCGAAACTGTACCCAAAATCCACCTGTTTGCACGTCTCCTTTGAGCGTGGTAGGGAGGAAATCAAAGCACAGTGGGAGCTACATAAGACTCTATGACGATCTCGGGTCTACAGACTAACCTGTACCCGTGTCACCAGAGGACTGCTATCTGACGATAGGTATACTACCAACTAGGAGTTCTCGGCGAGTCCGTTCGGTGTACCCATTCTCCAATGAGCATCTGTGTACAATCTTTGATGTCATACACCAATAGTTATGGGATCAACCATCGCCCTCTAAGCGATAAGAAACGTACACACTAGTCTACTCTGGAATATCGATGCCCTAGTCTCGATATTCTCTCGACTAGGACCTGATTAAAGGATGTACTTTTGGAACACCCTGGCCCCACTAGTATGATCTCATCATTATCCTGGTAGTCAAGTACATATTCTAAGGGCTTTATCAACATGTAAGAGACAAACAGTATAAATACAAGTCTATATGTTAAGATAAAGGTAACCTGATAGTATACTATCTTGTCGAGCAAGAAAGTCCTCTATATATATCCAAGCATCCACTATATCATCAATAATGGCCTCTAGGGCATACATAATCCTAACAAAAACTGGCTACTTAGGAGCATCCATCTTATGGAAGACGGACTTTCTTGGAGCAGCCAGAAAAGTAGATGACAGCCTGCTGAAGACAGTATTCCTTGCAGCAGCTGGAGTAACCAGAGTAGCAGGAGCAGTGAAAGCAAGACTCTTGAAAACTGACTTATTTGGTATTGCGGGCTTCTTTGATGGGCCTGCAGAGCTTGGTGCCAGCCTCTTGAAGACTGGGGCTTCAAATTTTGCAGGCTTCTCCGAAGGGCCTGTGGGGGTGGTTATAAGTCTGTTAAAAAATGACTTCTTTTGTAGTTCCTCTTTCAGCACTGAGATGCCAAGGGTAGGATGTGGAAGCATCGTTTTAAATAAGAGCCCATTCATTTCCTGCATAACTTGAGCTGTAGGAATGCAGAGTATCAGAGCCATGGCTTGTCCTGGCCAGACCATCCTGGATGGAGTGGTGTTAGAACCAGTCTTGCGGTTGCAGTTGTTGCAGAGTGATGTTATTGATCTACATGGAGATGGAACACTGGTTTTAGTATCCCGAAATCTAAGAGAAACAATAAATATAATATACCGCGATTTTGTTCGTGAAAACACGACACACGAAGTGTGGAGTGGAAAGAAAAAAAATAAGTCCTACCGGGCGTGCCAGAATCTGTTTACCGCTGAAAACTGGTCATACAGACGGGTGTTGAACGTCTTGCCTGAATTTGGAGGCAGATGTATAGATTTGATCCATCCACATCTACGAAGACACTAAGTTGATTTATAGCGTCATATATCAGAGGTTTGGATGAATGCAATCGATATAACTAACATTAGATTCCCTCTCAGGGTGAGAGATTTATTGATTGTGGGGACGTATTTTTCCTGCAGGAACAATCCCTTGTAGTTAATTACGTTATTGTGAACGATAATAACTTTCTGCACTCCAGGTTTTTAACTTCATGTGTCTTGTTTTGGTTTTTGTTTATTTGGGTTGCTCTTAGATTGTATATGGAGATTAATTTATGTCGTCACCCGTAAGACACGGATTAGTCCAAATCTGTATATATTTTAGATTTGGGATTTTCGGTCCACATTGGTATCTTGGTTTGCCAATAAGAGTGAGCTTAGGTTGCATTTCTCACATATGTGGGGTTCATCGGTTCACATGAGGGCATATGCTTTATTTAAGGATCGTTAGTCTTGTTTGGAAACTAAGATCAACTTAAATATCATGATCATATATTGAGAGTTTTGTTCTCAGTTGATCATTTGATCATATATGAAGCATAGGATTCCATACTTAGTTTATTTAGTAAGTCTTCAAAATTTTGCTTGGCATCAGGTGAGCTTGCGCACTTAGGATGCGCATAACTGTCATGTGCGCTTGTACAGTTGGGATGCGCATGTCATCAACGCACGTGCATGGAGCGTGGTGCGCTTGCACAGTATGATGTTCAATGGAACTTGGTTTCATTTGAAGTTGGCCCTTGGGCCTAACACTTGTGCACGTGTACACAACACCCTCTTCCGTAACGGAGTAATCTTGACTTGGGCGAACATGTTTTGCATGTGGCGTGCAGCGTGTTGCCTAGGGTGTGCCCTAGTCTGTGAAAGATACTGTCTTTCAGAAAAGCCTTCAGTTTCAATTTTCTGAATGTGCTTTCACACCAAACCCTAGTTTTGTGAAAGTTCATATTTTCCAAGGGAAATATTGTTTTCAATGAAGCCTATGCTTCAACTCTTGGGAACTCATGCTCTGTTTTGGACCTTTGTCCACGTTTGTGAACCAAAACTTCGATTTTTATGTAATTAAACATATTTGGATGGAGCTTTCTTCTCAAGATCTTAGATCTTAGGATCAATCCCTTCATAAAACCCTATGCTCTTGTAGAGAGGGGATAAACTCTAATATCTTTTGATCTTGCATATGATGAACCAAAGTAAGGAAGCCTATACTTCAAAAATGAGATATTTTTCTCTAATGTATTTATACCTAATGGAAACTAGGGTTTCTTCGAGAAGAATTGGAGGCGTAGACCTTAAGAACTTTTTCTCCGTTGATGCAAAAGGTGGAGATCCAGAATTATAATAATGCAGATGGAGATTTTGCTCCCCTAGGGCTCCTATTTATAAGAGGGGGATATTTAGGGTTTGTTCCCAACTAAACGATTTGAATTGATTCATATCAATTCAGGATATGTGCGCACCGTTGGATCATGCATCCTATCAACTTTTTGTTATGAAAGTTATTAAGAAAGATTTTCTTCCAAAAGAATAAAGGCTCTATCAGAAGCGCATACTTCAGAAGTGCGCTTATGCTCAATAGCGCAGAGCTTGCGCATGCGCACGTGCATTGCACATAGCGCACTGTGCAAGAGAACTAGTTCGAGTGCGCATCTTTGGATCTTGCGCTCCAAAGAGATTGTGCACAAATGAAAGTGCGCAAAAAGGGAGAGTGCACACCATAAATGGTGTGCTAGCGAACTTGTTCGAGTGTGCATCTTTGGATCTTATGCACCAAAGAGAGTGTGCACGAATGAAAGTGCGCAAAAAGGGAGAGTGCGCACCATTTACCAAAGAGGGTGCACCTGATTGTTGATCTTTTGCGTTTTAGCGTACGTTTTAAAATCAAAGTTAAGAATATACCGCAATCAAGACGGTGTCGCTTGGTAGCTAGCCGGTTGAGTACGGATCGGTCCACAGGGAGATGGATTCCTTTTCTTTATGTTCTAACGAGTTAATCCGATCAAGTTGGGTTTTGTTTTACGATCTAAGAATCAGATTAAATTGATTAAAAGTCTTGCTACAGTTAGTATTAAGTTAGTTTGGAAAAGGGATTCTACCCACTACTTTCAATGCCCTAGTGAAGAATATAGGTGTTAGGGTAATAGTCAACAAAGGGGATTAGCACGACGAGGAAGAAACTTAGTTTCTTCCTTTTGGTCCTTGTCCATCCTTTCTTAACTCTTAGCCCTAAACTCTATTTAAATCAACTACAACCCGTCTAACTAGGGAATCACCGCTATCTTGTAGGATAGGGTGCCGTAGTGAGCGGTGTATGGTTAATTTAAATAGAGTCCTATTATAAAAATTATATGGGCAAAGAAAGGAGAGAGAGAGAGATTTACTTCTCTCAAACCTTCCCAATCCTAACCCTAACAAGTGAGAAACTACTCACTCATTAGGGAAATTATGATAAGATTCATTTTTATAATTTTAAAAGACTATCTAAGTTGCAGATAATAAAAGACAGATAAAAATTCAGGAATTAAATTCAGATAAAAGAATGCACGATAAAAAAAAACCTTTATTGATGACCTCTTGACGATTACAAAGGAATTGAAATTTAATCTAGAAATTAAAAAGAGGCATCTCAAAAGAGGCACCCAAACGAGGCACACAAAATGTTAGTTATACATATGCCCTAGAGGACATTGTTGTACATATGATGTATATTATAGTAGATACTTGGATATATATAGAGAGGACTTTCTTGCTCGACATGATAGTATGCTATTTGGTTTCTCTTTGTCTTAACATGTTGACTTGTATTAGTTTACTGTCTTGCTCTCACATGTTGATAAAGCCCTTAGGATATGTACTCGACTACTGGGACTATGATGAGATCATACTAGTGGGGCCACGGTAGTCTATGAGTAGATCCTATAATTGTTCCTAGTCGAGCGTGTATTGAGATAGGGCATCGATACACCAGAGTAGACTAGCGTATACGCATCTTGACCCATATGATGGGCGATGGATGATCCCATATCCATCGGTGTTTGACATCAATGATGGTGTACGGGTGCTCAGTGGAGACTGGGTACACTGAACGGACTCGCCGAGAACTCCTAGATGGGTTTATACCAATCGTCAGATAGCAGTTCTCCGGTGACACTGGTACAGGTTAGTCTGTTGACCCGAGATCGTCATAGAGTCTTGTGTGATTCCCACTGTGCTTTGATTTCCACCTTACCACGTCCAAGAGGGCATGCAAAACGGTGGCTTTTGGGTACAGTCCCAAATCACATGGAGGCAATGAGTGATAGGAGGGGTTTCGTCTCTCCCAGTATAGGGAGTTGATGTTGTGCTGTGTTCGATTGGCTATAACTGGAAGTCCCTGGCTAGGGATGATATAGAGTGCTACTGGTAAGTGTTATCAATAGTTTCTCGACCTGTTATGAGCCTCACATCGACACGACTTATCGATTACTGGGGTCTGACGTATACCACCCCTAGACTAGATATGCGACATATCAGACGAAGAGACCGGACTGTACGGTAGTGTTACTGATTGGAATCACAGGAGAATGTACAGGCTTGCTTGTTGATCTTCTGATCGCTCAATACCTGGGTGGCTGTTACGTTTAGCTGACCGCTTGCAGCTTGTGGGTATTTGATATGATCAGCACCTACTGCCGGCGTATTGACGATTCTTTAGAGTCCTACACAGAGGTTTCTTGACTCAGGAAAAACGGAGTAGGAGAACATATGTGATATGTGCGGGACCGAGAATAATACGATATGAGATACCGTATTCTATTCTCGCGATATATGATATAGCCGGGTCATCGGATCAAGTGTTGATTCGATGAATCGGTACATGTTATATTAGTCGGTTATATGCGATATAGCCGGATTGTCCGATCAAGTGTTGATTCGATAATTTAATGTATAATTATATATGTGATATATTACATTATATTAACTAATATTAGCTCGCTTTATTGACTCATTTTCTCACCGGATAATACATTGATATATATGCGATATATGTTAAATGTATTATTTTCTTTTGTTACAAAAATATATCATATATGTGATATATAATATTGTAACAAGTTATGATTACAAATGCAACATGATTTGTGGAGATTAAACATAGTTAGGGTTTGATTTGGGTTAGCTTTTTCATGAAGCTTTTAGAAGCTTTATTTTTGTTTTAAGCATAGATATTTTGTATAGATATTTTCTAACCCAACCCAAACCTTTTACCATGGTTATTTCTCTACAAGGGTTAAGCACTCATTCTTAACTCAAGGGTTGATTTGTAACCAAAGAAATAATTCATTATTCATCACAAAAGACTTTTCATCTTCTTCTTCCTCCTTGAAAAGCTTACTAGCTTTTTCTTATGTGATGATTTTGTGTGAGAAATTGATAATAAAAGAGTGCATAATTCCTATTTCATCATCCTTATCTATTCTAGCCACTTAGATTAGGGTGTTCACTTCATTAATACTTGATTAGAGAAGTGAGAGCTTGAGTTAAAGATTCTTCAAGGTAGATCATCTTCGAAAAGGAAGACTTCAAGCAAGCATGGATCATTCGGCTTGTGGAGCCTCTCTAGAGTCCGGCAGTTTATGGATCACGGCGAAGGGACTACTACTCGAAGCTTATGAAGCGAAGGAGCGGACTACAAAGGTTGTAATGTAGGGTTGTTAGGCGCACGCACAAAGTTCTACCAGGCATCAACCATGCCCGATTTAAAATTTAGCCATGCCGAACAACCCAAAGCCGGATCTTTAAACTAGAGATTAGGTGAAAACAACCATGTTAAACACTTTAACATTAAGTGAGAGGGATTACAACCTTTGTAGATCCGGTCCTTCACTTCTAAAGCTCCATGTTGAGGTCCCTTCATTGCGATCATCGTGTCCCGGACTCTCGAGAGGCTCCATGAAGAGAAAGATGCAAGCTTGCTTCCGATTTTCAATAACAAAGATGATCTACCTTGAAGTTTCATTAACACAAGCTCTCACTCACTAAATGATGTGAACACTCTCATCTAAAGGGCAAGGGTAGATGAGGATGATGAAGTAGAATTTTTGCTCTCATTTGTTTTCTTATTCTCACTCAAAATCATCACTTGGATCAAAGCCAGAAAGTTTTTCTAAGCAAAAGGAAGAAGAAGAATAGTGATCCATTTGTGATGAATAATGAAAAGATAATCATAATGATGAATAATGCAACCATGGTTAAACAAACCTTTGTAGAGATTTAACTAGGGCTAGGGTTTGGGTTGGGTTAAAGCATGAGTCATTTGAAAATATCTTAGCAAAAAAAAAAGAAACCTTCTAGAAGCATCAAGAAGGAACTAACCCAAAACAAACCCTAATCTTGTTTAATCTCCACTAAACATGTTGCATTAGTTATCATATCATGTTACAATATTATATATCACATATATATTATTTATTGTAACAAAATAAAAATAATACAATTAACATATATCGCATATATATCAAAATATTACCCGAGTGAGAAAAAGAATCTTTTAGTGAGCTAATATTAGTTAATGTAATTTAATATATCATATATATTATTCTACATTAAATTATCGAATCAACACTTGATCCGACAATCCGGCTATATCGCATACAACCGACTAATATATCATTTACCGATTCATCGAATCAACACTTGATCCGATGACCCGGCCGATATCAAATATCGCGAGAATAGAATACGGTATCTCATATCGCATTATCCTCGGTCCCGCACATATCACATACGTGCTCCTACTCTGTTTTGCCTGAGTCAAGAAACCTCTGTGTAGGACTCTAAAGAATCGTCAATACGCCGGCAGTAGGTGGTGATCATATCAAACACCCACAAGCTGCATGCGGTCAGCTAAACGTAACAGCTACCCAGGTATTGAGCGCTCAGAAGATCAACAAGCAAGCCTATACATTCTCCTGTGAATCCAATCGGTAACACTCCCGTACAGTCCGGTCTCGTCGTCTGATATGTCGCATATCTCGCCTAAGGGTGGTAAACGTCAGACCCCAGTAGCTTGATAAGTCGTGTCGATATGAGGTCTATAACAGTTCGAGAAACTACTGATAACACTTACCAGTAAATCTCAGCAACCCTGGCCAGGGATTTCCAGTTATAGCCAATCAAACATAGCACAACATCAACTCCCTATACCGGGAGAGACGAATCCCCTCCTATCGTTCATTGCCTCCATGTGATTCGGGACTGTACCCAAAAGACACCTTTTTGCATGCACTCTTGGACGTGGTATGATGGAAATCAAAGCACAGTGGGAATCACACAAGACTCTATGACGATCTCGGGTCAACAGACTACTCTGTACCAGTGTCACCGGAGAACTGCCATCTAACGTGAGGTATAATACCATCTGGGAGTTCTCAGCGAGTCCATCCAGTGTACCCGGTCTCTACTGAGCACCCGTACACCATCCTTGATGTCAAACACCGATGGATATGGGATTATCCATCGCCCATCATATGGGTCAAGATGCGTATACGCTAGTCTACACTGGTGTATCGATGCCCTGTCTCGATACACCCTCGACTAGGAACAGTTATAGGATTTACTCGTCGACTACCGTGGCCCCACTAGTATGATCTCATCATAGTCCCAGTAGTCGAATACATATCCTAAGGGCTTTATCAACATGTAACATAGAGACAATCAGAGTACATGTTAAGATAAAGTACAACCAGATAGCATACTATCATGTCGAGCAAGAAAGTCCTCCCTATATATGTCCAAGCATCCACTACAATATACATCGTATGTACAGTAATGGCCTCTACGGAATACATATAACTAACAATCTCCCACTTGCACTAGGGCCATCTGTTGTTGTATCACATACCCAACAATTAGCTGTGGTTGAAGTATCTCATCCTCAACCATCCCATAAAAGTCTCTACTGGGAAAAAGGCCTTTGTGAGTGGATCCGCACTGTTGTCCTTTGTGTCTACTCTCCTAACCTCGATCTTCCTGGAGATCAACCATCTCCATGATCAGGTGATACTGCCTAAGAATTATATCTGGATTTCTGATGGGACGGGGGTTCCTTGGCCAAAGCCATAACTCCATTGTAACACAATGGTTGGAACAAAGTTCATCTCATGAACTTATATATCCAGACTGCCTCTTTGGTAGCATCCTTGGTAACGATGTATCTTGCCTTTAATTGTCTAGTATGTCACGGTATCTAGCTTGGAACTCTTCCAACATACCGTCTCTCCACTGAGGGTAAAGACAATGCCTGCGACTGACATTCAGTCATCCTTATCACCCGAGAACATTTCCAGTGATTCTCCCCAGGATCGATTGATACCATCTCACTACAACTAGTGAGTATCCTAACTTCCAATTAGATCTATCTCATAGATCCAAAACCCAGGATTTAGGAGGTATCACTTTGATCCTATATGGAGAATGCTTGTGATAAGAGGAGATTGACCAAGCGTAGCATAGGAAACTCCTTCCTTATCAAGAGTATGTCATCCACGTACTCTACGAGGATCACCACCATACTCCCTAGTACCTTTTTGTATATACTAGGTTCATCTACCATTTTGATGAAGTCAAACTCTTTGACTACCATATCAAAACAGATGTTCCAACTCCGTGATGCCTTCTTTATCCTATAAAGCATCTTGCACACGTTTCCGCTGCTCCCACTGTCTATGAAGCCCTCTGGCTGTGTACTTATAGACGCTCTCTTCTAAAACATCATTTAGAAAAGCAGTCATGACACCCAACCGCCAGATATCGTAGTCATGGTATGTAGCCGTGGCAAGTAGGATCTGGATGGACTTAAGTATAGCTTTGAAAGTCTCAACTTTTCCATGTACACCAAGTAATCTTCTCAAGATATACTTGCTCCTGATGGGGATTTAACCCTTCAGATAAAGCAACCAAAGTCCATACTTTGTTGGTGTATAAGGATTCCATCTCAGATCGCTAAGCATACAGCCATTCTTACAGAGTCCCACTCCTGATGGCCAGCTCGAAACTAGTTGGGTCATCATCTCATGATGTAATCATCGCTCCCACTGTCATAGAGAAACCGAAGTATCTCTCAGGTGGGTGAGGAACCCTGCTAGATCGGCGGAGAGGCTGAGGTTCGTTGGAAACTATTGAATCCATATTCAATAGGTATGCAGCTTCTCAAGTGTACAACTCCCAAAAGGAAATAGAAAACTTAGTAGTACTCATCATAGAGCACACCATATCACATAGGGTGCTATTGCTCCGCCCCGATATACCATCGTGCTATGGCGTATACGGAGGAGTAATGCTGAGAGAGAATCTCATTCTCCTTTAGAATAATCCAGGAATTCCACGCTCAAGTATTCTCCTCCTTGATCTCATCAAAGGACATAATACTTATACCCATTTTTGGTTCTCTACTTCTAACTTATATTCTGTGATTATCTCAAAAGTTTCGGACTTATGTTTCAACAGGAATATATGTCTGAATCTTGAGAGATCATCAATGAATATAATGAAGTACAAAAGAACCGGTCTTGGCATCTGTAGACAGGTGACCTTCATACATCAGCATGTATCAATCCCAAGAGTTCACTAACTCTTTCTCTGTTTCCAATAAACGGAGCTGTGGCCATCTTATCTCTGTGACATGACTGGCAAGTTTCACAAGATGTAAATTCAAACAGATTTAAATATGCATCTAAATGTAACTTCAGCTAGTCAGGTCGCATTGATATGACCTAGTCTACAATGCCTCAAGAAGGATTCATTCATTTCTGAACTCTTTCTCTTGTGTGTGTTCCGTATACTAAGAACTGTAGTTTGATTTAGAACGTCAATGCTGTTAGATAACGTACCTGAACTGATTAACTCTTGATATAAGAAATGTTCAAAATATTATCCAACAATACAAAATTATATCACTTCTTTACTAATAAAGAGACTGATATGATGTTGTATATCAGGTTCGGTATCTAATAACATTCGTTCAGAATCAATGTATTCTGGTAATACAGGGTGATAGTGACCAACAGACTTGGCTGCAACACTTGCACCGTTTCTATCTCATGAAACTTATCACCCGTTCTCAGTTCTCTACCTATCTGTAGCCCATGTAACAAATTACATATGTGGGATCCTGATCCGGTATCAAATACCCAAGACGTAAAGGATACTGAGAAACAGTTCTGTGTAATGAACACACCCGAAGAAGATGCATCAGCATGCACTTTCTTCGTTTGGGCGGCTCGGGAATTCTGGTAATCCCCTATTTCCTGCTCTGTCTTATAACAATTATAAGTTGGAGCGGGACCAACGTTCCCTAGCGCAGTATAACAAGCGGGTTCGGTCAATACATCTATATTATTAACTTGATTAAGGCGTGACATGGTCGCTACCTGGAGAGAGAGAGAGAAGAAAACACTCAACGTGCGCTTTTTACAAGATTAGATTGGTTATCAATTTATCTAATCAGGATGTCTCCCACTGTTTTAGTCAAATCTTCCTTCAAACCCTAAAAGGAAAGACTAGCTGGGATTAATTACACCCTACAAGTTCGCCAATCTTTCAGCCAGGCCAGTGCCGGTACTTCGAGGGAGGTTCCCCGTGCTTTCGCACGGACCTAATTAAAGTAAACCTCGTTTTCGCAGGGGCGTAACCCCGTTGACACCTTTCTAGACACCTACTTGATCGGCTAATTGTAATGTGTAAAAGTCTCCCAGGAGTAACTCTTACTTACAGCGGGTATCGGGATCCAACTATCTCATAGAAGGTATACAATCTCATTTCAAATTTCAACACTTGAAATTCCCAATAATATTTTTACCCCTAGTGACTTATGACCTTAACTATGGTCAACAAATCATAAGCACTAGTCAAGTTCAACCCGTCATTTCTTGATTAATTAGACCCACCCACATGACTCGTAACTAAGGTCAATAAAGTCATATGATTGTCCTAACTAATTGCATCATATGCTATATATAGGAAGACATCACTTAGCTACCGTACACTGTGCCTTAACTAAGGTCAACAAACACAACACGAATACTAAGTACTCTACTTCTTAAAATGATGGAGGGTTACGACAGTTTTTTAAGAAAACCTTTTGCGTAATGAACTTGATACCGTCGTAGAATCGAGTGATTTTAAATGGAGTGCTTTTGAGGCTTTTCTAGTTTCGCTAAAGATGTCACTCTCGGTGAAGGGATCGTCGGCTCTTTCCTCATCGAATAAGGTGCAGGATATTTCACAAATATCACTA
Organism: Agapanthus africanus; assembly: GCA_030015575.1. Taxonomy (NCBI): domain Eukaryota; kingdom Viridiplantae; phylum Streptophyta; class Magnoliopsida; order Asparagales; family Amaryllidaceae; genus Agapanthus; species Agapanthus africanus. The sequence continues at coordinate 422,388,092 of CM057345.1, read as the reverse complement.
TACAAAGCAAGAACTATAGAAGCAATCAAAAGACAAACTGAGTTTGTAGCATCTGCTAGTTTCACTAAAGAGGTCACTCCCGGAGAAGGGATCTCGGCTCTTTCCTTATCGAATAAAGTGCTGGATGTTCTTCAAGGAACACCACTATGCAAAGCAAGAACTAGAGCTACCAGTTTTTAAACAAGTTTCTACAACATCTTTAGGTTTCTTTTATTTCATTAATCTCATTAATGAAGTCCCATTTTATTATGCTTCACAAGCATCACATTTGAAACGAAATCTGCAATATAACATATATCTCATATATATAATATAAACATTCGTCTCAGCCAGTAATATGATCTCATCACAGAACATTGCAGTAGAAGAACATATATGAAATATTGGATATACTAGGACGTCCGTGTTTTAATACGAGCCTGTATAAAACACGGATTCCACGGTCGCGATGAATAGCCAAACCCAAGTCCCTAGACCCCTACGAGAGCGGCAAGCAACACTGCCAATTCTAGGGTTAGGAGACCTGGTTTCGACTCCTCGAGATGGTCTCCCACTGGACCCTAGAACCCGGTTACTTATGCTCCCCGCCTTGGGTCTACCTAATGCGGAAAAGTAAATAATATACAATGGTGACATCATCCTCAGCCCGGAATTGCCCCAATAAAAGAATATTACATACAAATGAATTTTACATGAATGAAAAAGAAAAACTCCCATCTCACATAAAACCCCCGGCTATTCAGAACACGACGATCCAATATAACATATCACAGCAACACATAATATCTCATATCATCAACGTAAGCAAGTATGCGTATCCCGATTGTCGTTGATGTATAGCAACGAAGCCGGCGATACACCACATACTACGCTTACGGTCACAGAAAAGAAAGTGTAAAACTACAACAGTTGAAATCCGCAACCTTCTTAGACATCGCATGCCCAACCAAATGAATTCCTTAGACATCGCATGCCTAACAATTATAAACTCCGCATTTTAGTCTCATTATCGAAAACTCTTTTCAATATCAAGTCGGGCAATTCAACAAGATTCCTGACATCCTGATCGAATGCTCGTCGCAAACTTTAGTAGACGGCCGCACCCCCGATGCCGTCGACGAAGTGCACTAAGGCGGAACACCGCTGCTGCGAGCACCCGAACGGATGCTTTTGGCGATGTGGTTCTCTTACAGTCACTTGGTCGGGGCTATGGGGCATGGCTATCTATTAAGTTTACCCGGCGAGTATCCGCGTACGCTACGTGATTGCAACGGACTTTTGATCACATCAAAATTCAGTGGCAAACGATCAATTGAGACTAAAGTGCTAGATTTATAACATTCAAATTAGTTATCTCATAACTATCTTTGGATTCCAAATATTGTATCACATTCCAGATAAATAGACAATGTTAAACTTTCCGATCGAATAATCAAACACCCAAGTTTTCCCAAATATCTCAACACTTGAGCAGAGTTTAAAAAGTATCCATCACATGCCAGAGTACCAATGGTCCAGCCATAGAAGGGTCAAGCTAACGCCTCACATGTGGCACGCCGTACTGCCCCAAACCCTAAGGTTCAGAGGCAGTTCAAGATGGTCACATAATCGAGTTAAGGTTTATTATCTTCTAGAGGGTCCACCGCGTTACATGCACGCTTAGAACGTTCTTAAACTACGGAAAAATCTAACTTTTGAAAAAATTTCCGACAGGGGAAAAAGTGAGTTATTGATATCCGTTCGAACTTTTTAACAATATCTAAAATTATCCGGAAAAAAATTAAACGAAATTATATTATCCGATCGAATCAACGAGTCCCCAATACAACCCAGAAAACTTAACACTTGAGTATAATTAAAAATTCCCAGAAGAATCAGGAAGTTGGTACTGAAGTTACTGTACAAAACCCTAACCCTAATTCTACTATTCCGCCGCGGAACCGCCGCGCAAGCAAGGTATTGCCGCGGTTCCGCGGCCTTTTAGTGGAATTAAGATGTCGTATTTCATAGTAATACCTAAAATACCCTGCTGATTTTTTTGAGTATTTTAATATGAAAAAATCAACAGTTTTACAAAATTTCCTGAGAAGGGTATGTTTTGGGGTTTCGGGGTTCGATCGAACATTAAACTTCGCCTAGACTTCGCCTAAAGCTCTAGCTAGGCTATGTTACCACTGTAGGATTGCTAGGCATGCGCATAAGGGTCTACGAGGCATCAACCATACCCGATTTAAAATTTAGCCACGCCGAACAACTCTAACCAAGATCTTTATACTAGAGATTAGGCGAAAACAAGCATGTTAAACATTTTAACACTAAGTGAGAGGGATTACAACCTTTGCCGATCCGGTCCTTCAGTTCTAAAGCTCCGTGTTGAGGTCCCTTCGCTGCGATCATCGTGTCCCGGACTCTCGAGAGGCTCCACGAAGAGAAAGATGCAAGCTTGCTTCCGATCTTCGATAACAAAAATGATCTACCTTGAAGTTTCATTAACACAAGCTCTCACTCACTAAATGAAGTGAACACTCTCATCTAAAGGGCAAGGGTAGATGAGGATGATGAAGTAGGATTTTTGCTCTCATTTGTTTTCTTATTCTCACTCAAAATCATCACTTGGATCAAAGCTAGAAAGTTTTTCTAAGCAAAAGGAAGAAGAAGAAGAATAGTGATCCATTTGTGATGAATAATGAAAAGATAATCATAATGATGAATAATGCAACCATGGTTAAACAAACCTTTGTAGATATTTAACTAGGGCTAGGGTTTGGGTTGGGTTAAAGCATGAGTCATTTGAAAATATCTTAGCAAAAACAAAAAGAAACCTTCTAGAAGCATCAAAAAGGAACTAACCCAAAACAAACCCTAACCTTGTTTAATCTCCACTAAACATGTTGCATTAGTTATCATATCATGTTACAATATTATATATCACATATATAATATTTATTGTAACAAAATAAAAATAATACAATTAACATATATCGCATATATATCAATGTATTACCCGAGTGAGAAAAAGAATCTTTTAGTGAGCTAATATTATTTAATGTAATTTAATATATCATATATATTATTCTACATTAAATTATCGAATCAACACTTGATCCGACAATCCGGCTATATCGCATACAACAGACTAATATATCATTTACCGATTCATCGAATCAACACTTGATCCGATGACCCGGCTGATATCAAATATCACGAGAATAGAATACGGTATCTCATATCTCATTATCCTCGGTCCCGCACATATCACATACGTGCTCCTACTCCGTTTTTCCTGAGTCAAGAAACCTCTGTGTAGGACTCTAAAGAATCGTCAATACGCCGGCAGTAGGTGATGATCATATCAAACACCCACAAGCTTCAAGCGGTCAGCTAAACGTAACAGCTACCCAGGTATTGAGCGCTCAGAAGATCAACAAGCAAGCCTGTACATTCTCCTATGTATCCAATCAGTAACACTCCCGTACAGTCCGGTCTCGTCGTCTGATATGTCGCATATCTCGCCTAGGGGTGGTAAACGTCAGACCCAGTAGCTTGATAAGTCTTGTCGATATGAGGTCTATAACAGTTCGAGAAACTACTGATAACACTTACCAGTAAATCTCAGCAACCCTGGCCAGGGATTTTCAGTTATAGCCAATCGAACACAGCACAACATCAACTCCCTATACCGGGAGAGACGAATCCCCTCCTATCGCTCATTGCCTCCATGTGATTCGGGACTATACCCAAAAGCCACCTTTTTGCATGCCCTCTTGGACATGGTATGATGGAAATCAAAGTATAGTGGGAATCAAACAAGACTCTATGACGATCTCGGGTCAACAGACTACTCTGTACCAGTGTCACCGGAGAACTGCCATCTGACGTGAGGTATAATACCATCTGGGAGTTCTCGGCGAGTCCGTCCAGTGTACCCAGTCGCTACTGAGCACCCGTACATTATCCTTGATGTCAAACACCGATGGATATGGGATCATCCATCGCCCATCATATGGGTCAAGATGTGTATACGCTAGTCTACACTGGTGTATCGATGCCCTGTCTCGATACACCATCGACTAGGAACAGTTATAGGATGTACTCGTCGACTACCATGGCCCTACTAGTATGATCTCATCATAGTTCCAATAGTCGAGTATATATCCTAAGGGCTTTATCAACATGTAACATAGAGACAATCAGAGTACATGTTAAGATAAAGTACAACCAGATAGCGTACTATCATGTCGAGCAAGAAAGTCGCTATATATGTCCAAGCATCCACTACAATATACATCATATGTACAGTAATAGCCTCTAGGGCATACATATAACTAAAATGTAATCCCTCTCTCTTAGATGTAAAGATATTTACATGCTTTGTTAACCCTAATTATCTAGCAAAGATCCTCACTTTAGGTTGTTCGGCACTTGAAAATTTTAAATCCGGCATGGTTGATGCCTTATAAACCCTTGTGTCAGTTCCTAGTAATCGTACAGTGGTATCAGAGCCTAGCTGGAGCATTAGGCGACGTGTAGACGAAGTTAAAAGTCCGATCGAACCCCGAAACGTCGTATTTGACCCTCTCTGGAAATTTTTTAAAAAGATGGTTTTTTCCACATTAAAAATACTTAAAAAATCAAGCAGGTAATTTTATGGATTACCGTGAAATACGAGTCACTGTAGCTTTTAAGTAGCCGCGGAACCGCGGCCATACCATGCTTTTGGCGGCGGTTCCGCGGCCGTACTTGGGTGACAGCGATAGTAATTTCTTGGGTTCATCTGTATGTATTACTACATGCTTCTGGGAATTGTTAATCTTACTCAAGTGTTGATTTTTCTAGAGATCTATAGAATTCGTTGATTCGATCGGAAAGTTTAACATCGTTTAGTTTTTCGGGTAATTTAGAACGTGTTAAAAGGTTCGAACGGATATCAATAACTCATTTTTTTCATGACGGAAAACTTTCAAGTGTTGGATTTATTCCTCTGTTTAAAACTTTCGGGAAATCATGCTAGCGTATCTGTGGACCCTCTAGAAGAACGTAACCTTAACTCGATTATGTGACCGTCAAAACTGCCACTGAACCCTAGGGTGTCACGTCCCGAAAGTATGAAACATGACCGGCACTTAAACTACGAAACGTCTCGAGGCGTACGTAATCTAAGTAATCCGAAAACCCAGAAATTCAAACAAAGAAAAGTAGTAGAGTGAAGGAAAACCAATTCAAATCAAATAGTTTTAATAGCATAAGCCGAATTATGCGTTTTTAAAAACATCAAATATTTATTGAAAATTTCGGCAGAATCTCCTTTGTAAATACTGGCCCTCAAACGAGATACAACATGAATAGTATACGAAATCAATAAAAGGCATCCCCAAGCGGGGGCTAGCTCTTCGTCAATCGACGGTCACAACCACACAAGCAATATAATATACAACGCCAAGGGCGAGGATCAAAACTCAAAAGCAACTCAAAACAACAAGAAATCCACAGAAAAAAATATCGCGCGACTCTAAGGTCGAAAGAATAACATCACTGTCTCTAGCTCAAAAATAAATACATGTTTGGTTGATGGAACTTCTAGATACAACTGAATAATAATATACAATGTATAATGATGGGTACGATACAAATAAACCCACCTACTAGCAAGTCACTCGAAAGAAGCAGTGCCAGCAAAGCCGTAATGAACCTGTACGGCAAAACCTGCAAGAAACTGGGGCACAACGGGGGTGAGTTGCCAACTCGTGAATAGAATACATCTACGAACAGGAATCGCATGTATGACGCAATCCTAGATCATACGATCAATATATATCCTCAAATATATAACCAGCAGCCTATAATAATGGCTAGGGTATACCTCTAAACAACAGTAATACCAAGTGCTCGTGTCAATGCCTCAGATAGCAATATATCATATGGATGATGTATGAATGTATGAAAACAGAGTACATGTACTAAAGAAACTGCTTTCATAACTCAGTGAGATTTCTGTATTTTTTTTTAAAAATGTGGTATCATAAGGAAATCAGTATAAACCGTGTCTAGCATCGACACAAAAACATAAATCCACATATCTCAATATCTAAGGCTCCGGCTACCCGGACTAACCTGGATCATCAAATCTCAGTACCTCAAAATCTCAAAATCTCAATGTATCAAATCTCAATATGTAGGGCGCTATCAGTCCAGACCGGCCCCTACCATCCATCTCAAGACTGCGAAGGTATCCTCCGGATATCCGACGCGTCGGGTAATATCACCGGTCGGTAGTGCTCCCCTGCCAGGCTCAACGTCAGCAACACGACCTTCTTGCCCCGGGGTACCACACCGGGCCCACCATGTACCCGAAACGGTTCCTCCACTCCTCGAATCGGGTCTCGAAATCCATCAGCAAACTATTGGTGGACGACTCATACATCATGGGAAAAACAGCACTTTTTATTTAAAAAGAGAGAAAGCAGTTTATATAAGTTTTGCGCCCCCCCCCCCCCGCAAATCCAGAAAATCTCATGGAAATCCGAATCCAAATCATCAATAGCATGTAAAACCATGAATATAGGCATAACAATGAATAACAGTATGCATGAGGTGACAAGTAATAACTACAATGTTAAGCTGGCATATAAGGCAGGTACACTAATATCATGTCATATTACTAACTAACAAGCTAAGTCAAGCAATAATATTTTCTAAGGTGTACGTGACATGGCAATTACCGATGAAGATGTGTGTGAGCCGGCAAGTAAATGTATGTGGTACATACGCATCATCGGTAATGGTGCTGGTGTCCTAACAGTATGATATCAACAATGCAATAAGAAATTATAATATAAGTATGCGATGCGGAGCGAACAGCAATAATGAGCGGAATACTAGACACAACGATAACTAAACTGCATTACCCTAATATAAGTCCTACAATAGTGCCTTTTGAAATAACACGAATCGCGGTGTTTTGAAAATAAGGGCTACGGTGTTTTTAAGAAAAGATACGTCTTTTGAAATATCCGTAGAATCCCTTGACCTATCTTTTAAAATACCCACGATTCGTTAGTTTTGAAATAGGTAGGAGTCTAATCTAGTCTAATAACTACACTAAACTATACGGCTGAACTAACAAGCTGAACTACAGGTAAGGAAACCGCCTAACATCTGAGTCGATACGTATACATACCTGTATATATATTAGTCGTTGATCCCGCCTCAATAATATCATATCCGATACCATATCTATAATCAGGCATCCCAAGTCAAGAGTGCGGATCAATCATCAATATATAGCTCGTACGTAAATCCGTCGTACAGCATCCCCAAATCTGGGTACGGGTCAATATCATACTCATCACACTGTTCACCTGGTATCCTCTTTCTCAAGATCATCATCTGGGGTACTGACCTACGTTTAGTACACTACTAAAAGCACTATTCATATGGCATCGTCATCCAAAGATCCGCTATAACATCAGGACGTATCTCAAGTACGAATCCTGACATATCACCGATCTCACGGCCTCAACTCAAATCTCATCGACTCATCTCAATCCCAACTATCATCAGCAAATCCAGTACGTGAACACCTAGTCCCATACCCAGGTGAACACATAACACATATCCCCATATACGCACAGGTAAAAACATAGATGTATGCATGTGTATGTGTGCGTGTGTGGGTGTAACAACTACTCTAGGGTTTCGCAACTAACACTAAACTAATCCATGAACACCTAGAATCTACCTTTATCATCAAGTCTCATATCAACATAATATATATAATCAAAATATATGTATGTATACGTATTCGTATACATCACCACGAACTGCGGGGGTGCTATACGCCATCCACCCGACTTCTCCCCGTAGATCTAAATCTACTCACCTGGTCCTCGCTCGCCGGTGCCGACGTCGCCACGCGCTTTCTTGTCGTCTCGAAGTCCACATGGGGTACCTACATATCATAACGCACCGTATCGCATTAAAACCAAATTCGAAATCGAAACGGCATACGAAAATCAAATCGGCACGCGCATCACGCATAGGTCAAAACCTATCGCCTACGCATGCAAGAATAGCTAAACCAACCCTCGATGTCGATGTACAAACGTCAAACCATTGAGAAAAACCCAAACACTCTCATTTTCGCATTCACGAACACTAATTATAATATAAAATAGGTTAAAATTCACAAAAACCCCAAATTCACCTTAAAAGCCATTTTTCCGAAAATCTAGCAAGCAAAAATTACCCGTTTTAGTACAAAACTCGACGTTTAAACAAATCTAGCGGCCATAATACTTATTAAAAATCTTAAATAAGTCATAAAAACAATTCCCATAATTTAATCTCATTAAATTCCATTAACCCCAAAATTCTAGTTTACAAAATACCCAATTTTAACAATTTTATAGCAAAAATACACAAACAACAATTTAGCTTGGATTTTCATGAACTAAAGGCATTAAACCGCTCAATATAATATTTATAATGACATGTAACCTTAATTAGAATTTTATCTCACCAAAATATAATTATTTTAAAAACCTAGTTTACAATTTATATAAATATCACAATTTAAATCAACAAAAAGCAAATTAGCAACTTAATTTGATTTAGCAAAACTTTAATATGACAAATACCTCCCACTACCATAGTCTCACAACACAAAATCCTAACTAGATTTTTCACAAACCCTAATCCAAACCTTCTCTTGCAAACCCACAACTTTCAATTAAACCGAAATTAAGCACCTAACAAGCTTCAATAAGGAATTTAAACCAAAAAGAACAATGGGTCAAAACTTATAACTCACAACCATGAATCAAGCTACAAATCTAGACCTCCAATTTGGAATCCGTGCACCAAGATCCATGCTAAAGAAGATGAGGGAAAATGGGTAGGAATCGGATTTGGATTTTTGCTTGATTTTTGATGGAATTTGGACATTATTTTTTTAGGGGAAATGAGGTGGGGTTTTGGGAAAATTTCTGGACAGCAGTGAGGGAAGGCTCGGCTGCAGGAAAAAGAAAAGGAGGAGAGAGAGGGAGGTGGAGAAAATGATATGTAGTCAAAGTCCACTTTTTGTATCAACATTTCCTTTTCTTTTCTTTTCTTTTCTTTTCTTTTCTTTGCTTTATTGTGTGAAATGGGAGGCCCAAGAATGTTGGGCTGATCAAGGGGGCCAGACAGAGCATTTTGGGGGAATGGGTGTGGGTTTTGTTTGGGTGAGAAAAAGAGATAAGTGTAGTAACCCACTTCCATTACCCTAATTTTACTGAAAAAAGCATTTTTTCTTCGATATTTTTTAACACCGCTTAGCAACTTTTTACAGAAAACCCCCTTATTTTACCGATTTTTCCGAAATTTCACCGAAACGATTTTCAAAAGCTTTTAAGTAGCCGCGGAACCGCGGCCATACCATGCTTTTAGCGGCGGTTCCGCGGCCGTACTTGGGTGTCAACAATAGTAATTTCTTGGGTTCATCCGTATGTATTACTACATGCTTCTGGGAATTGTTAATCTTACTCAAGTGTTGATTTTTCTAGAGATCTATAGAATTCATTAATTCGATCGGAAAGTTTAACATCGTTTAGTTTTTCGGGTAATTTAGAACGTGTTAAAAGGTTCGAACGGATATCAATAACTCATTTTTTCATGACGGAAAACTTTCAAGTGTTGGATTTTTTCCTCTGTTTAAAACTTTCGGGAAATCATGCTAGCGTATCTGTGGACCCTCTAGAAGAACGTAACCTTCACTCGATTATGTGACCGTCAAAACTGCCACTGAACCCTAGAGTTTGTGGTAGTTTAACGTTGCCACATGTGAGGCGTTGGTTTGACCCTTCTACGGATGGTTCATTGGCGCAGTGATATGTTCTGGGATTTTTAAACTCCGCTCAAGTGTTGAGCTATTTGGGAAATCTTCAGTATTTGATTATTCGATCGGAAAGTTTAACATTGTCTATTTATCTGGAATGTGATACAATATGTGGATTCATATAGTTAGGCATGAAATGCGAAGTATGTGATATTTCGGATTTAAGATGTCTAAAGAATTTATGGATTCCAAATGTTGTAGTTTTACACTTTCTTTTCTGTGACCGTAAGCGTAGTATGTGGTATATCACCGGCTTCGTTGCTATACATCAACGAAAATCGGGATACGCATACTTACTTACGTTGATGATATGAGATATTATGTGTTGCTGTGATATGTTATATTGGATCGTCGAGTTTTGAATAGCCGGGGGTTTTATGTGAGATGAGGGTTTTTATTTTCATTCATGTAAAATTCATTTGTATGTAATATTCTTTTATTGGGGCACTTCCGGGTTGAGGATGATGTCACCATTGTATATTATTTATTTTTCTGCATTAGGTAGACCCAAAGAGGCGAGCACAAGTAACCGGGTTCTAGGATCCAGTGGGCGGCCATCTCGAGGAGTCGAGACCGGGTCTCTTACCCCTAGAATTAGCAGTGTTGCTTGCCGCTCTCGTAGGGGTCTTGGGATGTGGGTTTGGCTATTCATCGCGACCGTGGAATCCGTGTTTTATACAAGCTCGATGTAAAACACGGACATCCTAGTATATCCAATATTTCATATGTTATCCTCTGCTGCAATGTTCTGTGATGAGATCATATTACTGCCTGAGACGAATGCTTATACTATATATATATATATATATATATATATGATTATATATAAATATTACTGCTTTCGTTTCTTCTGTGATGCTTAGGAAGCATAACTGATATTAATGAGATTAATAAAAGAAAAGAAACCTAAAAGATATTGTAGAATCAAAACTTTATAAAAAGGGTAGCTACAGTTTTGCTTTGCACAGCTGTATATATGATATACCCTGCACCTTATTCGATGAGGAAAGAGCCGAGATCCCTTCACCGGGAGTGACCTCTTTAAAAAAACTGGCAGATACTACAAACTCGCGGTTTTGTTTTTTGATTGCTTCTATAGTTCTTGCTTTGCACAGCAGTATTTGTGAAATATCCTGCACCTTATTCGATGAGGAAAGAGCCGAGATCCCTTCACCGGGAGTGACCTCTTTAGCGAAACTGGAAAAGCCTCAAAGACACTCCTTTTCAAAAATCACTTGTTTCTACAACGATATCAAGTTCATTACGCTCATGGTTTTCTGAAAAACCTGCGTAGCCCTCCGTCATTTCAGATAAGTACTACTTAGTATTCGTGCTACGTTTGTTGACTATGTTAAGGCGTAGTGTACGGTAGCTAATTAGTGCTTATCTGTTAACATATGAGATGTGATTGGATTAGGGTAGTTGTACGACTTTCATGACTATGTTAAGGGTCGTACAGGTGGGTTTAATTCAATTGGAAAATGACGGGTTGAACTTAGCTAGCAATTATGATTTGTTGACTATGTTAAGGTCATTAGTTGTTAGGGGTAAAAGCATTATCGGGAATTTCAAGTGTTGAAATTTGCAATCAGATTGCTGTAGGGTTACTAGGCACTGTCACAAGGGTCTATAAGGCATCAACCATGCCCGATTTAAAATTTAGACGTGCCGAACAACCTAAAGCGAGGATCTTTGCTAGATAATTAGGGTTAAACATGCAAGTAAATATCTTTACAACTAAGAGAGAGTGATTACAACCTTTGCAGTCCGCTCCTTCGCTTCATAAGCTCCGAGTAGTAGTCCCTTCGCCGTGATCCATGATCTCCAGGACTCAAGAGAGTCTCCACAAGCCGAACGATCCATGCTTGCTTGAAATCTTCCTTTTCGAAGATGATCTACCTTGAAGTTCCTTTAACTTAAGCTCTCACTTCTCTAATAAAGTATTAGACAAGTGAACACCCTAATCTAAGTGGCTAGAATAGATGAGGATAATGAAGTAGGATTTTAGCTCTCTTTTAATTTCTTAATCTCACACTAATTCATCACAAAACCAAAAGCTAGAAAACTTTGCAAGGAGGAAGAAGAAGATGATTTCTTTTGTGATGAATAATGAAAAGTTACTATACTTACAAATGAACCTTGAGTTAATAATATGAAGCATTAACTCAAGTAGAGAGTTTACTAGGGTTAAGGGTTTGGGTTGGGTTAAACAATATCTATAAAATATCAACACATAATATCTTAGCTTAAAACAAAACAAAAGCTTCTAGAAGTTTCAAGAAAATACTAACCCAAAACAAACCCTAACCATGTTTAATCTCCACTAATCATGTTGCATTTGTAAACATAACTTGTTACAATATTATATATCACATATATAATATATTTTTAGAAAATAATACAATTAACATATATCGCATATATATCAATGTATTACCCAGTGAGAAAATGAATCAATAAAGCGAGCTAATATTAGATAATGTAATGTAATATATCGCATTGATAATTATACATTAAATTATCGAATCGACACTCGATCAGACAATCCGGCTATTTCTCAAATAACCGACTAATATAAACTGTATCAGTTCATCGAATCAACACAAGCTGCAAGCGGTCAGCTAAACGTAACAGCAACCCAGGTATTGAGCGATCAGAAGATCAACAAGCAAGCCTGTACATTCTCCTGTGAATCCAATCATGTCACGTCCCGAAAGTACGGAACATGACCGGCACCTAGACTACGAACGTCTCGAGGCGTACGTACACTAAATAAGCCGAGCCCAGAAATCCAAACCAAGAAAAGTAGAAGGGAGTAGGAAGAACCATAACAATCAACCTGATATCAACATAATATACAACGCCTAAAGGCGAGGATCACAACAGAATGAAACTCAACCAGCAAGAAATCCACAGAAATATAATGCACGACTCTAAGGTCGAAAGAAAAAACATCACTGGTCTCTATTTCAAATAAATACATGTCTGGTTGATGGAACTTCTAGATACAACTGAAATATAATATACAATGTATAATGATGGGTACGATACAATAAACCCACCTACTAGCAAGTCACCCGAAAGGAACAGTACCCGCAAAGCCGTAATGAAACCTGTATGGCAACACCTGCAAGAAACTGGGTCAACTCGTGAGTTGAAAAAGATCTACGAACAGAAAATCACATGTATGACGCAATCCTAGGTCATACGATCATAATATATAATCCATAAATATATATAACCAGCAGCCTATACCATGGCTAGGGTAAATATCTAACCCAAATGCAATCCCATATGCCCGTGTCAGTGCATCAGGTGGCAATGTATCGTATGGATGATGTATGAATGCATGAAACAGAATGCATGTACTGAAGAAAACTGCTTTCATAAATTTGTGAGATTTCTGCATCTTTAAAATGAGGTATCATAATGGAATCAGCATAAAACAGTGCCTAGCATCGGCACAAAACATAAATCTCAATATCTCGATATCTCTGTATCACAATCTCTGTACCTCAATATCTCAAAATCTCAATATCTCAATCACAATATCTAGGGCACCGTCAGTCCAGACCGGCCCCTACCATCCATCTCATGACCACGACGGTATCCTCCGGATATCCGACGCGTCGGGTAATATCACCGGTCGGTCGTGCTCTCCTGCACAGGCTCGACACCATCTCCTGCGATCTTCTTGCCCCGGGGTACTGCACCGGGCCCACCATTTACCCGAAACGGTTCATCCGCCTCCTCGAATCGGGTCTCGAAATCCATCAGCAAAACTCATGGTGGACGACTCATACATCATGGGAAAACCGCATTTTTATTTAAAAAGAGAGAAAGCAGTTTATATATGTTTTGCGGTTTTCCTCCAAATCCAGAAAATATCATGGAAATCCGAATCATCAATAGCATGTAAACCATGAATATAAGCATGAGAATCCATGAATGCAGTATATAATGAACAACAGTGTACATGAAGTGACAAGTAATAACTACAATGTCAAGCTGGCATACATGGCAAGTACACTAATATCGTGTCACTACTAGCTAACAAGCTAATCAATAATCTTCTTAAAGTGTACGTGACATGGCAATTACCGATGAAGATGTGGGTGTGTCGGCAAATAGAGGTTAGGCGGTTTCCCTTACCTGCAGTTAGCTTATTAGCTCAGCCTTATAGTTGGCGTAGCTGTATGACTCTTATGACATTAGATGTAGTTTAGCTACCATTGCGTTTAGTATTCAGTTTCTGCATATTATTATTGTTGCTCCGCATCGCATACTGTTATGATTCATATTCTATTATTGATATCATGCTGTTAGGACACCAGCACCATTACCGATGATGCGTATGTACCACGTACACTTATTTGACGACACACCCACATCTTCATCGGTAATTGCCATGTCACGTACACTTAGAGAAGATTATTGCTTGATTTAGCTTGTTAGCTAGTAGTGACACGATATTAGTGTACTTGCCATATATGTCAGCTTGACATTGTAGTTATTACTTGTCACTTCATGTACACTGTTGTTCATTATATGCTGCATTCATGGATTCTCATGCTTATATTCATGGTTTACATGCTATTGATGATTCGGATTTCCATGATATTTTCTGGAATTGGAGGAAAACTGCAAAACATATATAAACTGCTTTCTCTCTTTTTAAATAAAAATGCGGTTTTCCCATGATGTATGAGTCGTCCACCATGAGTTTTGCTGATGGATTTCGAGACCCGATTCGAGGAGGCGGATGAACCGTTTCGGGTACATGGTGGGCCCGGTGCGGTACCCCAGGACAAGAAGATCGCAGGAGATGGTGTTGAGCCTGTGCAGGGGAGCACGACCGACCAGTGATATTACCCGACGCGTCGGATATCCGGAGGATACCGTCGTGTTCATGAGATGGATGGTAGGGGCCGGTCTGGACTGACGGCGCCCTAGATATTATGATTGAGATATTGAGATTTTGAGATATTGAGGTACAGAGATTGTGATACAGAGATATCGAGATATTGAGATTTATGTTTTGTGCCGATACTAGGCACTGTTTTATGCCGATTCCATTATGATACCTCATTTTAAAGATGCAGAAATCTCACAAATTTATGAAAGCAGTTTTCTTCAGTACATGCATTCTGTTTCATGCATTCATACATCATCCATATGATACATTGCCACCTGATGCACTGACACGGGCACATGGGATTGCATTTGGGTTAGATATTTACCCTAGCCATGGTATAGGCTGCTGGTTATATATATTTGAGGATTATATATTATGATCGTATGACCTAGGAATGCGTCATACATGCGATTTTCTATTCGTAGATCTTTTTCTACTCACGAGTTGGCAACTCACCCCCGTTGTGCCCCAGTTTCTTGCAGGTGTTGCCGTACAGGTTTCATTACGGCTTTGCGAGCACTGTTCCTTTCGGGTGACTTGCTAGTAGGTGGGTTTATTGTATCGTACCCATCATTATACATTGTATATTATATTTCAATTGTATCTAGAAGTTCCATCAACCAAACATGTATTTATTTGAGATAGAGACCAGTGATGTTTATTCTTTCGACCTTAGAGTCGTGCATTATATTTCTGTGGATTTCTTGCTGGTTGAGTTTCATTATGTTGTGATCCTCGCCTTTAGGCGTTGTATATTATGTTGATATCAGGTTGATTCTTATGGTTCTTCCTACTCTCTTCTACTTTTCTTGGTTTGGATTTCTGGGCTCGGCTTCCTTAGAGTACGTACGTCTCGAGACATTCGTTGTCTAGGTGCCGGTCATGTTCCGTACTTTCGGGACGTGACAAAGTTGGTATCAGAGCGTTAGGTTTTACCTTCGGAGCGTAGGATGACCCTTGGTTGATGGAATAGGTGACTAAAGTAGAGTGACGTACCGTGGGTATGTTCCGCGGCATACTTACGACACGCCACTCCATTTAAGAAGCCTTAGGATGTACATTTCTTTGCTCAGTATCATATTCATTCATGATCTAGCCGCATCGGTACTAGCTATGGTTTTGCTGCCACGATTACGGGCAGGGAGAGCTACGGCTAGAATTGCGGTCAGCACGAGCTCGTTACGAACGAGGACTGACCAGGGCATGATTCCGACGACACACGTTGCAGAGATGCGTCTTTTTACGATGTTTTCGCGCCACGAGCGTTGGATGGATCACTATATGAGATTACTCGGACGTGCAGATCAGCACCAGAGGATTGAGCCACTGAAAGAGGCCAGCCAGATTTTGATGACCGTTGGTGTATTGCTTACTCATGATGATTGAGGCACGGTTCAGCGTGCAGACAAGTGAACCAGTTATTGCTGCGAATGACGACATATCGCCCCAGATATTGGAGCTATTACGGTACGAGTTGTACTAGGAGATAATAGAAGGTCGCTAGTCACCAAGGATGAATGACTAGGACGTGTGGTTCGTTCACTACCCCGACGCGAGGTCATCAGATAGATTGATTCCAGCTAGAGACGACTTTACGCGGAGATGTTAAGAGTCGACAGAGACGATCGAATGTCAGAAACCTATTATTCCAAGTTTAAAGTATTCGGAAAGACATGCAGGCAATTCTATGGTCTCTCTAGAAGAATGAAACCCTAACTCGACTTAATGACCGTGTGAAAGCCTTTGAACCTTAGGGTTTGCGGCGGTTCCACGGCGCCATTAGTGAGGCTTGGGGTTGCCCTTCTACGGTTGGACCACTGATGCTGTAGTATGTACTCGATACTATTATACTGTACCCAAGATGTTGAGCTCTTGGGGGATTATGAGGTTTTGACGAATCGATCGGATGGCTCGACTTAATTCGGATGCTAGATGGTGAGATGCATTTCTTGGGAGACTCCAGATATGAGGATAGCCGTTGGAGCTAAGTCCATGCAGCCACGACGAGACGAGTCCGAAGCAATCGACATTAGAGGAAAGTGGAGTAAGAGATTCATGCAAGATCTGGATAAGATGACGTTCCACTCCGTCGACATCAGAGATACGATGCGTATGCCGAAGCGTAGTACTTGGATATACCTTCCAGAAGGAGTCGCGATGTGTTTGCAGCCGCTCCGGAACAAGAAGCAGATATGGTAAAGGATAAGGACTCCCGGACAATTGGCAGGGATGAGATTTGGAAGAGACCTTGAGCAGGATTCCTTCCAGGACACTACTGCAATGATACTTGCACCTAGGATCAGATGTATCACGTGCATTCAGAGAGCCAGAGGCTGATGCCAGTGACATGCTTCCTTACGAGTGGCCGTGAGGTTTGACCGAGAGATGACCAGAGAAGTGCCAAAACGGAATCGTCCCCGATAGCACACATGACAGGGCCGATGAGCCGATTGATTGCGAGATAGGTAATCCGCAGAGAAGATAAGGACCCAGAGACAGAGGGCGCCAGACCGTGAGCCAAAGGAAAGTAGATATCTCGCGCTGTTAGCATTGGATGCACCGACACTTCCCGGTTTTGAAGGAGGGTATACCGACGACGGTATTTACGATTTGTGATTTTGTGATTCGATTATCACGTATCAGTCATCTTGGATTTCGGTATTTTAGGCGTTCTGTTTGCATGATTTAGTCTTGATGACTGAGTTTCATGATATTGTTTTCTTTCACCATGGTGGCACTTACTGAGTATTTACGATTTTCACACAGTTGTTGCCCTTGATGTCGTTTTCGTGCCTTGATTTCTCGTGTTCATGATTTTATGGGTTTCATACGGTTGAGCTGATTTTGTGCATATGTACGCACATGATTTGGTTTTTGCACTCGGTATAGTTCACATATGCTTACAGTGCAGAGATTAGCATTTTGTGCACTTAGTTGCACTGGACTTCGATTTCGATGGTGATGCTCGATATTTGTTTTGTGCACTTTATGCACCTGATTGGATTTGGCGCATATTCGGCGCTTGATATTGGATTTCATGATTTCGTGCATGATGGATGCACCGGATTTGGATTTTTAGCGCATGTTGGGCGCATGTTATGAGGGGCGATTTGGTGCACACCAGATGCACTAAATCGAGATTTTTTGTGCATGTCAGATGCACCTGATTTTGCGGTCAGGCACACACGTTGCTTATGACCAATGTTGTGTGCACAACCGTTGCACCTTGATGTTGTTTCTGTGCACCTGCTTGGCACATGTATGGATTTTGATTTCCGTGCGCACCGGACGCACAGGGTTTTCATATGCACTTTTTGGGACTGATTTCTTATGGAGCAGTACAATTTTATGATATTGCGATTTGTTTTCGTACTGAGCAGGACTAGTCAAATGACAGTACCTGAGTGTGTTTTGCATGCTTTGATAGATTTCGAAGGGATTTCCAAAAGCGAGCTATAGTCTCATTATTTACATACGTGTCCGATATGACACGAAACATTTAAAACAGAGGACCCTTCTAAATCGATTTCAAAATGGCGGATCGTGCATACTAAACAAAGGATATATACGTATATGGCTATTTTTTTTAAGACGTCCGCCACTGTGCAGTGTTATGCGCATTGCACATCGACTTTAAAGAGCTTGGCATACATTTCCTTCAGATATTTACATGCACGGATTTGGTATTTACATGTATAGTTCCGATTTATAGCATATCGGTTTTGCTTTGGATTTGGCATTCGTGTTTTCTCCTTGACTCCGATGATTGTGGGATACTTGACAGAGTTTTGATTTCGAGTTATCTTCTTATTACGTATGCGCATGTATTGCGCTACGATGCGTTTTATGTATTGATGATTTCGAAGCCCCGTTGACTTGGACATTTTATTGAAATGTTTTAGAATTTGGAGGTTTAAATTTAAATTCAGGGACCGAATTTCTTTAAGGGGGGAAGACTGTAACATTTCAAAAAAATAAAATATTATTTTTGGGAATTTTCATAATTCAATATTAATTTTTTAATGAATATTTTAATAGTCGGTATAATTAATTACCGATAAATGGTGAAAATTCCGGAGGAAAATTTTGGAAATTCTAAGGTAGGGTATTTTGTGGAAATATGCCATTTTTAAGTGTTTATGATAGATCAAATGCTATTTTGGTGTTAACCGCGATTAAAAATCGCTAATTGGATTTTTTTGGCTTTTTGTGCAAAAATATGCACTTAACATTTTCTACACTTGTCATACTTGTTTCATGTTTTGGACTTATGGTGGCCTAGGGTTGAACCATGTTTAGATGACCATGGTGGGTTAAACCAATTGGTTAGGTTAGTAGGGTTGTTTGAGGGTTGTTAGCTTTGTCTAAAGGTGATTAGGTTGGGGTTGACTTGTGTAGGAGAGAGGGTGAGCCATGATGGCTTATGTGTGGTAACATTATTAAGAGAGAGAGAGAGGTGGCTAGGGTGTGCCATTATCTATCTCATTCTTCATTATCCTTTGTGTGCTCTTTCACACCCCCTCTCATTCATATCACTCTCTCTCATTGATCACATCTTCTCTCATATCACTCTCTCACACCTACACACACAAATCAGCCCAACACTTCAGCCACCAAACCTCAGCCACAAATACATCAGCTGCATCAGCAGTAGCACCATTATTAGCAACACAACACCAAAAAATATTACCAGCAGCAACAGCCTGAGCAACATCAGCAGCAACTCCATTTAAAACAACTCCACACCCTCATCAACCTTCAACTCAGCAGCCTTAGCAACACAAAACAACACCACCACACCACCACAACCATTGCCACAACACTACACAAAAAAAATAAAACAACAGAAGCAGTTTTAGCCCAGGAAACAGCATCAGTATCAGCTACTGCAACATCGTCTGGAGCACAAGGAGCAGCTCCACAGCAGCAGCAACCCTTCCTCCTTCATCCTCCTTCCCTTCTCCTTCCTCCTAGGACCCTCTTGAGGTATAATCTCACAACCCCACTCCTTTCTTGTCAAGTTCTAGTTGTTTAGCAGAAATTTAGTATAGTATGTAGATTAGTGCTAGTTTAGGAAAATTTGAGTGAGACTTGACCAAGAGGTGGTTTTGAATGTTAGTATAGCCTAATTAGGTGCTGTTGAGACCAGTTAACCCTAGATCTAACCCAGATCCGACACATTACAAACCTGGAACCCAAAACAGAACAGTTTCATGTCGGTTTGCGAGGGTATATGGCGTGCAGGTGAATCTGGAGTGATCCGGGGTCATTACTAGGAAAATAAACAACACCAGGAGCCTAGATAGAACACCAGGAGACCACTCTAGGCAGATGAACCCATATGGACACCACTTGGCCGGCCAGGCTGGTTTTACCCTATAGGGGGCTCAGCCACTTTGTTGGCTCAGGTGCCCAGGCTTCCTCTATAGTTCACATGAACCCTGTACATCACTCTAGGCGGGTTTGCTCGCTTTGTTTTCACCTGAGACAAAATCTGGGATCGTTTTCTTGGGTTGCTGCTTTATATTTAGTTTTGGGTTTGCGTATTATGATTTCCAGATTTTGGTATTTGTGTGTTATCTCAATCGTGTGACGTTTGTACGTCTATATCGAGTGATTTCATGTTGCTTTGCGAAAGCTAACCATAGGTTCTAACCTATAGGTCATTTAGCGTATCGTGCTGGTTTTCGCGTGTCGTTTTAAGTTACGATTTAGTTTAATGCGATGCGATACGTGTGATATGTGTAGGTACCCCCACGACGATCCGAGGCGATGCAGAAGATGAAGGCGACATCGACACCGACACGCAGGATTCAGGTGAGTAGATTTATATCTACTGGGAGAAGTCGGGTGGATGGCGTATAGCACCCCCGCAGTCCGTGGTAATGTATACGGATGCGTATACACACCAACAATTATTATATGTTGTTTGGGAATTATTGATGTTTAGGATGGATAATTGGTGGACTTGGATGATTTAGTGTCGCGAAAACCTAGAATAGTGGGTGCACTACACATTCATATACACACATACATACTTCCACACATCCTTATTTCATATGTGGTTATGGGATTCTATATTGTTATGTGGTCACATGGGTATGGGACTATGTGTTCACATACGGATTTGAGGATGGTACTTAGGATTGAGATAAGTCGATGTTGTTTGATCCGAGATTATGATATCGGTGATATGGTGAAATTCGTATTTAAGATACGTCATGATATGATAGCGGGTCTTGGATGACGATGCCATGTGCATAGTGATTTATACATATAAATGATCGACATGTGATTATGATACGAGATAGGATATGAAATGATATGATATAACAAGGTATTTATGATAGGCCGCCTTGGGCGATGTATACTCCTTGAGATGTTATGTGCTGATGATATCGATTCATACGGGATTGTCGATCAGTGGTCAGATCATGATTATAGTGATGATGTTAGTATTGTACTAGACATAGATCAGTACCCAGATAATGATATTTGATAAAGAGAATACCAGATGAATGATATAACAAATGTGATATTGACCCGTACCCAGATTTGGGAATGCCGTACGACGGATTACGTACTAGCTATATTCTAATGTTTGATCCGTACTCTAGACTTGGGATGTCTGATCATAGATATTATATCGGATGTGATATGATTGAGGCGGGATCACCGACTATATATATATATATATATATATATATATATATATATATATCGAGTCAGAGCTTAGGCGGTTTCCCTTACCTGCAGTTAGCTTATTAGCTCAGCCTTATAGTTGGCGTAGTTGTATGACTCTTATGACATTAGATGCAGTTTAGCTACCATTGCGTTTAGTATTCAGTTTCTGCATATTATTATTGTTGCTCCGCATCGCATACTGTTATGATTCATATTCAATTATTGATATCATGCTGTTAGGACACCAGCACCATTACCGATGATGCGTATGTACCACGTACACTTATTTGTCGACACACCCACATCTTCATCGGTAATTGTCATCTCACGTACACTTAGAGAAGATTATTGCTTGATTTAGCTTGTTAGCTAGTAGTGACACGATATTAGTGTACTTGCCATATATGCCAGCTTGACATTGTAGTTATTACTTGTCACTTCATGTACACTGTTGTTCATTATATGCTGCATTCATGGATTCTCATGCTTATATTCATGGTTTACATGCTATTGATGATTCGAATTTCCATGATATTTTCTGGATTTGGAGGAAAACCGCAAAACATATATAAACTGCTTTCTCTCTTTTTAAATAAAAATGCGGTTTTCCCATGATGTATGAGTCGTCCACCATGAGTTTTGCTGATGGATTTCGAGACCCGATTCGAGGAGGCGGATGAACCGTTTCGGGTACATGGTGGGCCCGGTGCAGTACCCCGGGGCAAGAAGATCGCAGGAGATGGCATTGAGCCTGTGCAGGGGAGCACGACCGACCGGTGATATTACCCGACGCGTCGGATATCCGGAGGATACCGTCGTGGTCATGAGATGGATGGTAGGGGCCGGTCTGGACTGACGGCGCCCTAGATATTATGATTGAGATATTGAGATTTTGATATATTGAGGTACAGAGATTGTGATACAGAGATATCGAGATATTGAGATTTATGTTTTGTGCCGATGCTAGGGACTGTTTTATGCTGATTCCATTATGATACCTCATTTTAAAGATGCAGAAATCTCACAAATTTATGAAAGCA
Source organism: Agapanthus africanus (assembly GCA_030015575.1). Taxonomy (NCBI): domain Eukaryota; kingdom Viridiplantae; phylum Streptophyta; class Magnoliopsida; order Asparagales; family Amaryllidaceae; genus Agapanthus; species Agapanthus africanus. Next base: position 422,365,579 of record CM057345.1, on the reverse strand, counting down.
ATTTTCTTCAGTACATGCATTCTGTTTCATGCATTCATATATCATCCATATGATACATTGCCACCTGATGCACTGACACGGGCACATGGGATTGCATTTGGGTTAGATATTTACCCTAGCCATGGTATAGGCTGCTGGTTATATATATTTGAGGATTATATATTATGATCGTATGACCTAGGATTGCGTCATACATGCGATTTTTTGTTCGTAGATCTTTTTCTACTCACGAGTTGGCAACTCACCCCCGTTGTGCCCCAGTTTCTTGCAGGTGTTGCCATACAGGTTTCATTACGGCTTTGCGGGCACTATTCCTTTCGGGTGACTTGCTAGTAGGTGGGTTTATTGTATCGTACCCATCATTATTCATTGTATATTATATTTCAGTTGTATCTAGATGTTCCATCAACCAAACATGTATTTATTTGAGATAGAGACCAGTGATGTTTATTATTTCGACCTTAGAGTCGTGCATTATATTTCTGTGGATTTCTTGCTGGTTGAGTTTCATTCTGTTGTGATCCTCGCCTTTAGGCGTTGTATATTATGTTGATATCAGGTTGATTGTTATGGTTCTTCCTACTCCTTTCTACTTTTCTTGGTTTGGATTTCTGGGCTCGGCTTACTTAGAGTACGTACGCCTCAAGACGTTCGTAGTCTAGGTGCCGGTCATGTTCCGTACTTTCGGGACGTGACAAATCAGTAACACTACCGTACAGTCTGGTCTCTTCGTCTAATATGTTGCATATCTAGTCTAGGGGTGGTAAACGTCAGACCCCAGTAACTGATAAGTCGTGTCGATGTGAGGCTCATAACAGGTCGAGAACCTACTGATAACACTTACCAGTAGTACTCAATATCCGCCCTGGCCAGGGACTTCCAATTATAGCCAATCGTACACAGCACAACATCAACTCCCTATACCGGGAGAGACGAAACCCCTCATGTCGCTCATTGCCTCCATGTGATTCAGGGCTGTACCCAAAAGCCACCATTTTGCACGCCCTCTTGGACGTGGTATGATGGAAATCAAAGCACAGTGGGAATCACACAAGACTCTATGACGATCTTTGGTCTACAGACTAACCTGTACCAGTGTCACCAGAGAACTGCCATCTGACGTGAGGTATAATACCATCTGGGAGTTCTCGGCGAGTCCTTCCAGTGTACCCAGTCTCTACTGAGCACCCGTACACCATTTTTGATGTCAAACACCGATGGATATGGGATCATCCATCACCCATCATATAGGTCAAGATGCGTATACGCTAGTCTACTCTGGTGTATCGATGCCCTGTCTCGACAAACCCTCGACTAGGAACAGTAATAGGATGTACTCGTTGACTACCCTGACCTTACTAGTATGATCTCATCATAGTCCCAGTAGTCGAGTACATATCCTAAGGGCTTTATCAACATATGAGAACAAGACAGTAAACTAATACAAGTCAACATATTAAGACAAAGTAAAACCAAATAGCATACTATCATGACGAGCAAGAAAGTCCTCTCTATATATATCCAAGCATCCATTATAATATACATCATATGTACAACAATGGCCTATAGGGCATATACATAACTAACAATCTCCTACTTGCACTAAGGCCAGCTGTTGTAGTATCTTATACCCAGCATTCCGAAGAGTCTCTCAAACTGTGTCTGGGGAATGGCTTTCGTGAGTGGATCCGCAGTGTTGTCCTTCATATCAACTCTCCTGACCTCGATCTCCCGACGATCAACTATCTCCCGGATCAGGTGATACCGCCTCAAAATATGTCTGGACTTTTGATGGGACCTGGGTTCCTTGGCCAAAGCCACAGCTCCATTGTTATCGCAATACAAAGGTATTGGGTGCTCAATGGACGGAACCACACCAAGTTCAGTAATGAACTTCTTTATCCAGACAGCCTCTTTGGTAGCATCGTTGGCAGCGATGTATTCAGCCTCCATCGTCGAGTCTGCAACGGTATCCTGTTTGGAACTCTTCCAACACACCGCCCCTCCATTGAGGGTAAAGAAAAATCCTGAGTGCGACTTAGAATCGTCCTTATCACTTTGGAAGCTCGAATCGGTAAAGGACTCCACCTGGAGTTCTCCATTACTATACACTAAGAACATCTCCTTAGTTCTTCTCAAGTACTTGAGAATGTTCTTCACAGCTATCCAGTGACTCTCTCCAGGATCTGCTTGATACCTACTCACTACACTTAGTGAGTATGCTACATCGGGTCTGGTACATAGCATCGCGTACATGATAGAGCCTACTGCCGAAGCATAGGGTATCCCTTGCATTCGAGCTCTCTCCAAATCAGTCTTGGGAGACATCTCTTTGGAGAGAGTGAGTCCAGAGATCGTGGGTTGGTTCCCATGCTTGGATTCTTCCATACTAAACCTCTTTAGTATGGTGTCAATATACCTGGATTGGGACAATCCCAGTATCCGTTTAGATCTATCTCTATAGATCATAATTCCCAGTATGCAGGAGGCATCACCTAGATCTTTCATTGAGAATCTTTGTGATAAGAAGAGCTTGACCGATTGCAGCATAGGAACATCATTTTCTATCAAGAGTATGTCATCCACGTATAATACAAGGAAGACAACCTTACTCTCTGCAACCTTCTTATAAATACAAGGTTCATCTACGTTTTTGATGAAGTCAAACTCTTTGACTACAACATCAAAGCAGATGTTCCAACTTCGCGATGCTTGCTTTAACTCATAAATGGATTTAAGCAGCTTGCACACCTTTCCGCTGCTCCCACTATCCACGAAGCCCTCTGGCTGAGTCATGTACATGCACTCTTCTAAATCACCATTTAGAAAGGCGGTCTTAACATCCATCTGCCAGATTTCGTAGTCATGGTATGCAGCAATGGAAAGTAAGATCCGGATGGACTTAAGCATAGCCACTGGAGAAAAGGTTTCGTCATAATCCATACTTGGTCGTTGACGAAAACCCTTTGCAACAAGTTTAGCTTTGTAAGTCTCAACTTTTCCATCTACACCAAGTTTCTTCTTAAATATCCATTTGCTCCCAATGGGTTTTACCCCTTCAGGAGCAACTTCCAAAGTCCATAATTTGTTGGTGTACATGGATTCCATCTCAGATCGCATTGCATCCAGCCACTTCACAGAGTCCCTACTCGTGATGGCCTGCTCGAAGCTAGTCGGGTCATCATCTTCCATGATGCAATCCTCGCTCCCACCATCAACGAGAAAACCGTAGTATCTCTCAGGTGGATGAGAAACCCTACTAGATCGGCGGAGAGGCTGGGGTTCGTCAGGAACTACTGAATCTTCTGGTTCCATCAAATCTTCCGTTGTAGTTTGTGTAAGTCCACGGTAGCGCCCCGGCCATCTAACAGACGCCAAATGCGGAACAAAAACTTTTTACAAACTGGCGCTATCGTGTACCGTAACCCGGATCTGCCATTAAAACTAAACTAACAAACTACAAAGAGGGTAGAAGAGTTATACCGAACGATCCGAGTCCTTCGGTCTTCAACTATCATCCCACGCTTGTTGCGGCTGCTCCGATCTCCAGAATCTCCAGTCTCGTCGTCCAGGTGCCACCACGTCGACGGATCTTTAAACGGGCTTCCGCCTCTGAACCGAGGCAACTCGATCGTCAAGTTTGCTAAAAGAGACGACCAAGATGAAGTAGAGAATGAGTAGAACACTTTGTCTCGTTACGTCCAAGGCTATGGACGAACGGTTATGGAAGTTGCCTTTTGGATCGGGTGAAATGAGAAAGAGGCTATCTAATTTTCATGAACCCGAATCTATCATAATCTTTTTCCTAGTGAACAACAACCATGAGCCAAGAGAGGGGGGAGGCCGGCCACTTATAGAGAGGGAGGGAGGTGAGTGTAGGAGGGGGAAGGTGACCATAAGCACAAACTTATCATAACACCTAGTATGAACACAATAATGTAAAGCATGACTCATTAACCTTAGTCATCAAAACATTAATGGAACAATGAATCATCAAGCCTTGTCACCAAATCTAGAACCTTCTAGAACCTTCTAGAACCATGACTCACCCTCATCAAGAAAAGATAAATCCGCATTTAACCGAATGTCAAAATACGGCTGATAGAAAACTGGAAACTGGCAACTTCCAAAAGTGATCCTGAAACGAATTTCAGGATAACCCCGAATCAGTATAAACATACCCACATTTGCATTACGACTGAATACAATTGCAACTGAGACAAAGATATTATATCTACACAGTATAATACTGGGTTCCGGCTTAAACCAAAGCCAACCAGTATTATCTACCCGAAAAACGACACGTGCGAAAACGCACGTGCTTTTTCCGAACCTTGCCATAAACCCATACGGCCTCTACAACGTTTCGCCCGAACTTGGAAAAGTGTCTGTAGGGGACTCTAATGACTTATCAACACATCGGCACTGGGTATAACCACTAGCACGTCAGAGGTACAAGCTGCACGTAACGTTTTGCCTATATATTGATTGGAAGGGAAGCTGACGAGCGAACTCATCTATAAACCCTACTGAGCCTGACAGTGACAATGTATATACAGTCCGGTCCAATCGTCTAAAGAGTATCGCATATCGAGTCTAGGGGGTGGATAAAGTCAGACCCCTAATAACGCGATAAATCGTGTCGGCATGAAGCCCATCACTACCTCATAAACTACTGATCCAAATCAGTAATTCTCCACTACCTCGGCCGAGGATTCCTAGTGATGGCCACCCGTGCTCTGCGCGACATCAACCCCCAATACTGGGAGAGACGAATCCCCGACGATCCGCTCACTTGCCTCCAATGTGGTTCGGGACTGTACCCAACTAAAACCTGTTTGCACAACTCCTTTGAGCGTGGTAGGGTAGTAATCTAAGCACAGTGGGAACTCACACGAGACAAATGACGATCTCAAGTCGATGAACTAACCTGTACACATGTCACCAGGGAATTGCTATCTGACGATATGTATAATACCAACTAGCAGATTCCCGGCGAGTCCTGTCCGGTGTACTCATAACCTAATGAGCACCTGTATACATCTTAGGTGAACCAACTAACACCAATGGCTTGTGAGACCGGCCATCGCCCCTCGTCGGGGTCTCGACTGTATACACTAGTCTACTCTGGAGTATCGATGCCCTGTCTCGAAACTCCCACGACTAGGGACACTTTAAGGATGTGCTTACAGACCCCAGCTCCCACGTATATGATCGCCATCATACTGCTGGTAGTCAAGCAAGAATCCTATGGGCTCTATCATCATGCAATAGTGAACTAAAGCATATATACGATGATAAAGACAAACCAGATAGCATACTATCATCTTGAGCAAGACTGTCATATCGGTATAGGTCCTTCCTCAATCATCGCAATCACATACCTGCGATCCAATAATTGACTTTGAGGGCACTATCTCCAACAATCTCCTACTTGCACTCAAGGCTAATTATTGCGATGTCGCATACTCACAGCCCGTGTGATACCGAACATCCAACTCCTCTACTAATCAGTTTCACAAAGCTAGTTTGTAAAACTCTTGTGTTCGAGAAATAGCCTCAGTGAGTGGATCCGCCCTGAAGTTTCTTTCTATGTCTCTCTTAATCTCAAGTTCGCGGAGAAATCCATCTCCCGAATCGAGTCACACCTGTCTTAGAATATGTCTGAATATCTGATGGGACCTAGTTCATAAATGAACTCCTAATCCAAACTTCTTAGACTGTATCGATAACTGAACCTAATCAGTATCCAGCACCATGCCTCCCACAGTGTCCTCTTGGACCACCTGTCCATAATACTGTCCCTCATCATAGGGAAAACTATAACTCTGACAATCACTCTGTCATCCATGTCACCTCTGAAGCCTGGAATGATAACCGTCTCCCGAAGGAGGCTGCCGTCATCAAATCCATAGAACATGCACCTTATATTCTAAAACTGCTTCCTCATGTTTCTTCAGGATTGGATTAATATAAACTTATCGCATCAAGTGTAAAAACTACATCTGGTGTGGTACTTGACATCTCATGATTGACTCAATTTCCTAAGCAAGTGATCTGCCAATTATGCACATCCCTCTCTCCTTTAGTCTCTAAGACACCTTTAGAGAGGGTGACTCCATCACCTGCAGGTACACCACCATGCCAGGAGTCATCTATTCTAAAATACTATTAGAATACTGTCAAAATACCCACATTGGGAAACTACCCAAATCAAGATCTAAAACCATAGATCTAGAAACCAGAATGTCCAATATTATATCCATATCCTGTCTGGAGAAACAACTGTGTGGCGACCACAGTACAACCGATCGTAGTATAGGAATTTTACTTCCTACACTGTGTATGTCATCCAAATACCAGGACATCACACCCTACTACCTTCTCAACAGATCCATCCCCGATTCTGATGAAGTCAACCCATGACTGTCACATCAAAATTAGATGATCTTATCTCCGCTATATCTGCTCAAGCCTATAAATAGACATAAGCTTCTTGTCCACTATGCTTTCGCTGCTCCCACTGATTACGACAACCCTCTGGCAGAATAATATACACGTACACTTCTAAAGCTAGTTTAGAACGATGCTATACTTATCCTCTTGCCGGGTTTCATAGTCTGGAACAACAGTAGTGTCAAGTCTGGGTAAACAAGAACCTCCCTGTCACCGCCCTTGAGGCTACCGGAGTACCTCTCGAGTGTCTGAGGTTACCCACTATATCTGCGGAGTGGCTAATGGAATGTCAAACCTGATTGAATATATAGGTCCTATTAAATTTTCCGTAATCGTTTACGGTTCTGGAATCACTTCCAGTTCTACCATACTCCCACTACTGTTTTTCTGAAAAAATCCATTTTACTAAAACTGTGGCGAGTCAAGAACAATATCACTATTGATCTTCCAGATGGTAGAAATGTCAACCCTCGTCAAAGCCAGGGTCAACCCACAAACTGTCATTACAAAAACGTGCCTTGAGTTATCCAGTGTCTGGTTTTAAGCATAAGCTGGATAACTCCCCTTACCTTAACATCGTTAAGATATGAACCATTCTATATCCAATATAGAAACAGAGGCACTAATTGGAACCAGATTCAAATCCTGCAACTGTCTCCAGTGCATATCAACTTAATGGAAAGTGGCTACTCAGCATTACTCAACTTAGAATCCATCCAATTATGAGTAACCTGAAAGAGAAACGAGTTCCTCGAAACTATTACTATCATCTGAATACCAATCAGAAGAATCTGTATCTTCAATCTCTTTGAAGAATCCCGATACTTGTGACACCTGGTTCTCTACTTTATTCTTATACCCACAACTTCTCAAAACTTAGACATTGTATTTCTACGAAACACTTGTCTAAAAACTAGAGAAGTTACAAGTAAACAGAACATAGTACGAGGACCTGCCCCTTTGTCCTGACGGACACTGGACAACATACAATACTCTGTATAAGTCCTCTGAGTTTAATATCTCAAACCCTTGTGCGTCGTAGGTTGAAAACTGTACCCAGCCGATTTCCTCAAATATCACCAATTACAACGAATTCCGATATAATGAGGATGATCACCTAATTCCCAATAACTTACTCCCACTCATCATCTGTAAAACCATACAGATATGAGAATGAAACCTGGTAAATACATACCATGGAGTAAGTATCTAATCGGGAAATCAGTTTTCCTTTAACAATGCACAATGAAACTGAAACATGAAAATGTTTCGTAGGGGTATCCTGGTATTCCTAGTAATGCCTCTTCCATAATCCAATTCATGACTTTAACCGTATATTTCTTTACCACCTCTCCAAATCACTTTATTTGTCTTTATTCATTTCCTTCTGTACACCCTTTTAGGCTAAGTGGTTTTCTTCCTTCCCTACCGTTTGGCACCAGCCTATGGTTTGGAAGAAGACTATCCAGTAAGCATAATAGGTATACCCTCCTCAACCTAGGAGCACTCGTATCTTGAGAGAAGGTGATGATAAAAGACAATCTGAATAATACCTTATTCTATTTCTCCCGAACTGGGGAAAAAGCAAAGGTGAAATAGGAGTGGCGATGAAGTACGCGGTTTGGTCGTGAATGATAACAGTCGCAATTTACTTTGCCCTCTTTCTAATCCCTTTATTTTGTCTTTAGTTATTACCTTCTGTACACCCTACTCAGGCTAATTGGTTTTCTTCATTCCTTACCTTTCGGGACCAGCCTATGGTTTGGAATTTAGACTATCCAATAAGCGTAATAGGTGTACTCTCCTAAACTGAGGAGCTCTCGCAACCTGAGAGAATGTGATAATAAAAGAGAACTTAATAAACCAATTCTATTTCTCCTGAACCTGGATCCATCATCGAAGAAGTCCTTCCGAGTTCGTATATAACCATACGATGGATCTATCCAATGGAAGTGGATGTCCGTAGTAATTCGGGGTGTTCTGAGAAATACAAAGGGTAAAAGAAGGAGCGGCAATGACTTATGCAACTCGGACAATCCAAAAGTCAGTATTTTAAGAAGGTTCGGTCAACTTGGTCACTGAGTCATAGCCTAGGGTCGGTCAAAGGTCGCTGCCAAAGAGAGAGAGAGAAAAGAAACACTCTGCGTGCACTCTAACCTAGATTAGAATGGTTATTACTTTATCTAATCAGGAAACCTCCCACTGTAATCTCAAATTCTCCTCCAAACCTGAAAGAAGAATTAGTCGGGATCACCCGAAGAGTAGACCAACTCATCAGTGAGAATCGGGATCCAACTATCATCGCAAGATAACTTGATGGAAGCCACTCAAGTTATCACACTCCAGAAGGTATGCGCATATCTGGCAAGTTTCCTGTATGTTTGAAACTCCCGATGTAAATTTTTGCCCCATGCTCTTATGACCTTGACTAAGGGCCAACAAATCATAAGTCACATGTCAAGTTCTTCCCGTCATTGTCCTGGTTGATTTGAACCCACCCGTACATACTCTTGCCTAAGGGCCAACAAAGTAATACGACTGTCCCAAACCAATGCATTCATCTATGCTACAAATGAATACCCAGCAGCTACCAAACACTATGCCTTGACTAAGGGCCAACAAACATAGCTTGAATACTACTGACCATCCATAAGAAATGACGGAGGGCTACGGCTGGTTTTTGGCGAAAAACCTTTAACGTAATGAACTTGATTTCGTTGAAGGAAACTTTTAGCTTTTTATAAAAATAAAGTGGCGAAAACGTTTTGCTAAAGAGGTCACTCCCGGTGAAGGGATCTCGGCTCTTTCCTCGTGGAATGAGGTGCAGGATATTCCAACTGAATACCGCGATGCAAAGCAACTTGTAATCGACTATATTAAAATTATTACCCTGACGTAAACTTTTGCCCAAGGGGTCACTCCCGGTGAAGGGATCTCGGCCCTTGCCTCGTCGAATGAGGTGCAGGATATTCTAACTGAATACCGCTATGCGAAACAAATGGAAATATCTTTGTAATAACACTTTTTAAAATTTGTTCCAACAACATCAAAAATAGGTTTGTTTTATCCTTGCATTGATAAGAATCAATGCAATCCCATCAATCAATCACACGAAAAAAGAACGAAAATAAAATGTGCGTATATGCCATCCGCATTCGCCACTGGGTCCCGTCATCACCCGTTAGGTTACTTAACTAACGACAGAGCGGGGGTTGGACTAGCGCGGGTGTAAAACATATACAACATCTAATAGTATATATACCAATATACAATAATCGCTCCAGGCGTGATAATATGCAACATTACAGAAAAACAATAAGCATCGCAGAACAATACAGATAATCTGGGATCCCCGGGTTTCACAGAGCCGCTGCTGAAAACCGACGTTCCCTGGTCGTGTGGATAGCCTGTGCAATGAAACCTAGACCCCTACAGGTGCGGTAAGTTACCCGCCAAAACCTGAAGCGAGGTAGTCCCCACAGCATAGTGAATGGAACACCCGGCACTTCACGGAATCCGGTAAATTGAGCACCCCTCCTTGGGTCAACCTGTACCCCCTACGAGTGCGGCGAATAGTCTGCCAATTCTAGAGTGAGGTCCCTTTGCCTCTCAAAGCCATGAGATACGGACCCGTTTCCTTCTAGGACCCGGCTATCCGTGCACTCCTTCACGGGATAAACCTAATACAGAAACAAAAATATGTACAACGGGCACATCGACCTCGACCCGGTCGTGCCCCAAAAGAATATTATACAACAGGTAGTGACGGCAGTCCACATGTTGGACGTTCGCCCCGCAATAACAAATGTACAAATAAATCCAAACTGCATTATCATTGCACCCTGCTATCCACCACGATATATCCGCAATATCACAGCACAACACAGAACATCAACGCGAATGTCACGTTCGCAAACCCGTCTAAAAGAACTATAGCAATCAGACGCGGTTTACCGATCAAATGACATTCCCGGTCGGAGATATAATGTAAATATTGTAAACTAACAAGTTTAAAATTTCGATCGACTAAATTTCCCGAAGTGGGCCCCACGTACAACTGGTGTACAGTAATAAAAACTGGGCCCAAAAGAAATATATCAAAAGCCACAATTTCCCAAGTAGAACTCACTGTAGAAATTTGGAGTGCCAATCTTACAAAACTGCGGTGGATCCGTGGCCAAACCCATGTTTGGACCGCGGATCCACGGCAGTTCTGTGGAATTGGGCCTCCAAATTTCACCAGTTTTCTAACAAAAGCCTGCTCTGTTTTCCGGTATGTTCAAAATAATTTTTGGGCCCTGTTAAAAATCGACAGAAACTTTGAACATGGAAATTGCAGTTTTTGAAAAACGGTTCGATCGATATTTTAAACATATTAGCACAAGTTAGTATAGCTTAATGGTGAGTCTCTGATACCACTGTAAGTCCACGGTAGCGCCCCGGCCGTCTAACAGACGCCAAATGCGGAACAAAAACTTTTTACAAACTGGCGCTATCATGTACCGTAACCCGGATCTGCCATTAAAGCAAAACTAACAAACTACAAAGAGGGTAGAAGAGTTATACCGAACGATCCGAGTCCTTCGGTCTTCAACCATCATCCCATGCTTGTTGCGGCTGCTCCGATCTCCTGAATCTCCAGTCTTGTTGTCCAGGTGGCACCACGTCGACGGATCTTTAAACGGGCTCCCGCCTCTGAACCGAGGCAACTCGATCGTCAAGTTTGCTAAAAGAGACGACCAAGATGAAGTAGAGAATGAGTAGAACACTTTGTCTCATTACGTCCAAGGCTTTGGACGAACGGTTATGGAAGTTGCCTTTTGGATCGGGTGAAATGAGAAAGAGGCTATCTAATTTTCATGAACCTGAATCTATCATAATCTTTTTCCTAGTGAACAACAACCATGAGCCAAGAGAGGGGGGGAGGCCGGCCACTTATAGAGAGGGAGGGAGGTGAGTGTAGGAGGGGGAAGGTGACCATAAGCACAAACTTATCATAACACCTAGTATGAACACAATAATGTAAAGCAAGACTCATTAACCTTAGTCATCAAAACATTAATGGAACAATTAATGCTAATAATGAATCATCAAGCCTTGTCACCAAATCTAGAACCTTCTAGAACCATGACTCACCCTCATCAAGAAAAGATAAATCCGCATTTAACCGAATGTCAAAATACGGCTGATAGAAAACTGGAAACTGGCAACTTCCAAAAGTGATCCTGAAACGAATTTCAGGATAACCCCGAATCAGTATAAACATACCTACATTTGCATTACGACCGAATACAAATACAACTGAGACAAAGATATTATATCTACACGGTATAATACTGGGTTCCGGCATAAACCAAAGCTTACCAGTATTATCTGCCCGAAAAACGACACGTGCGAAAACGCACGTGCTTTTTCCGAACCTTTCCATAAACCCATACGGCCTCTACAACGTTTCGCCCGAACTTGGGAAAGTGTCTGTGGGGGACTCCAATGACTCATCAACACATCGGCACTGGGTATAACCACTAACACGTCAGAGGTACAAGCTGCACGTAACGTTTTGCCTATGTATTGATTGGAAGGGAAGCTGACGAGCGAACTCATCTATAAACCCTACTGAGCCTGACAGTGACAATGTATATACAATCCGGTCCATTCTTCTAAAGAGTATCGCATATCGAGTCTAGGGGGGTGGATAAAGTCAGACCCCTAATAACGCGATAAATCGTGTCGGCATGAAGCCCATCACTACCTGAGAAACTATTGATCTAAATCAGTTATTCTCCACTACCTTGGCCGAGGATTCCTAGTGATGGCCACCCGTGCACTGCGCGACATCAACCCCCAATACTGGGAGAGACGAATCCCCGACGATCCGCTCACTTTCCTCCAATGTGGCTCGGGACTGTACCCAACTAAAAGCTGTTTGCACAACTCCTTTGAGCGTAGTAGGGTAGTAATCTAAGCACAGTGGGAACTCACACGAGACAAATGACGATCTCAGGTCGATGAACTAACCTGTACACATGTCACCAGGGAATTGCTATCTAACGATATGTATAATACCAACTAGCAGATTCCCGGCGAGTCCTGTCCGGTGTACTCATAACCTAATGAGCACCTGTATACATCTTAGGTGAACCAACTAACACCAATGGCTTGTGAGACCGGTCATCGCCCCTCGTCGGGGTCTCGACTGTATACACTAGTCTACTCTGGAGTATCGATGCCCTGTCTCGAAACTCCCACAACTAGGGACACTTTAAGGATGTGCTTACAGACCCCAGCTCCCACGTATATGATCGCCATCATACTGCTGGTAGTCAAGCTAGAATCCTATGGGCTCTATCATCATGCAATAGTGAACTAAAGCATATATACGATGATAAAGACAAACCAGATAGCATACTATCATCTTGAGCAAGACTGTCATATCGGTATAGGTCCTTCCTCAATCATCGCAATCACATACCTGCGATCCAATAATTGACTTTGAGGGCACTATCTCCAACAGTTTGTTCTGCTAAAACTTCTTCCAGTTCTACCTCAGAGCCACTAATCTCTTTTGCAAGAAATTCCTTTTCTAAAAAGGTGGCGTGCCGAGAAACAAACACCTTATGTTCCTCGGTGTGGTAGAAGATATACCCTCGTAAATGTTTGGGATATCCAATAAACTTACACAGAATAGACCTTGCCCCGAGCTTGTCCGGATTTTGTGTTTTAACATATGCCGGACAACCCCATATCCTAACATAATTAAGATATGGTCTCTTTCCTTTCTATATCTCATATGGAGTGGTTGGCACAGATTTGGTGGGAACCATATTCAATAGGTCTGCAGCTGTCTCCAGTGCATATCCCTAGAAGAAAATAGGTAACTCAGCTGTACTCATCATAGAGCGCACCATATCTAATAGGGTGCGATTCCTCCGCTCCGATACACTGTTGTGCTGTAGTGTATAAGGAGGAGTAAGCTGAGAGAGAATCCCATTCTCTTTTAGATAATCTAGGAACTCATTGCTCAAGTATTCTCCTCCTCGATCAGATCGAAGGATCTTAATACTTTTGCCCGTTTGGTTCTCTACTTCGTTCTTATATTCTCTGAATTTCTCAAAAGCTTCAGACTTGTGTTTCATCAGGAACACATGTCCGTATCTAGAGAGATCGTCAGTGAATGTAATAAAGTAGGAAGAACTGTTCCTGGCATGTGTAGACATGGGACCACATACATCACTATGTACCAGTCCTAAGAGTTCCTCAACTCTTTCTCCGTGTCCACTAAACGGAGTTTTGGTCATTTTACCTTTGAGACATGAATGGCAAGTATCATAAAATAATAATTCGAATGGATTCAAATATCCATCCTTATGTAACTTAGCTAGCCGTGTCGCATTGATATGACCAAGTCTACAATGCCACAAGAAGGATTCGTTCATTTCTGAACTCTTCCTCTTGTGTGTGTTTTGTATATTAAGGACTGTATTTTAATTGAGAATGAATATGCCATTATGTAACGAGCCTGATCCAATCAACTTTTGATTTAGGAAGATGTTCATAACATTATCCTGTATTACAAAATTATATCCTTCTTTACTTAATAAAGAAACTGATATAATGTTGCACATCATGCTCGGTATATAATAGCACTCGTTCAGAATCAATGTATTACTACTTGGTAATACAAGGTGATATTCGCCAACTGCTTTGGCTGCAATATTTGCACAATTCCCTACTTGTACGGAATGTTCACCATTTCCCAGTTCTCTACCTTTACGTAGCCTACATAACAAATTACATATGTAGGATCCTGATCCGGTATCTAATACCCAGGATGTAGGGTGAACTGAGAAACAGTTCTCAATAACTAACACACCCGAAAAAGATGCATCATCATTCTTGTTCTTCATTTGGGCGGCGTAAGAATCCAGATATTCTCCTATTCCCTGCTCAGCCTTATAACACTTATAAGAAAGAACGGGACCAACGTTCCCCTTCTCAGTATAATAAGTGGGTTCAGTCAATACATCCATATTATTATCTTGATTATGGCCTGACATGGTCGCTACCTGGAAAGAGAGAGAGAAGAAAACACATTAGCGTATGCTCTTGCAAGATTAGATTGGTTATTATCTTATCTAATCAGGATGTCTCCCACTGTTTTTATCAAATCTTCCTTCAAACCCTAAAAGGTAAGATTAGCTGGGATTAATTACACCCTACAAGTTCGCAATCTTTCGGCCAGATCAGTGTTGGTACTTTGAGGGAGGTTCCGCGTGCTTTCGCACGGACCTAATTAAAATAAACCTCGTTTTCCCAGAGGGATAACCCCGTTAACACCTTTCTAGACACCTACTTGATCAGTTAATTGTCCTGTGTAAAATTCTCCCAGGAGTAACTCTTACTTGCAATGGGTATCGGGATCCAACTATCTCATAGGAGGTATGCAATCTTATTGCAAATTTCAACACTTGAAATTCTCAATAATGCTTTTACCCCTAGCATCCTATGACCTTGACGCAGGCCAACAAACCATAGTCCGCTAGTCAAGTTCAACCCGTACATTTCTTGATTGAATTAAACCCACCCGCACGACCCTTGACGCAGGCCAACAAAGTCGTACGACTATCCTAATCCAATCACATCTCATATTGCAGATAAGTACTAGTTAGCTACCGCTCACTACGCTTTGACGCAGGCCAACAAACGTAGTACGAATACTAAGTAATATTTATCTGAAATGTCGGAGGGCTACGCAGGTTTTTCAGAAAACCATGAGCGTAAAGAACTTGATATCGCTGTAGAAACAAGTGATTTTGAAAAAGGAGTGTTTTTGAGGCTTTTCTAGTTTCGCTAAAGAGGTCACTCCCGGTGAAGGGATCTCGGCTCTTTCCTCATCGAATAAGGTGCAGGATATTTCATAAATACCGCTGTGTAAAGCAAGAACTATAGAAGCAAAAAACTAATCCGTAAGTTTGTAGCATCTTCCAGTTTTGCTAAAGAGGTCACTCCCGGTGAAGATATCTCGGCTCTTTCCTCATCGAATAAGGTGCAGGGTATATCATATATACCGCTGTGCAAAGCAAGACTGTAGCTACCCTTTTTATAAAGTTTTGATTCTACAACATCTTTTAGGTTTCTTTTCTTTTATTAATCTCATTAATAAAATCCCATCAATTATGCTTCCTAAGCATCACAGAAGAAACGAAAGCAGTAATATTTATATATCAACATATATATAGTATAAGCATTCGTCTCAGGAAGTAATATGATCTCATCACAGAACATTGCAGCAGAAGATAACATATGAAATATTGGATATACTAGGACGTCCGTGTTTTATATCGAGCCTGTATAAAACACGGATTCCACGGTCGCGATGAATAGCCAAACCCACATCCCTAGACCCCTACGAGAGCCGCAAGCAACTCTGCCAATTCTAGGGTTAGGAGACCCAATCTCGACTCCTCGAGATAGCCTCCCACTGTACCCTAGAACCCGGTTACTTATGCTCCCCTCCTCGGGTCTACCAAATGTGGAAAAATAAATAATATACAATGGTGACATCATCCTCATCCCGGAAGTGCCCCAATAAAAGAATATTACATACAAATGAATTTTACATGAATGAAAATAAAAACCCTCATCTTACATAAAACTCCCGGCTATTCATAACACGACGATCCAATACAACATATCACAGCAACATATAATATCTCATATCATCAACGTAAGCAAGTATGCGTATCCCGATTGTCGTTGATATATAGCAACGAAGCCGGCGATACACCACATACTACGCTTACGGTTACAGAAAAGAAAGTGTAAAACTACAACATTTGGAATCCACAATCACTTTAGACATCTTAAATCCGAAATATCACATACTTCGCATTTCATGCCTAACTATATGAATTCCACATATTGTATCACATTCCAGATAAATAGACAATATTAAACTTTCCGATCGAATAATCAAACACCCAAGAATTCCCAAATAGCTCAACACTTGAGCGGAGTTCAAAAAACCCAGAACATGTCACAGCCCCAGTGAACCAGCCGTAGAAGGGTCAAACCAACGCCTCACATGTAGCAACGCCAAACTACCACAAACCCTAGGGTTCAGTGGCAGTTTTGATGGTCACATAATCGAGTTAAGGTTACGTTCTTCTAGAGGGTCCACAGATATGCTTGCATGTCTTTCCGAAAGTTTTAAAGTCGAGAAAAATTCAACACTTGAAAGTTTTTCGTGTCGGGGAAAAATAAGTTATTGATATCTGTTCGAACATTTTAACACGTTCTAAATTATCCGGAAAACTAAACGAAATTAAACTTTCCGATCGAATCAACGAATACAAAAGATCTCCAGAACACTCAACACTTGAGTAATATTAAAAATTCCCAGAAGTATATACTAATACCTACGGATAAACTCTACAAATACGAGTCCTCAATTCCCAAGTTCGGCCGCGGAACCGCCGCGCAAAGCATGTTCTTGCCGCGGTTCCGCGGCGACTTGAGGGAGTTGGGGGCTCGTATTTTACAGTTATCCTTAGAATCACTTGCTGAATTTTCTGAGTATTTTTAATGCAAAAAAAATCATATTTTTAAAAAAATTCTAGAGAGGGGTCAAAATACGACGTTTCGGGGTTCGATCAGACTTTTAACTTCGTATACACGTTGCCTAATGCTCTAGCTTAGCTCTAATACCACTGTAGGGTTACTAGGCACTGTCACAAGGGTCTATAAGGCATCAACCATGCCCGATTTAAAATTTAGACGTGCCGAACAACCTAAAGCGAGAATCTTTGCTAGATAATTAAGGTTAAACATGCAAGTAAACATCTTTACAACTAAGGGAGAGGGATTACAACCTTTGTAGTCCGCTCCTTTGCTTCATAAGCTCCGAGTAGTAGTCCTTTCGCCGCGATCCTTGATCTCCCGGACTCAAGGGAGGCTCCACAAGCCGAACGATCCATGCTTGCTTGAAGTCTTCCTTTTCAAAGATGATCTACCTTGAAGTTCCTTTAACTTATGCTCTCACTTCTCTAATCAAGTATTAAACAAGTGAACACCCTAATCTAAGTGGTTAGAATAGATGAGGATGATGAAATAGGATTTTATCTCTCTTTTAATTTCTTAATCTCACACTAATTCATCACAAAACCAAAAGCTAGAAAGCTTTGCAAGGAGGAGGAAGAAGATGATTTCTTTTGTGATGAATAATGAAAATTTACTATACTTAAAAATGAACCTTGAGTTAATAATATGAAGTATTAACTCATGTAGAAAGTTTACTAGGGTTAAGGATTTGGGTTGGGTTAAATAATATCTTCAAAATATCAACACATAATATCTTAGCTTAAAACAAAACAAAAGCTTCTAGAAGCTTCAAGAAAATACTAACCCAAAAAAAACCCTAACCATGTTTAATCTCCACTAATCATGTTGCATTTGTAAACATAACTTGTTACAATATTATATATCACATATATAATATATTTTTGTAACAAAAGAAAATAATACAATTAACATATATCGCATATATATCAATGTATTACCCGGTGAGAAAATGAATCAATAAAGCGAGCCAATATTAAATAATGTAATGTAATATATCACATATATAATTATACATTAAATTATCAAATCGACACTCGATCCGACAATCCGGCTATTTCTCAAATAACCGACTAATATAAACTGTATCAGTTCATCGAATCAACACTTGATCCGACGATCCGACTATATCACATATACCCGGCCGATATCTAATATCGCGAGAATAGAATACGGTATCTCATATCGTATCATCCTCGGTCCTGCACATATCACATATGTTCTCCTACTCCGTTTTGCCTGAGTCAAGAAACCTCTGTGTAGGACTTTAAAGAATCGTCAATACGCCGGCAATAGGTGATGATCATATCAAACACCCACAAGCTGCAAGCGGTCAGCTAAACGTAACAGCCACCCAGGTATTGAGCGATCAGAAGATCAACAAGCAAGCATGTACATTCTCCTGTGAATCCAATCAGTAACACTACCGTACAGTCTGGTCTCTTCGTCTAATATGTTGCATATCTAGTCTAGGGATGGTAAACGTCAGACCCCAGTAACTGCTAAGTCGTGTCGATGTGAGGTTCATAACAGGTCGAGAACCTACTGATAACACTTACCAGTAGTACTCAATATCCGTCCTGGCCAGGGACTTCCAGTTATAACCAATCGAACACAACACAACATCAACTCCCTATACCGGGAGAGACGAAACCCCTCCTATCGCTCATTGCCTCCATGCGATTCGGGACTGTACCCAAAAGCCACCATTTTGCATGCCCTCTTGGACGTGGTATGACGGAAATCAAAGCACAGAGGGAATCACACAAGACTCTATGACGATCTTGGATCTATAGACTAACCTGTACCAGTGTCACCAGAGAACTGCCATCGGACGTGAGGTATAATACCATCTGGGAGTTCTCAGCGAGTCCGTCCAGTGTACCCAGTCTCCACTGAGCACCCGTACACCATCTTTGATGTCAAACACCGATGGATATGGGATCATCCATCGCCCATCATATGGGTCAAGATGCGTATACACTAGTCTACTCTGGTGTATCGATGCCCTGTCTCGACACATCCTCAACTAGGAACAGTTATAGGATGTACTCGTTGACTACCCTAGCCCCACTAGTATGATCTCATCATAGTCCCAGTAGTCGAGTACATATCCTAAGGGCTTTATCAACATGTGAGAACAAGACGGTAAACTAATACAAGTCAATATGTTAAGACAAAGTAAAACCAAATAGCATACTATCATGACGAGTAAGAAAGTCCTCTCTATATATATCCAAGCATCCATTATAATGTACATCATATGTACAACAATGGCCTCTAGGGCATATACATAACTAACAATTGCATACCTTCTATGAGATAGATGGATCCCGATACCCACTGCGAGTAAGAGTTACTTCTGGGAGAGTTTTACACAGGACAATTAGCTGGTCAAGTAGGTGATTAGAAAGGTGTTTACGGGGTTAAGCCTCTGGGAAAATGAGGTTTATTTTAATTAGGTCCGTGCGAAAGCACGGGGAACCTCCCTCAAAATACCAACACTGGCCTGGCTGAAAGATTGGCGAACTTGTAAAGGTGTAATTAATCCCGTCTAGTCTTTCCTTTTATGGTTTGAAGGAAGATTTGATAAAAACAGTGGGAGACATCCTGATTAGATAAAATAATAACCAATCTAATCTTGCAAGAGCATACGCTAAAGTGTTTTCTTCTCTCTCTCTCTCCAGGTAGCGACCAAGTCAGGCCTTAATCAAGATAATAACATGGATATATTGACTGAACCCGCTTATTATACTGAGCAGGGGAACGTTGGTCACGTTCTTTCTTATAAGTGTTACAAGACTGAGCAGGAAATAGGAGAATATCTGG
This sequence comes from Agapanthus africanus, assembly GCA_030015575.1. Classification (NCBI taxonomy): domain Eukaryota; kingdom Viridiplantae; phylum Streptophyta; class Magnoliopsida; order Asparagales; family Amaryllidaceae; genus Agapanthus; species Agapanthus africanus. The sequence continues at coordinate 422,345,677 of CM057345.1, read as the reverse complement.
ATTCTCACACCGCCCAAACGAAAAACAAGCATGCTGATGCATCTTCTTCGGAAGTGTTGGTTATTGAGAACTGTTTCTCAGTTCACTCTACGTCCTGGGTATTAGATACCGGATCAGGATCCCACATATGTAATATGTTACGTGGGCTACGTAAAGGTAGAGAACTGGGAATGGGTGATCATTCCGTAACAGTAGGGAATGGTGCAAATGTTGCAGCCAAAGCAGTTGGCGAATATCACCTTGTGTTACCAAATGGTAATATATTGATTCTAAACGAATGCTATTACATTCCGACCCTGATATGCAATATTATATCAGTTTCTTTATTGAATAAAGAAGGATATAATTTTGTAATATAGGATAATGTTATGAACATATTCCTGAATCAAAAGTTGATAGGATCAGGATCGTTTAATAAGGGCATGTACGTTCTAAATCAAACTACAATTCTTAATGTACAGAACACAAACGAGAGGAAGAAATGAACGAATCCTTCTTGTGGCATTGTAGACTAGGTCATATCAATGCGACACGGCTAGCTAAATTGCATAAGGATGGATATTTGAATCCGTTCGAATTATCATCTTATAACACTTGCCAGTCATGTCTCAAAGGCAAAATGACCAAAACTCCATTTAGTGGACATGGAGTAAGAGTTACAGAACTCTTAGGGCTGATACATAGTGATGTATGTGGTCCCATGTCTACACATGCCAGGAACGGTTCTTCCTACTTCATTACATTCACTGACGATCTCTCAAGATAAGGACATGTGTTCCTGATGAAACACAAGTCTGAAGCTTTTGAGAAATTCAGGGAATATAAGCACGAAGTAGAGAACCAAACGGGAAAAAGTATTAAGATCCTTCGATCTGATCGAGGAGGAGAATACTTAAGCAATGAGTTCCTGGACTATCTGAAAGAGAATGGGATTCTCTCTCAGCTTACTCCTCCTTATACACCACAGCACAACGGTGTATCAGAATGGAGGAATCACATCCTATTAGATATGGTGCGCTCTATGATGAGCAATGCTGAGTTAGCTATTTCCTTCTAGGGATATGCGCTTGAGACAGCCATACACCTATTAAACATGGTTCCTACCAAATCAGTGCCTACCACTCCATAAGAGATATGGAAAGGGAGGAGACCATCTCTTAAGTATGTTAAGATATGGGGTTGTCCGGCCTATGTCAAAAGGCACAATCCGGACAAACTCGAGGCAAAGTCTGACCTATGTAAGTTTGTAGGATATCCCAAAAACTCACAAGGGTATATCTTCTACCACACTGAGGAACAGAAGGTATTTGTTTCTCGACATGCCACCTCTTTAGAAAAGGAATTTCTTGCAAAGGAAATTTGTGGCGAAGAGGTAGAACTGGAAGAAGTTCCAGCAACACAAACTACGACAGATGATTTAGTAGAACCAGAGGATTCAGTAGTCCCCGACGAACCCCAGCCTCTCCGCCGATCTAGTAGGGTTTCTCATCCACCTGAGAGATACTACGGTTTTCTCGTTGATGGTGGGAGCGAGGATTGCATCATGGAAGATGATGACCCGACTAGCTTCGAGCAGGCCATCACGAGTAGGGACTCTGTGAAGTGGCTGGATGCAATGCGATCTGAGATGGAATCCATGTACACCAACAAAGTATGGACTTTGGAAGTTGCTCCTGAAGGGGTAAAACCCATTGGGAGCAAATGGATCTTTAAGAAGAAACTTGGTGTAGATGGAAAAGTTGAGACTTTCAAAGCTAGACTTGTTGCAAAGGGTTTTCGTCAACGACCAGGTATGGATTATGACAAAACCTTTTCTCCAGTGGCCATGCTTAAGTCCATCCGGATCTTACTTGCCATTGCTGCATACCATGACTACGAAATCTGGCAAATGGAAGTTAAGACCGCCTTTCTAAATGGTGATTTAGAGGAATGCGTGTACATGACCCAACCAGAGGGCTTCGTAGATAGTGAGAACAACGGAAAGGTGTGCAAGCTGCTTAAGTCTGTTGGAGATAGTGCCCTCATAGTCAATTATTGGATCGCAGGTACGTGATTGCAATGATTGCGGAGGACCTATCCCGGTAGGACAGTCTTACTCGAGATGATAGTATGCTATCTGGTTTGCCTTTATCAGTCGTGTACATGTTCAGGTGACTGATTGCATGTTACACTTTGATAGAGCCCTTAGGATCTTGCTTTACTACCAATAGTATGATGGCGATCATATACGTGAGAGTTGGGTAGTTTATATGCATATCCTTAATTGTGGTCCATAGTCGTGGGAGTTTCGAGACAGGGCATCGATACTCCGGAGTAGACTAGTGTATACAGTTGAGACCCCGACGAGGGGCGGTGGCCGGTCTCACAAGCCACTGGTGTCAGTTGGATCACCTAAGATGTATACAGGTGCTCATTGGGTTATGAGTACACCGGACAGGACTCGCCGGGAATCTGCTAGTTAGTACTATACCTATCATCAGATAGCAGTTCCCTGGTGACATGTGTACAGGTTAGTTCATCGACCTGAGGTCGTCATTTGTCTCATGTGAGTTCCCACTGTGCTTTGATTTCTACCCTACCACGGCTCAAAGGAGTCGTGCAAACAGGTAGCTTTTGGGTACAGTCCCGTGCCATATGGAGGCACGTGAGCGGATCGGCAGGGGATTCGTCTCTCCCGGTATTGGGGGCGAGGTCGTGCTGTGTCTAGGAGAGCCATTACACATAGTCCATGGCCATGGCAGGAGATTTACTGGTAGGTACTCCAGTAGTATCTCAGGGTGTTATTGGGCTACACTCCGACACGACTTATACTGCTTCTGGGGGTCTGACGTTACTAGCCCCCTAGACGGATATGCGATACTCATAGACGAACGGACCGGACTGTATATACATTGTCACTGTTAGGCTCAGTAGGGTTTCTGGATGAGTTCGCTCATCGGCCTCCCTTGAGTTGGCTCATCGGCCTCCCTTGAGGTCAGTCCATGGGCAGCCGTTACGCATTGCTAGTGCCGCTGACGGTTTATGGTTAAACCCACTGCCAGGGTACTGACGAGTCATTAGAGTCCCCCACAGACAGTTTCCCAAGTTCGGGCGAAACGTTGTAGAGGCTGTATGGTTTTATGGCAGGGTTCGGAAAATGCACGTGCGTTTACGCACGTGTCAGTTTTCGGGCAGATGATACTGGTCGGCTTTGGTTTAAGCCGGATCCGAGTATTATATTGAGTAGGTATAATATCTTTATCTCAGTTGCATTTGTATTCGGTCGTAATACAAATGCGGGTATATTTATACAGTTACGGGGTTATCCTGAAAGTTGTTTCAGGATTACTTTTGGAAGTTGCCAGTTTCCAGTTTTCTATCAGCCGTCTTTTAACATTCGGTTAAAGACGGATTTATCTTTTCTTCAGTTGAGGTGAGTCTGTGTTCTAGAAGCATCTAGATGAGGTGACTAGGATTAATTGGTGTTGAGTTTTCATTGGATTCATTTAATGGTTCATTAATGCATGATGACTAGGTTTATGACTCATGCTTTAACATTAAAGCATTTTGTTTTGGTTAAGATCTTTTGTTCATGATATTATTTCTAATGGTCACCTCCCTCCTCCTACCATCACCTCCCTCCTCTATATGAGTGGCCGGCCTTCCCCTTCCCCTCTACACACTCTCTCACTTGAGGTTTTCATATGGTTGTAAAAGATATGATAGTATTTGGGGTGCATGGAATTTTACAGTTCATTTCATTCCATCACCCAATTCCCTCGGCAACTTCATTAACCGATCGTCCACGGATTTGGACAAAGTGAGACAAAGTCATCTACTCATTCTCTACATCATTCTTGGTCGTCTCTTCTAGCAAACTTGACGACCGAGTTGCCTCGAGTCAGAGGCGGGAGCCCGTTTAAAGAATCAGTGATGTGGTGCCACCTGGACGAGCAGATCAGAGATCGACGAGATCGGAGCAGCCGCAACGGAGCGTGGGATGATGGTTAAAGAACGAAGGACTCGGATCGTTCGGTATAACCTTTCTACACTCTTTACAGTTTGTTAGTTTAGCAATAATGGAAGATCCGGGTTAAAGTATACGATAGCGCCAGTTAAAAAGTTTTTGTTCCGCATTTGGCGTCTGTAGACGGCCGGGGCGCTAGCGTAGACTTGTAGTGGTATCAGAGCCCCACCATTTTGCTATACTAACTTGTGCTAACGCGTTTAAAACATAGATCGAACCGGAAATCAAAAACTGCAAAATCCAAGCTTGACAGTTTCTGTTGATTTTAAACGGTGCCCTAAAAATATTTTGACCATACCAGAAAATCAAGCAGGGTTTTTTAGGAATACTGTAGAAATTCGAGGAAGTAATTCCACTGTTCCACCGTGGATCCGCGGCCCCAGCTAGGGTTTTGCCGCGGATCCGCCGCAGGAAAGTGGGATCACTCACTCAATTTTCTACAGTGCATTCCATGTTGGAATTTGGGGTTTTTGGTATATATATTTTGGGCCCAGATTTTATTACCGTTCAACAGATTTGCGTGGGGCCCACTTTATGATATTTTGTCGATCGAAATTTAAACATGTTAGTTTACAGTGCTTACATTATATCTCCGACCGGGAATGTCATTTGATCGGTAAACCGCGTCCGATTGCTATAGTTCTTTTAGACGGGTTTGCGAACGTGACATTCGCGTTGATGTTCTGTGTTGTGCTGTGATGTTGCGGATTTGTCGTGGTGGATAGCAGTGTGCAATGGTAGTACAGTTTGAGTTTATTTGTACATTTGATATTGCGGGGCGAGCGTCCAACATGTGGACTGCCGTCACTGCCTGTTGTATAATATTATTTTGGGGCACGACCAGGTTGCGGTCGATGTACCTGTTGTACTATTTTTCATTACTGTACTAGGTTTTGCCCCGAGACGGAGTGCACGGATAGCCGGGTTCTGGAGGGCAACGGGTCCGCATCTCATGGCTTTGAGAGGCAGAGGGGTCCCACTCTAAAATTGGCAGACTATTCGCCGCACTCGTAGGGGGTACAGGTTGACCCAAGGAGGGGTGCCCAAGATTACCGGATTCCGTGAAGTGCCGGGTGTTCCATTCACTATGCTGTGGGGACTACCTCGCTTCAGGTTTTGGCGGGTAACTTGCCGCACCCGTAGGGGTCTAGGTTTCATTGCACAGGCTATCCACACGACAGGGGAACGTCGGGTTTCAGCAGCGGCTCTGTGAAACCCGGGGATCCCAGATTATCTGTATTGTTCTGTGATGCTTATTACTTTTCTGTAATGTTGCATATTATCACGCCTGGAGCGATTATTGTATATTGGTTTATATACTATTAGATGTTGTATATGTTTTACACCCGCGCTAGTCCAGTCCCCGCTCTGTCGTTAGTTAAGTAACCTAACGGGTGATGACGGGACCCAGTGACGAATGCGGATGGCATATACGTACATTTTATTTTCGTTCTTTTCTGGTGTGATTGGTTGATGGGACTGCGTTGATTCTGATCAATGCAAAAAGTTAAACAAACCTGTTTATAGTTGTTGGAACAAATTTAAAAAGTGTTATTACAAAGATGTTTCCTTTTGTTATGCATAGCGGTATTCAGTGGAATATCCTGCACCTCATTCAACGGGGCAAGGGCCGATATCCCTTCACCGGGACTGACCCCTTGGGCAGAAGTTTGCGTCAGGGTAATAACTTCACTATAGTCGATTACAAGTTGCTTTGCATAGTGGTATTCAGTGGAATATCCTGCACCTCATTCCACGAGGAAAGAGCCGAGATCCCTTTACCGGGAGTGACCTCTTTAGCAAAAGATTTTCGCCACTATATTTTAAAAAGCTATTAGGTTCCTTCAGCGATATCAAGTTCATTACGCTAAAGGTTTTTCGCCAAAAACCAATCGTAGCCCTCCGTCATTTCATATGAATGGTCAGTAGTATTCAAGCTATGTTGGTCTGGCCCTTAGCCAGGACATAGTGTTTGGTAGCTGCTGGGGTATTCACATGTTGCATAGATAGATGCGTTGGTTTGGGACAGTCGTACAGCCTTGTTGGCCCTTAGTCAAGGGCGAGTACGGGTGGGTTCAAATTAACAAGATAATGATGGGAAGAACTTAACATGTGACTTATGGTGGGCTGGCCCTTAGTCACGATCATAAGAGCATGGGGTAAAAATCAGATCGGGAGTTTCTAAAGAAATTGAAACTTGCCAAGTATGTGCATACCTTCTGGAGTATGAGCAACGTGGATGCATTCCATCACGTTATCATGCGATGAGAGTTGGATCCCGATTCCCACTGATGAGTTGGTTTACTCTTCGGGTGATCCCGATTAATTCTTCTTTCAGGTTTGGAGGAGAATTTGACAGGACAGTGGGAGGTTTCCGGATTAGATAAACTGATGACCATTCTGATCTAGGTTAGAGTGCACGCAGAGTGTTTCTTTTCTCTCTCTCTTTAGCAGCGACCTTTGACCGACCCTAGACTATGACTCATTGACCAAGTTGACCGAATCTTCTTAAAATATTGGCTTTTGGATTGTCTATGTTGCATAAATCATTGCCACTCCTTTTTCTACCCTTTGTATTTCTCAGAACACCCGTATTACTACGGACATCCACTTCCATTGGATAGATCCATCGTATGGTTATATATGAACTCGGAGGAATTTCTTCGAGGATGGATCAAGGTTCAGGAGAAATAGAATTGGTTTATTCAGTTGTCTTTTATTATCACCTTCTCTCAGGTTGCGAGGGCTCCTTGGTTTAGGAGAGTACACCTATTACGCTTATTGGATAGTCTTATTCCAAACCATAGGCAGGTGCCGAAAGGTAGGGAATGAAGAAAACCAATTAGCCTAAGTAGGGTGTGCAGAAGGCAATAACTAAAGACAAAATAAAGGGATTAGAAAGAGGGCAAAGTAAATTGCGACTGATATCATTCACGACCAAACCGCGTACTTCATCGCCACCCCTATTTCACCTTTAAAGGAATAAGGTATTATTCAGTTGTCTTTTATCATCACCTTCTCTCGAGATGCGAGTACTCTTTGGTTTAGGAGGGTACACCTATTATGCTTACTGGATAGTCTTCTTCCAAACCATAGGCTGGTGCCGAACGGTAGGGAAGGAAGAAAACCATTTAGCCTAACGATGGTGTACAGAAGGTAACGACTAAAGACAAATAAAGGGATTTGGGGAGATGGCAATAAAATATACGGTTGAAGTCATGAATTGGATTATGGAAGAGGCATTGCTATGAATACCAGGATACCCCTACGAAACATTTTTATGTTTCAGTGCATTGTTATAGAAAAACTGTTTTCCCGATTGGATACTTACTCCAAGGGTATGTATTTACCAGGTTTCATTCTCATATCTGTATGGTTTTACAGATGATGAGTGGGAGTAAGATGTTGGGAATTAGGTGATTATCCTCATTATATCGGAATTCGTTGTAATTGTTGATATTTGAGGAAATCGCCAGGGTACAGTTTTCAACCTACGACGCACAGATTATGAGTTGTTTAACTCAGCGGACTTATACAGAGTATTGTATGTTGTCCAAGTGTCCATCAGGACAAAGGGGTAGGTCCTCGTACTATGTTCTGTTTACTTATAACTTCTCTAGTATTTAGACAAGTGTTTCGTAGAAATACAAGGTCTAAGTTTTGAGAAGTTGTGGGTATAAGAATAAAGTAGAGAACCGGATATCACAAGTATCGGGATTCTTCAAAGAGATCGAAGATGTAGATTCTTATGATTGGTATTCAGATGATAGTGATGTTTTTGAAAAACGTGTTTCTCGTTCAGGTTACTCATAATTGGATGGATTCCTAAGTTGAGTAATGCTGATTAGCCTCTTTCCATTAAGTTGATATGCACTGGAGACAGCTGCATGATTTGAATCTGGTTCCAATTAAATTAAGTGCCAAAGTTTCTATATTGGATATAGAATGGATCATACCTTATAAGATGTTAAGGTACGAGGAGTTGTCCAGCTTATGCTTAAAACCAGACTCTGGATAACTCAGGGCACGTTTCTGTAATGGCTGTTTGTGGGTTGACCCTGGCTATGACGAGGGTTGATATTCTACCATTTGGAAGATCAATAGTGATATTGTTCTTTACTCGCCACAGTTTTAGTAAAGTGGATCTTTTTCAGAAAACAGTAGTGGGAGTATGGTAGAACTGGAAGTGATTCCAGAACCGCGAACGATTATGGAAAATTTAATAGGACCTATACATTCAATCAAGATTGACATTCCAATAGCCACTCCGCAGATATGGTGGGTAACCTCAGACACCCGAGAGGTGCTTCGGTAGCCTCAAGGACGGTGACAGGGAGGTTCTTATCTACCCAGACTTGACACTACTGTTGTTCCAGGTTATGAGACCCGGTAGGAGGGTCGTCGTGGTCAGTGGGAGCATCGGAAGCATAGTGGGCATGTAGCTTACGTCTATTTATAGACTAGAGCAGTTATAGCGGAGATAGATCATCTAGTTTTGATGTGACAGTCATGGGTTTGACTTCAATCGGAATAGGGGATGGATCTTTTAAGAAGGTAGTAGGGTGTGATGTCATAGGATATGGATGACATACACAAAGTAGGAAGTAAGATTCCTATATTACGATCGGTTGTACTGTGGTCGTCACACAGTTGTTTCTCCAGATAGGATATGGATATAATATTTGACATTCTGGTTTCTGGATCTATGGTTTTAGATCTGGATTTGGGTAGTTTCCCAATATGGGTACTTTGACAGATATTCTAAAGGTTTTTAGAATAGTTGACTCCTAGCATGGTGGTGTACCTGCAGGTGATGGAGTCACCCTCTCTAAAGGTGTCGTATAGACTAAAGGGGAGAGGGCTGTGCATGATTGGCAGATCACTTGCTTTTGCAATTGAGTCAATCGTGAGGTGTCAAGTACCACACCAGATGTTGTTTTTGCACTAGATGCGATAAGTTTGTATTAATCCAATCCTGGAGAAACATAAGGAAGCAGTTTTAGAACATAAGTACATGTTCTACGGATTTGATGACGGCAGCCTCCTTCGGGAGACGATCATCATTCCAGGCTTCAAAGGTGACATGGATGACAGAGTGATTGTCAGAGTTATAGTTTTCCCTCTGACCAAGAGGGACAGTATTGTGGACAGGTGGTCCAAGAGGATACTGTGGGTAGCATGGTGCCGGATACTGATTAGGTTCAGTGATCGATACAGTCTAAGAAGTTTGGATAAGGAGTTCATTTATGAACAAGGTCCCATCAGAAATCCAGACATATTCTAAGACAGGTATTACTCAATTCGGGAGATGGCTTTCTCTGCGAACTTGAGATTAAGAGAGATATTGAAAGAAATATTTAGGCGGATCCACTCACTGAGGCTATTTCTCGAACACAATAGTTTTACAAACGGGCTTTGTGAAACTGATTAGTAGAGGAGTTGGATGTTCGGTTTCACACGGGCTGTGAGTAGTCGACATCGCAATAATTAGCCTTGAGTGCAAGTGGGAGATTGTTGGAGATAGTGCCCTCATAGTCAATTATTGGATCGCAGGTACGTGATTGCAATGATTGCGGAGGACCTATCCCGGTAGGACAGCCTTACTCGAGATGATAGTATGCTATCTGGTTTGCCTTTATCAGTCGTGTACATGTTCAGGTGACCGATTGCATGTTACACTTTGATAGAGCCCTTAGGATCTTACTTTACTACCAACAGTATGATGGCGATCATATACGTGAGAGTTAGGTAGTTTATATGCATATCCTTAATTGTGGTCCATAGTCGTGGGAGTTTCGAGACAAGGCATCGATACTCCGGAGTAGACTAGTGTATACAGTCGAGACCCCGACGAGGGGCGGTGGCCGGTCTCACAAGCCACTGGTGTCAGTTGGATCACCTAAGATGTATACAGGTGCTCATTGGGTTATGAGTACACCGGACAGGACTCGCCGGGAATCTGCTAGTTAGTACTATACCTATCGTCAGATAGCAGTTCCCTGGTGACATGTGTACAGGTTAGTTCATCGACCTGAGGTCGTCATTTGTCTCGTGTGAGTTCCCACTGTGTTTTGATTTCTACCCTACCACGGCTCAAAGGAGTCGTGCAAACAGGTAGCTTTTGGGTACAGTCCCGAGCCATATGGAGGCACGTGAGCGGATCGGCAGGGGATTCGTCTCTCCCGGTATTGGGGGCGAGGTCGTGCTGTGTCTAGGAGAGCCATTACACATAGTCCATGGCCATGGTAGGAGATTTACTGGTAGGTACTCCAGTAGTATCTCAGGGTGTTATTGGGCTACACTCCGACACGACTTATACTGCTTCTGGGGGTCTGACGTTACTAGCCCCATAGGCGGATATGCGATACTTATAGACGAACGGACCGGACTGTATATACATTGTCACTGTTAGGCTCAGTAGGGTTTCTGGATGAGTTCGCTCATCGGCCTCCCTTGAGTTGGCTCATCGGCCTCCCTTGAGGTCAGTCCATGGGCAGCCGTTACGTATTGCTAGTGCCGCTGACGGTTTGTGGTTAAACCCACTGCCAGGGTACTGACGAGTCATTAGAGTCCCCTACAGACAGTTTCCCAAGTTCGGGAGAAACGTTGTAGAGGCCGTATGGTTTTATGGCAGGGTTCGGAAAATGCACGTGCGTTTACGCACGTGTCAGTTTTCGGGCAGATGATACTGGTCGGCTTTGGTTTAAGCCGGATCCGAGTATTATATTGAGTAGGTATAATATCTTTGTCTCAGTTGCATTTGTATTCGGTCGTAATACAAATGCGGGTATATTTATACAGTTACGGGGTTATCCTGAAAATTGTTTCAGGATCACTTTTGGAAGTTGCCAGTTTCCAGTTTTCTATCAGCCGTCTTTTAACATTCGGTTAAAGACGGATTTATCTTTTCTTCAGTTGAGGTGAGTCAGTGTTCTAGAAGCATCTAGATGAGGTGACTAGGATTAATTGGTGTTGAGTTTTCATTGGATGCATTTAATGGTTCATTAATGCATGATGACTAGGTTTATGACTCATGCTTTAACATTAAAGCATTTTGTTTTGGTTAAGATCTTTTGTTCATGATATTATTTCTAATGGTCACCTCCCTCCTCCTACCATCACCTCCCTCCTCTATATGAGTGGCCGGCCTTCCCCTTCCCCTCTACACACTCTCTCACTTGAGTTTTTCATATGGTTGTAAAAGATATGATAGTATTTGGGGTGCATGGAATTTTACAGTTCATTTCATTCCATCACCCAATTCCCTCGGCAACTTCATTAACCGATCGTCCACGGATTTGGACGAAGTGAGACAAAGTCATCTACTCATTCTCTACATCATTCTTGGTCGTCTCTTCTAGCAAACTTGATGACCGAGTTGCCTCGAGTCAAAGGCGGGAGCCCGTTTAAAGAATCAGTGATGTGGTGCCACCTGGACGAGCAGATCAGAGATCGACGAGATCGGAGCAGCCGCAACGGAGCGTGGGATGATGGTTAAAGAACGAAGGACTCGGATCGTTCGGTATAACCTTTCTACACTCTTTACAGTTTGTTAGTTTAGCAATAATGGAAGATCCGGGTTAAAGTATACGATAGCGCCAGTTAAAAAGTTTTTGTTCCGCATTTGGCGTCTGTAGACGGCCGGGGCGCTAGCGTAGACTTGTAAAATCCATTTATGGGTTAAAGCAGGCATCGCGGAGTTGGAACATCTGCTTTGATGTTGTAGTCAAAGTGTTTGATTTTATCAAAAACGTAGATGAACCTTGTATATATAAAAAGGTTGCAGAGAGTAAGGTTGTCTTCCTCGTATTGTACGTCGATGACATACTCTTGATAGGAAATGATGTTCCTTTGCTGCAATCGGTCAAGCTTTTCTTATCATAAAGATTCTCAATGAAAGATCTTGGCGATGCCTCCTGCATACTGGGAATTATGATCTATAGAGATAGATCTAAACAGATACTGGGATTGTCCCAATCCAGGTACATTGACACCATACTAAAGAGGTTTAGTATGAAAGAATCCAAGCGTGGGAACCTACCCACGATCTCTGGACTCACTCTCTCCAAAGAGATATCTCCCAAGACTGATTTGGAGAGAGCTTGCATGCAAGGGATACCCTATGCTTCGGCAGTAGGCTTTATCATGTATGCGATACTATGTACCAGACCCGATGTAGCATACTCACTAAGTATAGTGAGTAGGTATCAAACAGATCCTGGAGAGAGTCACTGGATAGCTGTGAAGAACATTCTCAAGTACTTGAGAAGAACTAAGGAGATGTTCTTGGTATATGGTAACGGAGAACTCCAGGTGGAGTCCTTTACCGATTCAAACTTCCAAAGTGATAAGGACGACTCTAAGTCGCACTCGGGATTTGTCTTTATCCTCAATAGAGGGGGGATGTTGGAAGAGTTCCAAACAGGAAACCGTTGCAGACTCGACGATGGAGGCTAAATACATCGCTGCCAACGATGCTGCAAAAGAGGCTGTCTGGATAAAGAAGTTCATTACTGAACTTGGTGTGGTTCCATCCATTGAGCATCCAATACCTTTGTATTTTGCTAACAATGGAGCTGTGGCTTTGGCCAAGGAACCCAGGTCCCATCAGAAGTCCAGACATATTCTGAGGCGGTATCACCTGATCCGGGAGATAGTTGATCGCCGGGAGATCGAGGTCAGGAGAATTGATACGAAAGACAACATTGCGGATCCAGATACAAAGGCCATTCTCCAGACACAGTTTGAGAGACTCTTCGGGATGTTGGGTATGAGATACTACAACAGCTGGCCTTAGTGCAAGTGGGAGATTGTTAGTTATATATATTCCCTAGAGGCCATTGTTGTACATATGATGTATATTATAGTGGATGCTTGGATATATATAGAGAGGACTTTCTTGCTCGACATGATAGTATGCTATTTGGTTTCTCTTTGTCTTAACATGTTGACTTGTACTAGTTTACTGTCTTGGTCTCACATATTGATAAAGCCCTTAGGATATGTACTCGACTACTGGGACTATGATGAGATCATACTAGTAGGGCCACGGTAGTCTATGAGTACATCCTATAATTGTTCCTAGTCAGGGGTGTATCGAGACAGGGCATCGATACACCAGAGTAGACTAGCGTATACGCATCTTTACCCATATAATGGGCGATGGATGATCCCATATCCATCGGTGTTTAACATAAAAGATGGTGTACGGGTGCTCAGTGGAGACTGGGTACACAGAATGGACTCGGCGAGAACTCCTAGATGGGTTTATACCAATCGTCAGATAGCAGTTCTCCGGTGACACTGGTATAGGTTAGTCTGTTGACCCGAGATCGTCATAGAGTCTTGTATGATTCCCACTGTGCTTTGATTTCCACCTTACCATGTCTAAGAGGGCGTGCAAAACGGTGGCTTTTGGGTATAGTCCCGAATCACATGGAGGCAATGAGCGATAGGAGGGGTTTCGTCTCTCCCGGTATAGGGAGTTGATGTTGTGCTGTGTTCGATTGGCTATAACTGGAAGTCCCTGGCCAGGGTTGATATAGAGTGCTACTGGTAAGTGTTATCAGTAGTTTCTCGACCTGTTATGAGCCTCACATCGACACGACTTATCGGTTACTGGGCTTTGACGTATACCACCCCTAGACTAGATATGCGACATATCAGACGAAGAGACCGGACTGTACGGTAGTGTTACTGATTGGATTCACAGGAGAATATACAGGCTTGCTTTTTGATCTTCTGAGCGCTCAATACCTGGGTGGCTGTTATGTTTAGCTGACCGCTTGTAGCTTGTGGGTGTTTGATATGATCATGACCTACTGCCGGCGTATTGACGATTCTTTAGAGTGCTACATAGAGATTTCTTGACTCAGGCAAAACGGAATAGGAGCACATATGTGATATGTGCGGGACCGAGAATAATACGATATGAGATATCGTATTCTATTCTCGCGATATATGATATAGCCGGGTCATCGGATCAAGTGTTGATTCGATGAATCGGTACATGTTATATTAGTCGGTTATATGCGATATAGCTGGATTGTCGGATCAAGTGTTGATTCGATAATTTAATGTATAATTATATATGTGATATGTTACATTACATTAACTAATATTAGCTCGCTTTATTGACTTATTTTCTCACCGGATAATACATTGATATATATGCGATATATGTTAAATGTATTATTTTCTTTTGTTACAAAAATATTTTATATATGTGATATATAATATTGTAACAAGTTATGATTTTAAGCATAGATATTTTGTATAGATATTTTCTAACCCAACCCAAACCCTTTACCATGGTTATTTCTCTACAAGGGTTAAGCACTCATTCTTAACTCAAGGGTTGATTTGTAACCAAAACAATAATTCATTATTCATCACAAAAGACTTTTCATCTTCTTCTTCCTCCTTGAAAAGCTTACTAGCATTTTCTTATGTGATGATTTTGTGTGAGAATTTGATAATAAAAGAGAGCATAATTCCTACTTCATCATCCTTATCTATTCTAGCCACTTAGATTAGGGTGTTCACTTCATTAATACTTGATTAGAGAAATGAGAGCTTGAATTAAAGATTCTTCAAGGTAGATCATCTTCGAAAAGGAAGACTTCAAGCAAGCATGGATTATTCGGCTTGTGGAGCCTCTCTAGAGTCCGGCAGTTCATGGATCGCGGCGAAGGGACTACTACTCGGAGCTTATGAAGTGAAGGAGCGGACTAAAAAGGTTGTAATCTCTCTCTCTTAGATGTAAAGATGTTTACATGCTTTGTTAACCCTAATTATCTAGCAAAGATCCTCGCTTTAGGTTGTTCGGCACTTGAAAATTTTTAATCCGGCATGGTTGATGCCTTATAGACCCTTGTGTCAGTGCCTAGTAACCCTATACAAACTAGAGAGAGGCATCTTCCTATTTATAGATAGGAAAAAACCCTAGGTTTACGTTCTGTTCCATATATGAATTTACAAAACAACCCCAAAGACCGAGTCAAAGCACCGACACCTGCACCGACACATGCATTCCACGGCCGCGGAATCGCGGCAGAATAGCCTGTTTGGCCGCAGATCCGTGGCCATTTGGTGGGCTCATGGGCCCAATTCTTTAGGGTTTCTTCAAGTTGCTTTTATCTTCTGTTTTCTTCACTTGGTCTCTCAGAATCTCTTCTACTTTCTTCCAGATTTCCAACAGTGCAGAATTATGTGGACTTTTACCGTAAGCTTCGCGTTGAAGTCTTGAATCTTGTACCGCCTTTGTGCACTGAATTGTTCGCTGATTTTTGTTTGTTCCTTAAACTGTAGGCGGCATCATACAGATTCATCTATTTGTTGGTCGTAGTCTCACATTTTTAGCGTCTTTTCCTGAATTTCACTGTATTGTTCTGAGAACCTGTAACCTGCAACTATGTAGCAGACGTGGATCAAAAGCACCTATTTATTTGTAATATGATTAAGATTGGGGAATATAATAATGCAAAATTCTGATATGAAAAAATACCCCCAAACTTATCTTTTGCTCACCCCGAGCAAAACCAATGTTATTCTCGAAAAATCCTATCCTCACTTTCGCAGGGAATCGCGATTGCACTGAGCTCGTGCAACAAGCCGTTAAACCTCTAGGTGTCCCTAGTAGCAGGAGTGTTATCTCTTGAGGGTTTTCAGCGGATACTACCCACAAAAACCAATCAATTTGGCCTATTGACTTTCATTCTTCAATTCGGTATTCTAGCAAGAAATTCTATTATCTTTAACTTTAGAAATCATCAACCCGTATTTTTCACACTCACTTATCATTTAACTTAAGATCGTATATGTTCTGTAAATTTATTTAGTTTTTAACATCTTTTGAATTTTCTTTCTAAGCTTCCATCTCAACTTAGGAATTTTTATCATCTCTACTGAAGGTATAAGCCCTATCTTTCATTCCTATCTCTCATCCAAACCCCAATCATATACCCCTACGTGTGTGTATGTATTACCCCTACACTTGGAAATTCAATTCTAGCTATCATACTCTTGTCCATCTTCCAAAATACTTTTAGTTGGTGAATTTTAAATGAAATTGCTCACACATCCTTCATGTGACCGTTAATACTTCTTGAGGTACTAACGACCGATTACAAAATGTGTTTACGCATTTAGGCGTAATTCCTCGTCTTGTAATACTCAAGGCTTAGCAGTGACTCCCAAACCAGTTGGTCTAAGGCACTAGGTGATAAAGCACCCTCGCTATATATATTTTTTTATTTTATGCAGCCTTAAATAATTACAAAACCAGTGTACATTTTTTATATCTCTCATTTCACAATTATACTTTAATTTTTTCTCATACTAAGGATTTTAGACAAGAGCATTTCAAGGTATGCTTTACTATCCCAAGTTTCAAGGTGCGTGTATGTGCCAGTAGTAGGATATATATTTTCAGAATTTAGACTAAACGTTCAGAATTATTTTTCAGACTTACACTTCAATAAAAATTTCGATACTCTTCCCTTATTTTGACTTAGCCCAAGAACTGAACTCAAAATTTGCCTATTTCTAAATAAACTACAAGGACATATATTTTCTACTGTTAAACTTTAAGAAAGGTTATTTTTAGGGTTTTTAATTTACTAAGTTTAGGATCTAGTTATTCCTTACTATTCAACCGTCATGTTAAACTTAAGTCAAATATGGCCAAAATTGAACTTTTCAATTTTTATAATTTTTTAATTTTTGATTTTTATGGGTTTTAAAATAAGTATGCAAATGCAAAAATATACATATGAATGCGAAGGAAGAAAGCTTACCGAGCACACCCCCAAACTTAAACTTGACAGTGCCCTCACTGTCAGGCTACACCAAGAGGGTCAAAATTATCGGCACTCCCATGTTTTTTTATTATTATTAACAGAAAAAGAAAACAAAATATATATACACAAAAGATCCCCCCAAACTTAAGTGAAACAGTGTTTCCACTGTTGAAGCATTAAAGTTCAAAGTTAGGGAGGAGAAAAAACACAGTATCAAGCTATACAAGGCCTTACATAGGCTAAACGTTAGCACCAACCATTCAAAAAAATTATCGTTATAATGGTGTGGTTGGTGAAAGAATGGAGTGTACAAAAAAGAAATGAGAAACACACGAGACCATATGGAGATAGAAGCGCTATACAGTCTCGGTGGAGGAGAAGAATGGCGGAAGGGAAAAAGAAATGGTGGTGGTTCGACTTCTTCAGGTGGGGGTTGATTAATCACAAAATCCGTGTCGTTTAGGAATGCAAGTTCGTCAGCAAAAAGTTCTTTAAAACTCTCATCGATGTAATTGAACATTTTGCTGTCAGTAAGTTTTATGCCAGAATTTATCATACTTGATTTGTCAAAAATTATGGAGGTAGGAGACTCGAAAAACTCATCTACCTCATTTTCAAAAGTATCCAAATCAAGTTGGCTTTCTGGAATGATCAAACTTGAATTATCGGATTGTGATTCATCAACACTCACTGAAATTATAGGAAGAATAGAAGAGGAACCTGAGAAAGTGGGAGAAAGAAGTTGAATACGAACTTGAGGGTGGAGATGGAGTGTATAAATTAGCACAATTTGTAATGACCGATGTGTAAAAAGCGATTGTTCTAATCTATCAACCCACTGAGAAATGAGGTCAAATCCCTCAAGATTCGTGAGAAAACATCAGTACGTCGAACTTGGTGAAGCAGACATTGAAAATGAAAGGGGTACGGTTTCTTGCGCGGTCGGAACGACAGAAAGGATGAAGGGGATTGATTTAGGAAGTGTAACAGTTAAAGGTTCAGGAGGATGAATTGGAAAATCCGACTCATCAAACAAAACTGGTTCATCCTCAATACTATCCTCAATACTCACCTCAAAATTTAGCTTATCCATGCAATTCTCATCAAATTCAAGACGCATATGAAGTTCGAGAGAAACATTTAATGTCTCGGGATGATGAATTGGAAAGAAAAACTCATCCAAATTTGTGGGTTCATCATCCAAAATATTCCCAGCGTCAATATCCTCGATCAAGTGAAAATTAAATTTCTCAGACACCTTATCAAAAGCATGGATATTAATCAATTCAGGTTCTAGAGTGGAGGTGCAGAGGTCAAAAGGATTGGTGGTGATTTCACTCGAAAGGGACACTTCACAATCAGGTAAATCAAACACTACAAAGTCGCACAACTCATTAGACGTTTTATCTTCAACTGGTAAATCATTTGGAACACTTGATAGACATTCAAAACCGAAGTTATGGGATTCAATTGGGGATGGGTAGGTTTGATTTGGAAGTGTGTACAGCTCACTCTCACCACTCAAATTCTCAATCTGTCCAACCGCCTCATCATACATTGGAAAATTTGGAGCTAGTTGGAAACTAGCTACCGGGTCACGAGATTATATAAGGGCGGCCATGGACACATTCAGATCCATCATATGTTGTCTTGACGTTACCATAAAATCTTCCAACGACTGTTCCAGACTAGACATGGGTTGTGAAGGGGTTTCAGTAAAAGATTCAAAGTTGTTTGGATTCTGGAAACTCCAAAATGGCTGTGTAGAAGCAATGTCTGGGGAAGGTGCAACAGTTGGGTAAGATGGATAGGAATTGAATGGTTGGACAGTATTAGGATCAACATTTGGATAAAAAGGTGAATGGAATTGTTGATCCCAAGAACTGGAAGTGTTGAAAGGAGTGAAAGATCGGCTACGAGATTGTTCAATATGTTCAGCAATAGACATGGGTTTCGGAGTTACCACCGGACTCTCAAAAGGGGTATCAACGTAAGAAGGTGGTGAAGCTTGAAACGGTTGATACAAAGTGGATTGCAGAGTCCAACTGTTTCTCCTAGACGCGTCTATTCGATCTTTCAAAGAAATTTTGGGCATGGAGGGGTCGTCCGAAATTCGACCAAAACAATGAGCATAGGAAGTAATGTCTGGTTGAAAGTACCAAAATTCGGCAAGAGTTTTGCGAGGTGGGGTACCCATGATGTGATGAGAGAAAGGAGAAGATAAAGAATGTGATTATTTTTTATCATTATTTTTATTATTTTTATTTTTTATTTTTTATTTTTTAAAAAAAAATTATTTGTTTTTGGGGTTTTGAAATTTTTTTGAAAGTGTTTTTTTTTCTTTTTAGAAAGAGTTTTTGCAAAATTTGGACGGAACGGCGGCACAATTTCAAACAACCACAGTTTAAACATGCACAATCAAACCTAGAGCTGGGGTCTCCTAAGACAACTAGACTGCTCCTAACTGTTCCGAAGAGACAAGTTGTGAGATATCCCTCAAATCGCCTCTTCACCGCCAATTGTGGCCAGGTAAGCATAAATGAAGAAAGGAGGGATCCGCTCATGAATCACTGTGAGACGGGCCTTTTAAAATTACCTTTCTCACTTGTCTAGCCTAGGCACCACAAACTCAGTTTTAGATAAACGACTGAATGCCCACAACCTTCTTTTGTCCTAATAAGCGCGACAGTCCTTAATTGGCTGAGTCTAGATATTTTTTTAATTAACTCAAGGATGATGCAGATACTTTTAGTGATTTTTGGGGTCTTAGGAAGGGTAATGAAATCCCTACCCAATCTTGATTGGTGTTATAGCCCTTTAGAGTCCGTATTAATTATGCAAAGCAGTTAACACACCAAAAATCTAAAACACTTGCAAAAAAAATTTTATTTGCCAGCGCAAAGAATCCTGCACAAAAACAATTTATTGGATAGGGAGAAGAATTTTGCGCAAAGAACCCTGCAGGAAACTTTTTCAGTTGAGTTCAGAGGGTAGAAGAGAGGACAAAAATACTTACAGAGAATTTTAGGATGCTGACGTCACTGGTTGACCGCGGTTTCGCGGTCAACTGCATATATCCGCCGCGGTTCCGTGGTGGTTCTGTTAGTTTGGATCTCCAAAAATTTTCTGTTTGTTGTTATGATTCTCCTCTGTCTGTTCAGATCTTCTATTTCTTGATTTGTTCACTAGGATTTTCCAGATCTGAATCTGTCCGTCTTCTTTTTCCGCACAATTCACACAATACCCCTCAAAAATTAACAAGATGATTTTTTTATTTTTATTTTTATTTATTTCTTTTTTTTAAATTTTTCAATTTTTATAAAAATAAATTTAACCCGAAATTACACAAAGAAAGAGACTACCGTCTCCCCGGCAACGGCGCCATTTGATTGGAGTGCTTTTGCGTGTGCGTGTGCGTTTTGAGTACGGGTCGGTCCACAGGGAGATAGATTCCTTTTCTTTATGTTCTAACGAGTTAATCCGATCAAGTCGGGTTTTGTTTTACGATCTAAGAATGAGATTAAATTGATTAAAAGTCTTGCTAGGATTAGTATTAAGTTAGTTTGGAAAAGGGATTCTACCCACTACTTTCAATGCCCTAGTGAAGAATATAGGAGTTAGGGTAATAGTCAATAAAGGGGATTAGCACGACTAGGATGAAACTCAGTTTCTTCCTTTTGGTCCTTGTCCGTCCTTTCTTAACTCTTAGCCCTAAGCTCTATTTAAATCAACCACAACCGTTCTAACTAGGGAATCACCGCTATCTTGTAGGATAGGGTGCCGTAGTGAGTGGTGTGTGGTTAATTTAAATAGAGTCATATTATAAAAAATTATATGAGCAAAGAAAGGAGAGAGAAAGATTTACTTATCTCAAACCTTCCCAATCCTAACACTAACAAGTGAGGAACTACTTACTCATTAGGGAAATTATGATAAGATTCATTTTTATATTTTTAAAAGACTATCTAAGTTGCAGATAATAAAAGACAGATAAAAATTCAGGAATTAAATTCAGATAAAGAATGCACGATAAAAAAATACCTTTATTGATGACCTCTTGACGATTACAAAGAAATTGAAATTTAATCTAGAAATTAAAAAGAGATATCTCAAAAGAGGCACCGAAAAGAGGCACACAAACTAGAGAGAGGCATCTTCCTATTTATAGATAGGAAAAACCTTAGGTTTACATTCTGATCCATACATGAAATTACAAAACAACCCTAAAGACCGAGTCAAAGCACCGACACCTGCACCGATACTTGCATTGCACGGCCTCGGAACCGCGGCAGAAAAGCCTGTTTGGCCGTGGATCCGCGGCCATTTGGTGGGCTCATGGGCCCAATTCTTTAGGGTTTCTTCAAGTTGCTTTTATCTTCTGTTTTCTTCACTTGGTCTCTCAGAATCTTTTCTACTTTCTTCCAGATTTCCAACAGTGCAGAATTATGTGGACTTTTACCGTAAGCTTCGCGTTGAAGTCTTGAATCTTGTACCGCCTTTGTGCATTGAACTGTTCGCTGATTTTCGTTTGTTCCTTAAACTGTAGGCGGCATCATACAGATTCATCTATTTGTCGGTCGCAGTCTCACATTTGTAGCTTCTTTTCCTGAATTTCACTGTATTGTTCTGAGAACCTATAACCTGCAACTATGTAGCAGACATGGATCAAAATCACCTATTTATTTGTAATATGATTAAGATTGGGGAATATAATAATTCAAAATTCTGATATGAACAGTGTAAGTCTACGGTAGCGCCCCGGCGGTCTGTCCGAGGCCAAAATGCGGAAACGAAAACTTTTCATAAACTTGAAGCCGGCGCTATCGTATATTTTCAACCCGGATCGAACCATTAACCTATAACTAGCAACTAGAGAAAGGTTAGAAAAGCTATACCGATCGATCCGTGTCCTTCGGTCTTTAGCTCTCGCGGCATCTACGATCTCTTTCGATCTCCGTTCTCCTCGTCGAAAAGGGCACCACATCATCGAGTCTTTTTACGAGCTCCCACCTCAGAACCGAGGCAACTCGGACACGAAGTTTGCTAGCCGACGTGTCCAAGATTGCTGTATAATATACGTAGAAACCTTTGTCTCAAGGGTTAATAGAAGTTGCCATTTTTAGTGAAGAAGGAGGAATGAACTTTTTGAGATGAGCCAAGGATTTTTGTTGCAAGAAAATGAGATTAATCCTCACACCAAAAAAATGGACAGCCCATAAAAGAGCTCGGCCACTTGCTGGAAAAACTAATGGGGAGGTGAGTGTAGGAGCAAAGAAAATGGTGGCCATAAGCAAGAAAGAATGGGTGATAATGAGGAAAAAAAGTCACACCCAAATCCATATCAATCCATTCACAATTAATGCACAAAAAGAAACCAAGCAAATCAAGAAGTTGCTGGAAATGTGCAGGAGCCACGGCAACCATAGAAAAGCCCTCCATTTATAAATCTCCACTTTTGCAAGAAACCCCCTCTCTCACAAAAATCATCCAAGAAGAATAGAAAAGAAAAATGGCCGAAACGGAATGCAAACTGGCAACTTCAAAAAGCGATCCCGTAATAAATTACAGGATAACCCCGTAACTGAATTTACATACCCGCATTTGTATTCCGACCGAATACAAATGCAATGAGACAAAATCTACACAGTATAATACTAGGATCCGGCTTAAACCAAAGCCCGCTAGTATTATCCGTCCGAACCATGACACGTGCACAAGTGCACGCGTATGTTCGAACCTTGCCATAAATCCATATGGCCTCTACAACGTTTCACCCGAAACTTGAGAAACTGTCTGTGGGGGACTCTAAAGACTCGTCATTACATTGGCTGTGGATTTAACCACTAGCACGTCTGTGGTACTAGCTGTACGTAACGGGCTACCGGGTATTGACCAAAAGGGAGGTCGATGAGGGAACTAATCCTGACACCCTACTGAGCCTGTCAGTGACAATATCCATACAGTTCGGTCCGTTCGTCTATGAGCATCGCATGTCGGGCCTAGGGGGTTGGTAAAAGTCAGACCCCCAAAAGCGGTACAAGTCGTATCGGAGTGTAGCCCAGAACACCCTGAGATATGTTAGTTATATGTATGCCCTAGAGGACATTACTGTACATACGATATATATTGTAGTGGATGCTGGGACGTATATAGTGTAAGTCCACGGTAGCGCCCCGGCCGTCTAACAGACGCCAAATGCGGAACAAAAAACTTTTAACGAAACTGGCGCTATCGCGAACCGTAACCCGGATCTGCCATTAAAGCTAAACTAACAAATTGCAAAAGGGGTAGAAACGTTATACCGAATGATCCGAGTCCTTCGGTCTTCAACCATCATCCCACGCTTTGTTGCGGCTGCTCCGATCTCCTCGATCTCCAATCTTGTCGTCCAGGTGGCACCACGTCGACGGATCTTTAAACGGGCTCCCGCCTCTGAACCGAGGCAACTCGATCGTCAAGTTTGCCAAAAGAGACGACCAAGAAGAAGTAGAGAATGAGTAGAACACTTTGTCTTGTTACGTCCAAGGCTATGGACGAACGGTTAATGAAGTTGCCTTTTGGATCGATACGAAATGAGAAATGAAGTATATCAATTTCCATGAACCAAAATCCTTAATTTTTTCAAACAACAACCATCATGTATGAGAGGGGGGGAGGCCGGCCACTTATAGAGGGGAGGGGGTGAGTGTAGGAGAGGGGGTGACCACAAGCAAAATATCTAGTGTGAACACAAAGTATGAAAGCATTTAAAGCAAACCAATCATAATAAACCTAGTCACCTTGTCATTAATTGCACCATTAATGACCTAATGACTCACTAGCTTTGTCACCCTCTTCTAGACGCTTCTAGAAACACGACTCACCCTCATCAAGAAAAGATAAATCTGTATTTAACCGACTGTTAAATACGGCTGATAGAATACTGGAAACTGGCAACTTCCAAAAGTGATCCTGAAACGAATTTCAGGATAACCCCGTATCAGTATAAACATACCCGCATTTGTATTACGACCGAATATAAATGCAACTGAGACAAAGATATTATATCTATACGGTACAATACTGGGTTCCGGCTTAAACCAAAGCCTACCAGTATTATCTGCCCGAAAAACGACACGTGCGAAAATGCACGTGCTTTTTCCGAACCTTGCCATATCACCATACGGCCTCTACAACGTTTCGTCCGAACTTGGGAAAGTGTCTGTGGGGGACTCTAATGACTCATCAACACACTGGCACTGGGTATAACCCCTAGCACGTCAGAGGTACAAGCTGTACGTAACGGTTTGCCTATGTATTGATTAGAAGGGAAGCTGACGAGCGAACTCATCTATAAACCCTACTGAGCCTCACAGTGACAATGTATATACAGTCCGGTCCATTCGTCTAAAGAGTATCGCATATCGAGTCTAGGGGGTGGATAAAGTCAGACCCTTAATAACGCGATAAATCGTGTCGGCCTGAAGCCTATCACCACCTGAGAAACTACTGATCCAAATCAGTAATTCTCCACTACCTCGGCCGAGGATTCCTAGTGATGGCCACCCGTGCACTACGCGACATCAACCCCCAATACCGGGAGAGACGAATCCCCGACGATCCGCTCACTTGCCTCCATGTGGCTCGGGACTGTACCCAACTAAAACCTGTTTGCACAACTCTTTTGAGCGTGGTAGGGTAGTAATCTAAGCACAGTGGGAACTCACATGAGACAAACGACGATCTCAGGTCGATGAACTAACCTGTACACATGTCACCAGGGAATTGCTATCTGACGATATGTATAATACCAACTAGCAGATTCTCGGCGAGTCCTGTCCGGTGTACTCATAACTCAATGAGCACCTGTATACATCTTAGGTGATCAAACTGACACCAGTGGCTTGTGAGACCGGCCACCGCCCCTCGTCGGGGTCTCGACTGTATACACTAGTCTACTCTGGAGTATCGATGCCCTGTCTCGAAACTCCCACGACTAGGGACACTTTTAAGGATGTGCTTACAGACCCCAGCTCCCACGTATATGATCACCATCATACTGCTGGCTGTCAAGCAGAATCCTATGGGCTCTATCAGTCATGCAATAGCATGAATACGATGATAAAGACAAACCAGATAGCATACTATCATCTTGAGTAAGACTGTCATATCGGTATAGGTCCTGCCTCAATCATTGCAATCACATACCTACGATCCAATAATTGACTTTGAGGGCACTATCTCCAACAATCTCCTACTTGCACTCAAGGCTAATTATTGCGATGTCGCATACTCACAGCCCGTGTGATACCGAACATCCAACTCCTCTACTAATCAGTTTCACAAAGCTAGTTTGTAAAACTCTTATGTTCGAGAAATAACCTCAGTGAGTGGATCCGCCCTGATGTTTCTTTCTATTTCTCTCTTAATCTCAAGTTCGCGGAGAAAGCTATCTCCCGAATCGAGTAATACCTGTCTTAGAATATGTCTGGATATCTGATGGGACCTAGTTCATAAATGAACTTCAAATCCAAACTTCTTAGACTGTATCGATAACTGAACCTAATCAGTATTCAGCACCATGCCTCCCACAGTATCCTCTTGGACCACCTGTCCATAATACTGTCCCTCGTCAGAGGAAAAAACTATAACTCTGACAATCCATGTCACCTTTGAAGCCTGGAATGATAACCGTCTCCCGAAGGAGGCTGCCGTCATCAAATCTGTAGAACAAGCACTTATGTTCTAAAACTGCTTCCTTATGTTTCTTCAGGATTGGATTAATATAAACATATCGCATCAAGAGCAAAAACTACATCTGGTGTGGTACTTGACATCTCATGATTGACTCAATTGCCTAAGCAAGTGATCTGCCAATCATGCACATCCCTCTCTCCTTTAGTCTCTAAGACACCTTTAGAGAGGGTGACTCCATCACCTGCAGGTACACCACCATGCCAGGAGTCATCTATTCTAAATACTATTAGAATACCGTCAAAGTACCCACATTGAGAAACTACCCAAATCTAGATCTAAAACCGTAGATCTAGTAACCAGAGTTTCTGATATCATATCCATGTCCTTTGTGAAGAAACAACTGTGTGAAGACCACAGTACAACTGATCGTAGTATAGGAATTTTACTTCCTACTCTGTGTATGTCATCTAAATACCAGGACATCACACCCTACTACCTTCTCAACAGATCCATCCCCTATTCTGATGAAGTCAAAACCATGACTGTCTCATCAAAATTAGATGATCTAATCTCCGCTATATCTGCTCAAGCCTATAAATAGACATAAGCTACTTGCCCACTATGCTTCTGCTGCTCCCACTGACTACGACAACCCTCTGGCAGAATAATATATACGTACACTTCTAAAGCTAGTTTAGAACGACGCTATACTTATCCTCCTGCCGGGTCTCACAGTCTGGAACAATAGTAGTGTCAAGTCTGGGCAAACAAGAACCTCCCTGTCACCGTCCTTAAGGCTACCGGAGTACCTCTCGGGTGACTGAGGTTACCCACCATATCTGCGGAGTGGCTAATGGAATGTCAAACATGTTTGAATATATAGGTCCTATTAAATTTTCCGTAATCGTTTGCGGTTCTGGAATCACTTCTAGTTCTACCATACTCCCACTACTGTTTTCTGAAAAAATCCATTTTAATAAAACTGTGGCAAGTCTAGAACAATATCACTATTGATCTCCCAGATGGTAGAAATGTCAACCCTCGTCAAAGCCAGGGTCAACCCACAAACAGCCATTACAGGAACGTGCCATGAGTTATCCAGTGTCTGGTTTTAAGCATAAGCTGGACAACTCCCCTTATCTTAACATCGTTAAGATATGAACCATTCTATATCCAATATAGAAACAGAGGCACTAATTTAATTGGAACCAGATTCAAATCATGCAGCTGTCTCCAGTGCATGACAACTTAATGGAAAAAAGGCTAATCATCAT
The DNA here is from genome assembly GCA_030015575.1 of Agapanthus africanus. Taxonomy (NCBI): domain Eukaryota; kingdom Viridiplantae; phylum Streptophyta; class Magnoliopsida; order Asparagales; family Amaryllidaceae; genus Agapanthus; species Agapanthus africanus. The sequence goes on along the minus strand of CM057345.1, from coordinate 422,318,921 downwards.
TACTCAACTTAGGAATCCATCCAATTATGAGTAACCTGAAAGAGAAACAAGTTTCTCAAAACCATTACTATTATCTGAATACCAATCACAAGAATCTACATCTTCGATCTCTTTGAAGAATCCCGATACTTGCGATACCTGGTTCTCTACTTTATTCTTATAACCACAACTTCTCAAAACTTAGACATTGTATTTCTACGAAACACTTGTCTAAAAACTAGAGAAGTCACAAGTAAACAAAACATAGTACGAGGACCTACCCCTTTGTCCTAATGGACACTGGACAACATACAATACTCTGTATAAGTCCACTGAGTTCAAATAACTCAATACCTGTGCATCGTAGGTTGAAAACTGTACCCGGGCGACTTCCTCAATTTATCACCAATTACAACGAATTCCGATATAATGAGGATGATCACCTAATTCCCAATAACTTACTCCCACTCATTATCTGTAAAACTGTACAGATATGAGAATGAAACCTGGTAAATACATACCCTGGAGTAAGTATGTAATCGGGAAATCAGTTTACAATTAACAATGCACAGTGAAACTGAAACATGAAAAATGTTTCGTAAGGGTATCCTGGTATTCCTAGTAATGCGTCTTCCATAATCCTATTCATGACTGTAACCGTATATTTCTTTGCCATCTCTCCAAATCCCTTTATTTGTCTTTAGTCGTTACCTTCTGTACACCATCATTAGGCTAAATGGTTTTCTTCCTTCCCTACCGTTCGGCACCAGCCTATGGTTTGGAAGAAGACTATCCAGTAAGCATAATAGGTGTACCCTCCTAATCCTAGGAGTACTCGCAACTTGAGAGAAGGTGATGATAAAAGACTACTGAATAATACCTTATTCTATTTCTCCCGAACTGGGGAAAAAGCAAAGGTGAAATAGGAGTAGCGATGAAGTACGCGGTTTGGTCGTGAATGATAACAGTCGTAATTTACTTTGCCCTCTTTCTAATCACTTTATTTTGTCTTTACATATTACCTTCTGTACACCCTACTTAGGCTAATTGGTTTTCTTCATTCCCTACCTTTCGGCACCAGCCTATGGTTTGGAATAAGACTATCCAATAAGCGTAATAGGTGTACTCTCCTAAACCAAGGAGCTCTCGTAACCTGAGAGAAGGTGATGATTAAAGACAACTGAATAAACTAATTCTATTTCTCCTGAACCTGGATCCATCCTCGAAGAAATCACTTCGAGTTCGTATATAACCATACGATGGATCTATCCAATAGAAGTGGATATCCGTAGTAATATGGGTTGTTCGGAGAAATGCAAAGGGTAAAAGAAGGAGGGACAATGATTTATGCAACTCGGACAATCCAAAAGTCTGTATTTTAAGAAGGTTCGGTCAACTTGGTCACTTTGTCATAGTCTAGGGTCGGTCAAAGGTCGCTGCCAAAAAGAGAAAGAGAAAAGAAACACTCTGCGTGCACTCTAACCTAGATTAGAATGGTTATCACTTTATCTAATCAGGAAACCTCCCACTGTAATCTCAAATTATCCTCCAAACCAGAAAGAAGAATTAGTCGGGATCACCCGAAGAGTAAACCAACTCATCAGTGAGAATCGGGATCCAACTATCATCGCATGATAACTTGATGGAAGCCACTCAAGTTATCACACTCCAGCAGGTATGCGCATATCTGGCAAGTTTCCTGTATGTTTGAAACTCCCGATGTGATTTTTGCCTCATGCTCTTATGACCTTGACGAAGGTCAACAAATCATAAGTCGCATGTCAAGTTCTACCCGTCATTGTCCAGGTTAATTTGAACCCACCGGCATAAGCCCTTGACGAAGGTCAACAAGGCTATATGACTGTCCCAAACCAACACATCTATCTATGCAACAAATGAATACCCCGCAGCTACCAAACACTATGCCTTGACGAAGGTCAACAAACATAGCTTGAATACTACTGACCATCCATAAGAAATGACGGAGGGCTACGGCTGGTTTTTGGCGAAAAACCTTTAACGTAATGAACTTGATATCGCTGAAGGAACCTGATAGCTTTTTATAAAATATAGTGACGAAAACGTTTTGCTAAAGAGGTCACTCCCGGTGAAGGGATCTCGGCTCTTTCCTCGTGGAATGAGGTGCAGGATATTCTAACTGAATATCGCGATGCAAAGCAACTTGTAATCGACTATATTGAAGTTATTACCCTGACGTAAACTTCTGCCCAAGGGGTCACTCCCAGTGAAGGGATCTCGGCCCTTGCCTCGTCGAATGAGGTGCGGGATATTCCAACTGAATATCACTTTGCAAAACAAAAGGAAACATCTTTGTAATAACACCTTTTAAAATTTGTTCCAACAACATTAAATATAGGTTTTTTTTATCCTTGCATTGATAAGAATCAATGCAGTCCCATCAATCAATCACACCAAAAAAGAACGAAAATAAAATGTACGTATATGCCATCCGCATTCGCCACTGGGTCCCGTCATCACCCGTTAGGTTACTTAACTAACGACAGAGCAGGGGCTGGACTAGCGCGGGTGTAAAACATATACAACATCTAATAGTATATACAAATATACAATAATCACTCCAGACGTGATAATATGCAACATTACAGAAAAGTAATAAGCATTACAGAACAATACAGATAATCTGGGATCCCCGGGTTTCACAGAGCCGCTACTGAAACCCGACGTTCCCCTGGTCGTGTGGATAGCCTGTGCAATGAGACCTAGACCCCTACGGGTGCGGAAAGTTACCCGCCAAAACCTGAAGCGAGGTGGTCCCCACAGCATAGTGAATGGAACACCCGGCACTTCAAGGAATCCGGTAAATTGAGCACCCCTCCTTTGGTCAACCTGTACCCCCTACGAGTGCGGCGAACAGTCTGCCAATTCTAGAGTGAGGCCCCTTTGCCTCTCAATGCCATGAGATACGGACATGTTGCCCTCCAGAACCCGGCTATCCGTGTACAGAAATAAAAATATGTACAACGGGTACATCGACCTCGACCCGGTCGTGCCCCAAAAGAATATTATACAAACAGGCAGTAACGGCAGTCCACATGTTGGACGCTCGCCCCGCAATATCAAAAGTACAAATAAATTGAAACTGCACTATCATTGCACACTGCTATCCACCACGACATATCCGCAACAATACAGCACAACACAGAACATCAACGCGAATGTCACGTTCGCAAACCCGTCTAAAAGAACTATAGCAATCAGACGCGGTTTACCGATCAAATGACATTCCCGGTCGGAGATATAATGTAAATACTGCATACTAACAAATTTAAAATTTCGATCGACTAAATTTCCCGAAGTTGGCCCCACTAACAACTGCTGTACAGTAACAAAATCTGGGCCCAAACAAATATTCCCAAAAGCCACAATTTCCTCATAGAAGCTCACTGTAAAAAATTGATGCATTGTTCCCACTAAAGAGCCGCGGTTCCGCGGTCAAACCTAGGGTTTGACCGCGGAACCGCCGCGTTCTTGTGGGATCACGTGCCCAATTTTTCTCAGTATTCTTAGATAACCCTGCTGAATATTCTGTGATATGAAAAATAATTTTAGGACATCATTTAAACTCGACAGAAACTCAGATGCTTGAAAAAGTAGTTTTTGCGAAATCCGTTCGATCGATGTTTTAAATGTGTTAGCGCAAGTTAGTATAGCTTAATGGTGAGGCTCTGATACCACTGTAAGTCCACGGTAGCGCCCCGGCCGTCTAACAGACGCCAAATGCGGAACAAAAAACCTTTAACGAAACTGGCTCTATCGCGAACCGTAACCCGGATCTGCCATTAAAGCTAAACTAACAAATTGCAAAAGGGGTAGAAACGTTATACCGAATGATCTGAGTCCTTCGGTCTTCAACCATCATCCCATGCTTTGTTGCGGCTGCTCCGATCTCCTCGATCTCCAATCTTGTCGTCCAGGTGGCACCACGTCGACGGATCTTTAAACGGGCTCCCGCCTCTGAACCAAGGCAACTCGATCGTCAAGTTTGCTAAAAGAGACGACCAAGATGAAGTAGAGAATGAGTAGAACACTTTGTCTCGTTACGTCCAAGGCTATGGACGAACGGTTAATGAAGTTGCCTTCTGGATCGATACGAAATGAGAAATGAAGTATATCAATTTCCATGAACCAAAATCCTTAATTTTTTCAAACAACAACCATCATGTATGAGAGGGGGGGAGGCCGGCCACTTATAGAGGGGAGGGGGTGAGTGTAGGAGAGGGGGGTGACCATAAGCAAAATATCTAGTATGAAAGCATTTAAAGCAAACCAATCATAATAAACCTAGTCACCTTGTCATTAATTGCACCATTAATGACCTAATGACTCACTAGCCTTGTCACCCTCTTCTAGACGCTTCTAGAAATATGACTCACCCTCATCAAGAAAAGATAAATCCGAATTTAACCGATTGTTAAATACGGCTGATAGAATACTGGAAACTGGCAACTTCCAAAAGTGATCCTGAAACGAATTTCAGGATAACCCCGTATCAGTATAAACATACTCGTATCTGTATTACGACCGAATATAAATGCAACTGAGACAAAGATATTATATCTACACAGTACAATACTGGGTTCCGGCTTAAACCAAAGCCTACCAGTATTATCTGCCCGAAAAACGACACTTGCGAAAATGCACGTGCTTTTTCCGAACCTTGCCATATCACCATACGGCCTCTACAACATTTCGCCCGAACTTGGGAAAGTGTCTGTGGGGGACTCTAATGACTCATCAACACATTGGCACTGGGTATAACCCCTAGCACGTCAGAGGTACAAGCTGTACGTAACGGTTTGCCTATGTATTGATTGGAAGGGAAGCGGACGAGCGAACTCATCTATAAACCCTACTGAGCGTGACAGTGACAATGTATATACAGTTCGGTCCATTCGTCTAAAGAGTATCGCATATCGAGTCTAGGGGGGTGGATAAAGTCAGACCCCTAATAACGCAATAAATCATGTCGGCATGAAGCCCATTACCACCTGAGAAACTACTGATCCAAATCAGTAATTCTCCACTACCTCGGCCGAGGATTCCTAGTGATGGCCACCCGTGCACTGCGCGACATCAACCCCCAATACCGGGAGAGACGAATCCCCGAAGATCCGCTCACTTGCCTCCAATGTGGCTCGGGACTGTACCCAACTAAAACCTGTTTGCACAACTCTTTTGAGCGTGGTAGGGTAGTAATCTAAGCACAGTGGGAACTCACATGAGACAAACAACGATCTCAGGTCGATGAACTAACCTGTACACATGTCACCAGGGAATTGCTATCTGACGATATATATAATACCAACTAGCAGATTCCCGGCGAGTCCTGTCCGATGTACTCATAACTCAATGAGCACCTGTATACATCTTAGGTGATCAAACTGACACCAGTGGCTTGTGAGACCGGCCACCGCCCCTCGTCGGGGTCTCGACTGTATACACTAGTCTACTCCGGAGTATCGATGCCCTGTCTCAAAACTCCCACGACTAGGGACACTTTTAAGGATGTGCTTACAGACCCCAGCTCCCATGTATATGATCACCATCATACTGCTGGCTGTCAAGCAGAATCCTATGGGCTCTATCAATCATGCAATAGCATGAATACGATGATAAAGACAAACCAGATAGCATACTATCATCTTGAGTAAGACTGTCATATCGGTATAGGTCCTGCCTCAATCATTGCAATCACATACCTGCGATCCAATAATTGACTTTGAGGGCACTATCTCCAACAAATAGGGAGGACATTCTTGCTCGACATGATAGTATGCTATCTGGTTGTACTTTATCTTAACATGTACTTTGATTGTCTCTAATACATGTTGATAAAGCCCTTAGGATATGTACTCGACTACTGGGACTATGATGAGATCATACTAGTGAGGCCACGGTAGTCGACGAGTACATCCTATAACTGTTCCTAGTCGAGGGTGTATCGAGACAGGGCATCGATGCACCAGAGTAGACTAGCGTATACGCATCTTGACCCATATGATGGGCGATGGATGATCCCATATCCATCGGTGTTTGACATCAAGGATGGTGTATGGGTGCTCAGTGGAGACTGGTTACACTGGACGGACTCGCCGAGAACTCCCAGATGATATTATACGTCAGATGGCAGTTCTTCGGTGACACGGGTACAGAGTAGTCTGTTGACCCGAGATCGTCATAGAGTCTTGTGTGATTCCCACTGTGCTTTGATTTCCACCTTACCACGTCCAAGAGGGCGTGCAAAACAGTGGTTTTTGGGTACAGTCCCGAATCACATGGAGGCAATGAGCGATAGGAGGGGATTCGTCTCTCCCGGTATAGGGAGTTGATGTTGTGCTGTGTTCGATTGGCTATAACTGGAAATCCCTGGCCAGGGTTGCTGAGATTTACTGGTAAGTGTTATCAGTAGTTTCTCAAACTGTTATAGACCTCATATCGACACGACTTATCGTGCTACTGGGGTCTGACGTTTACCACCCCTAGGCGAGATATGCGACATATCAGACGACGAGACCGGACTGTACGGGAGTGTTACTGATTGGATTCGCAGGAGTACTAGCAGGCTTGCTTGTGGATCTTCTGATCGCTCAATACCCGGGTGGCCGTTACGTTTAGTAGACCGCTTGCGGCTTGTGCGTGTTTGATATGATCATCATCTACTGCCGGCGTATTGACGAGTCTTTAGAGTCCTACACAGGGGTTTCCTGGCTCAAGCGAAACGGAGTAGGAGCGCATATGAGATATGTGCGGGACAGAGATCGATACGATATGATACCGTATTCTATTCTCGCGATTTATGACATTGATCGGTTGTATGCGATATAGCCGGGTTATCGGATCCAGTGTTGATTCGATAAGTTGTTACTTTTGATATTAGTCGGTTATAGCCGGATTATTAAATCAAGAGTTGATTTAATAATTTAATGTATAATTATATATTTGATATATTACATTACATTAACTAGTATTAGCTCACTTAAGATTTATTTTCTCACAAGTTTGTGCACATTGTTTATATGTGATAAATGCAAGTGTACATGATTGTATCATGCTTGATGATACATCAATGATGGGTGTATGAGACTTATATCAAGTTTAGGTTAAATTAGGGTTTACTTATTTCCTTATAATAACAAAAGAGAGGAGACTTTAGTCAATGTTATCAAGCTTGTAGAAGCTTGTATGCAACATTGACAAAGTCAACTCTTTTGTCATTATTTAGGATATTTAGTTAACCTAACCTTTAACCTAATCCCTTGGTCAATTCTCTACATGAGTTAAGCATGATAGCTTAACTCACCCATGGTTAAATAAGAGGATAATAATTCATATGATGAATTATTCATTCTCTCTTCTTCTTCTTCTTCATCAAGCTCCATGAAAAGCTTGCTAGCTCCAATGGTGCCATAAGGAAAAATGTGAGAAAAACAATTCTAAAGTGAGCCCACTTCCTACTTCTTCATCCTCTACCACTTGCCATATAGTAGAGTGTGTTCTCTTCACAAAGTTCATGACTTAGTGAAGGAATAGCTTGAGTTAGTGTCTCCCCGACGTAGATCATCTTCGGCCTCGAAGTCAACGTAGCAAGCACGTTCGTTCTTCTTGTGGATCTTCTCTAGAATCCGAAGTTCACGATCGCAGCGAAGGGGACATCTACATGGAGCTATTGAAGTGAAGGACCGGATCTACAAAGGTTGTATTCCCTTTCACTTGTAGTTAAAGTTGTTAACTTGCAAGTTTTCGCCTAAACCCTAGTTTAAAGATCCGTATTAGAGTTGTTCGGCACGGCTAAAATTTTAATCGGGCATGGTTGATGCCTCGTAGACCCTTGTGCGCATGCCTATCAACCCTACAGTGGTATCAGAGCCAAGCTAGAGCTTTAGGCGAAGTGTAGACGAAGTTAGAAATCCGATCGAACCCCGAAACCCTAATTCAAACCCTTCTCTGTACATTTTTTTTGAAATTTTGGATTTTTCCAAATTAAAAATACTCAAAAAATTCTGCAGGGTTTTCTAGGAATTACTGTGCAACACGTGGGCCTGACTCCATAAAGGCGCCGCGGAACCGCGGCCGTACCCCTGGTCGCGCGGCGGTTCCGCGGCCATTCTGTGGCCTCTTACTCCAGTGTTTGCACAGTAATCTCCATATGTAAGTCCTATGTTTTCTGGGTAATTTTAATTTGTACTCAAGAGTTGAGTTTTCTGGGTTGTATTGGGGACTCGATGATTCGATCGGATTATTTAACTTTGTTTATGTTTTCCGGATATTTAGAACGTGTTAAAAAGTTCGACCGGATGTCAATATCTCACTTTTTCCCCTGCCGGAAAATTTCCAAGTGTTAGATTTTTCCATAGTTTAAGAACGTTCTAAGTCGTGCAAGTAACGCGATGGACCCTCTAGAAGACAACAAACCTTAACTCGATTATGTGGCCGTCTTGAACTGCCTTTTGAACCATAGGGTTTAGGGCAGTACGGCGTGCCACATATGAGGCGTTGGCTTGACCCTTCTACGGCTGGACCGTTGATACTGTGGCATATGATGGATGTTTTTAAACTCCCCTCAAATGTTGAGAACTATTTGGGAAAACTTGGGTGTTTGATTATTCGATCGGAAAGTTTAACATTTTCTATTTATCTGGAATGTGATACAATAATTGGAATCCACATCAAGTTATGAGATAACTAATTTGAATGTTATAAACATAGCAGTTTAGTCTCAGATGATCGGTTGCCACGGAATTTTGATGTGATCAAAAGTCCGTCGCAATCACGTAGCGTACGCGGATACTCGCCGGGTAAACTTAATAGACAGCCATGCCCTATAGCCCCGACCAAGTGACTGTAGGAGAACCCCGTTGCCAAAAAGCATCCGTTCGGGTGCTCACGGCAGCGGTGTTCCGCCTTAGTGCACTTCGTCGATGGCATCGGGGGTGCGCCCGTCTACTAAAGTTTGCGACGAGCATTCGATCAGGATGTCGGGAATCTTGTTGAATTGCCCGACTTGATATTGAAAAGAGTTTTCGATATGGAGACTAAAATGCGGGGTTTATAATTGTTAGGCATGCGATGTCTAAGGAGGTTGCGGATTCCAACTGTTGTAGTTTTACACTTTCTTTTCTGCGACCGTAAGTGTAATATGTGATATCGCCGGTTTCGTTGCTATATGTCAACGGCAATTGGGATGCGTATATTTACTTACGTTGATGACATGTGATGTTATGTGTTGCTGGATATGTTATATTGGATCGTCGCGTTTTGAATAGCCGGGGGTTTTTATGTGAGATGAGTGTTTTTTCATTTTCATTCATGTAAAAACTTGTATGTAATATTCTTTTATTGGGGCACTTCCGGGATGAGGTTGATGTCACCATTTGTATATTATTTACTTTTCCGCACTAGGATAGACCCAAGGAGGAGAGCACAAGTAACCGGGTTCTGGAGTCCAGTGGGAGACCAACTCGAGGAGTCGAGTCCGGGTCTCCTAACTCTAGAATTGGTAGGGTTGCTTGCCGCTCTCGTAGGGATCTAGGGGTGTGGGTTTGGCTATTCATCGCGACCGTGGAATCCGTGTTTTATAGAGGCTCAAAATAAAACACGGACGTCCTAGTATATCCAATGTTTCATATGTTTCTTCTGCTGTGATATCTGTGATGTGATCATAAAATATGTTGTGATAGATACAGTATATAGTATATATGATATATTATATAGAAGTTACTTATGTTTTACACCCGCACAAGCCCTGCCCCGCTCTGCCGTTAGTTACCTAACCTAACGGTGCACGAGGGGACATCGAGGCGAATACGGATGGTATAAGTGTACGTCGTATTTATCTGTGATGTTTAGGTGACTTAAATGATGGGACTTCATTAATATGATTAATGAAAGAAAAGAAACCTAAAAGATGTTGTGGAATCGAATTTTCAAAAACAGGTAGCTACAGTTCTTGCTTTGCATCGCGGTGTTCCTTGTAGAACATCCTGCACCTTATTCGATAAGGAAAGGGCCGAGATCCCTTCACCGGGAGTGACTCCTTTAGCAATAACTGGCAGATGCTACAACACTCGGTTTGTCTTTTGATTGCTTTTGGAGTTTTTACTTTGCATAGTGATATTTGTGAAATATCCTGCACCTTATTCGATGAGGAAAGGGCCGACGATCCCTTCACCGGGAGTGACCCCTTTAGCAAAACTAGAAAAGCCTCAAAAACACTCCATTTTAAAATCATTTAATTCTACAACGATATCAAGTTCATAACGCAATAGGTTTTCAGAAAAACCTGTCGTAACCCTCCGTCATTTCAGATAAGTCCTGCTTAGTATTCGTGCTGCGTTTGTTGACCTTGTCAAGGCGCAGTGTGCGGTAGCTGACCAGTATTTATCTGCTTATGCATATGATGCAGATTGGATTAGGGTAGTCGTACGGCCTTGTTGACCTTGTCAAGGGTCATGCGGGTGGGTTTAATTCAATCAAGAAATGACGGGTTGAACATGACTTACGGTCTATGGTTTGTTGACCTTGTCAAGGTCATAGATCGTTTGGGGCAAAATATTATCAGGAATTTCAAGTGTTGAAATTTGCAATGAGATTGCATACCTTCTATGAGATAGTTGGATCCCGATACCCGCTGCGAGTAAGAGTTACTCCTGAGAGAGTTTTACACATTACAATTAGCCGATCAAGTAGGTGTCTAGAAAGGTGTTAACGGGGTTAAGCCTCTGGGAAAACGAGGTTTACTTTAATTAGGTCCGTACGAAATCACAGGGAATCTCCCTCAAAGTACCGATATTGGCCTGGCTGAAAGATTGGCGAAATTGTAGGGTGTAATTAATCCCGGCTAGTCTTTCCTTTTAGGGTTTGAAGGAAGATTTGATAAAAACAGTGGAAGCCATCCTGATTAGATAAAATAATAACCAATCTGATCTTGCAAGAGCATACGCTGAGTGTTTTCTTCTCTCTCTCTCCAGGTAGCGACCATGCCACGCCTTAATCAAGATAATAAAACGAATATATTGACCGAACCCGCTTGTTATACTGAGCTGGGGAACGTTGGTCCCGCTCTAACTTATAATTGTTATAAGATAGAGCAGGAAATTGGGGATTACCAGAATTCCCGTGCCGCCCAAACGAAGAAAGTGCATGCTGATGCATCTTCTTCGGGTATGTTCATTACAGAGAACTGTTTCTCAGTATCCTTTACGTCCTGAGTATAAGATACCGGATCAAGATCCCGCATATGTAATCTGTTACATGGGCTACAGAAAGGTAGAGAACTGAGAACGGGTGATAAGTTTCATGAGACAGAAAACGGTGCAAGTGTTGCAGCCAAATCTGTTGGTCACTGTCACTCTGTATTACCAGAATACATTGATTCTGAATGAATGTTATTAGATACCGAACCTGATATACAACATCATATCAGTCTCTTTATTAGTAAAGAAAGGATATAATTTTGTATTGTTGGATAATATTTTGAACATTTCCTATATCAAGAGTTGATCGGTTCAGGCACGTTATCTAAAAGCATTGATGTTCTAAATCAAACTACAGTTCTTAGTATACAGAACACACACAAGAGGAAGAGTTCAGAAATGAACGAATCCTTCTTGAGGCATTGTAGACTAGGTCATATCAATTCGACCTGACTAGCTCAAGTTACATAAAGATGCATATTTAAATTAGTTTGAATTTACATCTTGTGAAACTTGCCGGTCATGTCACAGAGATAAGATGACCACAGCTCCGTTTATTGGAAATAGAGAAAGAGTTAGTGAACTCTTAGGATGATACATGTTGATGTATGCAGGTCCCCTGTCTACACATGCCAAGACCGGTTCTTTATACTTCATTACATTCTCTGATGATCTCTCAAGATTCAGATATATGTTCTTGTTGAAACATAAGTCCGAAGCTTTTGAGATATTCACAGAATATAAGTTAGAAGTAGAGAACCAAAATACGGGTATAAGTATTATGTCCTTTGATGAGACCAAGGAGGAGAATACTTGAGCACGGAATTCCTGGACTATTCTAAAGGAGAATGAGATTCTCTCTCAACATTACTCCTCTGTATACACCACAGCACGTCGGTGTATCGGGGCGGAGCAATAGCACCCTATGTGATATGGTGTGCTCTATGATGAGTACAACTAAGTTTCCTGTTTCCTTTTGGGAGTTATGCACTTGAGAAGCTGCATACCTATTAAATAGGGTTCAAATCAAATCAGTTGCCTACCACTTCATATATGATATGGAATAGGAAGAGCCCATATCTTAAGTATGTTAAGATTTGGGGTTGTCCGGCCTATGTCTGAAAAGCAAAATCCGGACAAGCTCAAGGTAAAGTAAGTTCTGTGGAAGTTTGTTGGATATCCCAAGCATTCGCAAGGGAATATCTTCTACCAAACCGAGAAACAAAAGTGTTTTATTTCTCAAAATGCCACCTTTGTGAAAGGGAATTTCTTGTGGAAAAATGTATGGTCATGAGGTAGAACTGGAAAGAGTTCTAGCTATACAAACTACAGCAGATGATTTGGAAGAACCAAAGGATTCAGTAGATTCCAACGAATCTCAGCCTCTCCACCGATCTAGTAGGGTTCCTCACCCACCTGATGTAAGTCCGTGTTGCCCACCCCGGTGCTTACGGGGAGGCGGAAAACATAATAAAAATCGGATTTTTAATGACTTAGGCAACATGGACTATGCATGTGAGGATCTTTGCTAAACATAAACTAGCTAACCCTAACTACAAAGTAACTAAGTGATGAAAGGTTATACCTTTGGTCTTTAGTCCTTCTCTCCTTGCTCCTAGGTATGGTAGAAAAGGATCACCTTGCTTGTCTTCTCCCGTCAAAGAAGGATCCACTTGAAAGCCACCACCTTTAGCTTCAACTCCAAGCTAGGAGCAACTAGAGTACAAGAAATGCTAAGACTTGAACCCTAGAAGTGAGTAGAGAAGATCAAGAGAGGGTTTTTCTCAAGCCCTTTTTGTTTCTCAACACATGAGAGGGAGAGAGCTTGAGGGAGAGGATGAGCAAGAGAGAGAAAAGATATGATAGAATGAGAGAATAGTGAGCCATTCTCACTAATATGTGAGGATAATTTTAATTAGATAATTAGCTTGAAAATTGTCATGATAAATCATGAATTGACCATTATCATTTCATTTTTTGCAAAGATCAAAGAGCATCTTCCAAATGAAATGATTATGGTCAAGTTGTCAACATGGTCAACAAGTCAATGAAGTCAAATTGTCAACAACAACCATGCACAATAATTAAGCTAATTATCAATTAACAATAATCCACACAAAAACAATAGGGTTAATAAAATGACAAATGCCATTAACCCAAAACAAGGTCCTCTCCCCCAATCTCAAGCAACTGTGCATACGCACCCGCATTCGTGATCCGAGGAACACGAACACAATAAGAAAAACCAATCTCAAATCATATACTAGGATCCGGCTTAAACCAAAGCCCGCTAGTATAAACTGTCCGGACAGCAAACGTGCACAAGTGCGCGGATGCGAACGAACCCTGTCGCAAAACCATGCGACCTCTACTCGTTTTGCCTAAAGGCGAATAGCTCTCTGTGTGGGACTCTAAAGACTCGACACTACGCTGGCAGTGGGTTTAACCACAGACCGCAAGCGGCACTAGCTGTACGTAACGGTCCCCAGGTAGATGTCGATAAGAAGACTGACGAGGTGAACCCCATCTGCACTCCTACTGAGCCTGTATGTGACAGTCTCCGTACAGTCCGGTCTGTTCGTCTGATACATCGCATGGCGGGCCTAGGGGGGCGGTGAACGTCAGTCCCCTAATAGCGGTACAAGTCGTGTCGGAGTGTAGCCCAGAACACCCTGAGATAACACTGGAAACCTACCAGTATATCTCGCTTGCCCTGGCCAGGGACTACTCGTGTAATGGCTCTCCTAGACACAGCGCGATGTCAACCCCCAATACCGGGAGAGACGAATCCTGTCTAACCGTCACTGCCTCCAAGTGCTTCGGGACTGCACCTAAAAACTACCTGTTTGCACAGCTCCTTTGAGCCGTGGTAGGGTAGTAATCAAAGTGCAGTGGGAACATACTCGAGGCGAAGTGACAGTGTCAAGTCAGCGGACTAAGCTGTACTCATGTCACCTGGGAACTGATAACTGACGATAGGTATATTACCAACCAACAGTTCCCGACGAGTCCTGTCCAGTGTACTCGTAACCTAACGAGCACCCGCATACTATCCCAAGTACGACGTACTAACGGCTGTGGGACAGACCGTCTCCCACACTGGGATGAGAAGCGCATACGCTAGTCTACTCCGGAGTATCGATGCCCTGTCTCGATAGTCCAACGACCAGGGACCTGTATAAGGATGTGCTTATAGATTACCCAGCTCCCACGAGTGCGAGCGCCATCACAACGCTGGTAATCAAGCAAAGATCCTAAGGGCTCTACTAATATGTATACCAGCAATATGTTAAAAGAAACACATGCACATATTAAAGCAGAGACAAACCAAGTAGCATACTACCATTTCGAGCAAGATTGTATATACAACTGTGAATATCCCAAGCTTCCATTAAGTAATATACAAGCTAGTATGATACAGTAATGGCCTCTAGGGCATATACACTAACAATCTCCCACTTGCACTAAGGCCATGTACTGGCGTATCGAAGACCTATCATCTCGATCAGCCGCTCGAACTGAGTCTGGGGCAAGGCCTTGGTGAATGGATCTGCTGTGTTATCCTCTGATGCAACTCTCCGGACCTCGATCTCCTGGCGATCCACGATCTCCCTGATCAGGTGATACCGCCTTAAGATGTGTCTGGATTTCTGATGGGACCTGGGTTCCTTCGCTAAAGCTATAGCCCCGTTGTTGTCGCAATACAGAGGTATTGGGTCAACAATGGACGGAACCACCTGAAGTTCTTTCAAGAACTTCCTCATCCAGACAGCTTCTTTTGCGGCATCAGATGCAGCGATGTATTCCGCTTCCATAGTCGAGTCAGCAACGGTTTCCTGTTTGGAGCTCTTCCAACACACCGCCCCTCCATTGAGGGTAAAGACAAAACCCGACATGGACTTGGAATCATCCTTGTCACTCTGGAAGCTGGAGTCAGCAAAGGCCTCAACCTGCAGGTCTTTTCCGCCATACACCAAGAACATCTCCTTAGTCCTTCTCAGGTACTTGAGAATGTTCTTTACTGCTATCCAATGTTTCTCCCCAGGGTTTGACTGATACCTGCTTACCACACTCAGTGCATAAGCCACATCCGGTCTGGTACACAACATCGCATACATTATAGAGCCTACCGCAGAAGCGTAGGGTATAATAGACATGCGATCCCTCTCCAAATCAGTCTTGGGAGACATCTCTTTGGAGAGGGTGATCCCGTGACAAGCCGGTAGATTACCGCGCTTGGAATCTTCCATACTGAATCTCTTCAGTATGGTGTCGATGTACCTGGACTGCGAGAGTCCTAATATCCTCTTGGATCTGTCACGGTAGATCCGGATACCCAGAATGTAGGAGGCATCACCCAGGTCTTTCATGGAGAACCTGTGTGACAAGAACCCCTTGACAGATTGTAGCATAGGAATGTCATTTCCTATTAAGAGAATGTCATCCACGTATAAAACGAGGAATACTACAGTTCTCGCTACAAATCTACAATAGATGCATGGTTCATCTGGATTTTTGATAAAGCCAAATTCTTTGACTGTCTCATCAAAACAGATGTTCCAACTCCGCGATGCCTGCTTGAGTCCATAAATGGACTTGAGCAACTTGCACACCTTTCCGCTGCTCCCACCCTGAATGAAACCCTCTGGCTGGTCCATATAGACACACTCCTCTAAATGACCATTTAGAAAAGCTGTCTTTACGTCCATCTGCCAAATCTCATAATCGTGGAAAGCAGCGATGGCAAGAAGGATCCGAATGGATTTCAGCATAGCTACTGGAGAAAAGGTTTCGTCATAGTCCAAACCAGGTCGCTGACGAAAACCCTTTGCTACCAGTCTAGCTTTATAGGTCTCAACCTGTCCATCTACACCAATCTTCCTTTTGAAGATCCACTTGCATCCTACGGGTTTTACCCCGTCTGGAGCAATGTCCAACGTCCATACCTTGTTGGTGTACATGGACTCCATCTCGGTCCGCATTGCATCCAGCCATTTTACCGAGTCGACGCTCTGAATGGCTTGCTGGAAGCTAGTAGGCTCATCACAATCCAGGATGCAGTCTTCTCTATCCCCATCAATGAGAAAACCGTAGTATCTCTCGGGCGGATGAGACTGCCTACTACTCCTGCGGAGTGGCATAGGAATGTCCTGTTCTTTTGAACCTTCTGGTTCCACTAAACTTTCAGTAGTAGTTTGTGGTTCTGGAATTTCTTCCAGTTCTATTGCGCTCCCACTTATTTCTTTTTCTATGAACTGATGTTCTAGAAAGTGGGCATTGCGAGAAACAAGGACTTTTTGTTCCTCTGCGTAATAGAAAAGATACCCCCTGGAGTTCTTTGGGTATCCCACAAACTTGCACAGTACTGAGCGTGCCTCGAGCTTGTCCACATGCTGCTTTTTGACATAAGCTGGACATCCCCAAATCTTCAAGTATTGAAGATAGGGTTTCTTCCCACTCCATAACTCATATGGTGTGGTAGGCACAGTCTTAGTGGGAACACGGTTCAAAAGATATGCAGCTGTTTCTAGCGCATATCCCCAGAATGATCGCGGTAACTCAGCGTTACTCATCATGGACCGTACCATATCCAATAGGGTTCGGTTCCGTCTCTCCGATACACCGTTATGTTGCGGGGTGTATGGAGGAGTAAGCTGAGAGAGAATTCCATTCTCTTTTAAGTAATTCAGGAATTCGGCACTTAAGTATTCTCCTCCTCGATCCGATCTTAGGATCTTGATACTTTTGCCTGTTTGTTTTTCTACTTCATTTTTATATTCCTGGAACTTATCAAAAGCTTCGGATTTATGCTTCATTAAGAAGATATGTCCGAATCTTGAGAAATCATCCGTAAAAGTTATGAAGTAAGAAAAACCGCTTCGCGCATGTGTAGACATTGGACCGCACACGTCACTGTGTACGAGTCCCAAGAGCTCGCTCGCTCTTTCTCCGTGTCCAGAAAACGGAGCCTTTGTCATCTTTCCTTTGAGACAGGATTGACAAGTTGTATACGATTGATATTCGAACGAATCTAAGTATCCTTCAGTATGTAACTTAGTCAATCTTCTCTCGTTGATGTGACCCAGTCTACAATGCCATAAGAAAGTTTTATTAATTTCTGGAGACTTTCTTTTGTGTGTATTCTGGATATTGAAAATCTGTGGTTGGTTTAAAACGTATATACCGTTGTTCAATGTACCTGACCCAATCAACACTTGATTAAGGTGAATGTTCACTACATTACTTACAAATGCAAATTCATAACCTTCTTTAGATAATAAAGATACAGAAATGATATTACAGGTTGCATTTGGTACATAATAACAACTACGCAAAACCAAAAAGTGTCCATCTGATAATCCCAGGTGATAGTCCCCCACGGCCTCAGCATCCATGCTAGCACCGTTCGCAACTCTGAGGGTCATGTCACCTGCCTTCAAAACTCTACGCTTTCTCAACGCCTGCAAAGAATTACAGATATGAGATCCTGATCCGGTATCCAATACCCAGGAATTAGAGTTTATTGATAGACAATTTTCAATAACATACACACCTGAAGCTGAAGCTGCAACTCGCTTCAAATCCTGTGTTCTGGCTTTCCAAGCCTTGCAATCTTGTTTCCAGTGACCACTTTTGTGACAATAGAAGCATTCTTCCTTCCCCACCAGCTTCCCCGCTACCTTTGTTGCTTTACCCTTTCCCTTCGTATCCACTTTACCGACACCGCCTCTTGGTTTGGCGGGGGCTTTCTTCTTCTTGCCCTTGGCTTTCGCCCTGGACCTAGAAGAGGAAGATCCTCCTACAAACAAAGTGGATGTCTCCCTACCCTTCTGTAGGGTGCCCTCAGCAGTCCTCAACATGTTCAGAAGTTCGGCAAGTTCAACCTCCTTTCCTTGCATGTTGAAGTTAAGAATGAACTAGGCGTAAGTGGAAGGAAGGGACTGGAGAATCAAATCGGTATAGAGTTCATTCTCCAACGTGGTCCCAAGGTCCGCGAGCTCCTCTATGTAGCCGATCATCTTAAGCACGTGGTCCGCTACCGATGATCCGACGGCCAACCTTGCCGAAAAGAGCTTCTTCGACACTTCGTATCTAGCGATACGAGACTGCTCTCCATACAGTTCTTTTGTATGGAGAAATATGGACTCTAGGTCCATATTCTCGTGCCTCCTCTGATGGTCGTTGTCCATCGAGGCTAGTACGAGGCATCTGGCCCTCGCGCAATCTATCTCCCATGTCTTACGGATTTCAACATCCGCGACGCTGGAGGTGGGACCTGGGACAGGGGGAGCTTTGGTGGTAAGTATATACCCCAGCTTGTCATAAGTGATAGCCATCTTGACATTCCTGAGCCAATCTTTGTAGTTTGGCCCTGTCAATATGTTTTTATCTAATAGTAACTTAAGTCCGGTCATCTTGAATGGTCGCTGCAATTAGGAGAGAGAAAAGAAACACTTTAGCATGATGCTCTTGCAAGTTTAGAGTGGTTTTTAGTTTGTCTAAACTGGATGGCTCCCACTGTCTCTCGAATCCCTTCTCAAACCATAAAGAAAAGGATTAGCCGGGATCATTCTCACCGTACAATACTTGCTTAACCGTTCAGCCAGGCCAGTGTCGGTACTTCGAGGGAGGTTTTCCAACGCTTTCGCGAAGTTCCTTAATTAAGTAACCTCTTTTTCCTGTGGGCGTAGCCCCGCTAACACCTTTCTAGGCACCTACTAGGTTTATAGCATTGATCGTTAAGTGAGAGTTTTCCCGAGGAGTAGCATATACTCACAGTAGGATCGGGATCCAAATATCATCGCGTGATAAAGCCGAAGGAATCCTACCAGAATTATCACACTCCAAATGGTATGCAACGCTAGCAAGTTTCAGTACTTATGAAACTCCCGATGTGGATTTTTGCCCCATGCTCTTATGACCTTGGCGTGAGGTCAAAATGTCATAAGTCACATGTCAAGTTCTTCCCATCATTATCCTGGTTAATTTGAACCCACCCGTACCTACCCTTGACGTAGGCCAAAACGGCAGTACGACTGTCTCAAATCAACGCATTCTATCTATGCAACGGATAAATATCCGGTAGCTACCAATCACTATGCCTTGGCGTGAGGTCAAAATACATAGCTTGAATACTACCGAATATTTAACCGAAATGATGGAGGGCTACGGATGGTTTTGGCGAAACCGTGAACGTAGTGAACTTGATATAATCGATGGAACGAGATAGCTTTTAAAAGGAGTGGTTCAAGCTCCGCGTTTAAAAGTTTAGTTTTGAAAAGAACCGAGTGGTTTTCAAAGTGTTCCAATCGACTTTTACTTGGTTTATTTCTTGCATTAGTTCTTTTAATGCGTCCCATCATTTAATCCTACCATTGCAGAAAACAACCAAAATATGACGTACGCTTATGCCATTCGCATTCGCCACGGGGCCCCGTCATCACCCGTTAGGTTACTTAACTAACGACAGAGCGGGGGCTGGGCTAGCGCGGCTGTAAAACATAAGCAACGCCTAAATAGTTATTATATATAAATATATAGCAATGATAGACATTACAGATCACAGATGAATACATTGGATATACTAGGAATCCGCAATGCGTTCGAGCCTGCAACGCAAAGCGGATTACACGGTCGCGGTGAATAGCCAATACCCCACCCAAGACCCCTACGGGTGCGGCAAACTACCCGCCAAGCACCCGAAGCGAAGCAACCTCCCTCACCACCGTGAGTAGGCCACTCGGCACTTCGAGATACCCGGTAGTTTGTGCACCCCCTCCATGGGTCTATCCTAGGAGCAAAAACAGTAAAAAGAATTATACAATGACGGCTACAACCCCGACCCGGTTGTACGGCCATACAAAGAATATTATTACATCAATTTACATGTTACAAATGAATGAAAGAAAAACAACGCTCATCTCACATCCACCCCGGCCATTCACCCGCGACAATCCAATCCATTCATATCCACAAACCAATAACAATCACAGATCATGTATAACCCCGACTAATCGTCTTATAGCGATTAGCCGACGTTCAATACATGCAAGCATTACAGATATAACCGATATAGTTAAAGTGCAGTGAAGTTCGGAAAAATACGGAATTATAGGACCCCAAAAGGAAATTTCTTTTCTGGAAAATCTGGGTACATATAATATATCCTAAAAATCCCAAAACCAACAAAAACACACTCTGCACGAAAAACGATGCGCCGATCACGACAATACGCGGCGGTTCCGCCGCATATACCTACTTCATGCGGCGGAAGCGCGGCGACTTGAGGGAATTAGGGTATCGTTTTTCTTGGGTGTATTCACAAAACCCTGAGACGATTTTACATGTATACAGTTTTTCATTTTGAGCAGAAATAATTTTAACAGAAACTTGGATTTTGTTAAAGTTTGGTTTTGTGATTTTTCCGGTTCCGAACTTCGTTACACTTAACTACTTAACTAGTTTAGGTTTAGTTAGGCTCTGATACCACTGTAAGTCCGTGTTGCCCACCCCGGTGCTTACGGGGAGGCGGAAAACATAATAAAAATCGGATTTTTAATGACTTAGGCAACATGGACTATGCATGTGAGGATCTTTGCTAAACATAAACTAGCTAACCCTAACTACAAAGTAACTAAGTGATGAAAGGTTATACCTTTGGTCTTTAGTCCTTCTCTCCTTGCTCCTAGGTATGGTAGAAAAGGATCACCTTGCTTGTCTTCTCCCGTCAAAGAAGGATCCACTTGAAAGCCACCACCTTTAGCTTCAACTCCAAGCTAGGAGCAACTAGAGTACAAGAAATGCTAAGACTTGAACCCTAGAAGTGAGTAGAGAAGATCAAGAGAGGGTTTTTCTCAAGCCCTTTTTGTTTCTCAACACATGAGAGGGAGAGAGCTTGAGGGAGAGGATGAGCAAGAGAGAGAAAAGATATGATAGAATGAGAGAATAGTGAGCCATTCTCACTAATATGTGAGGATAATTTTAATTAGATAATTAGCTTGAAAATTGTCATGATAAATCATGAATTGACCATTATCATTTCATTTTTTGCAAAGATCAAAGAGCATCTTCCAAATGAAATGATTATGGTCAAGTTGTCAACATGGTCAACAAGTCAATGAAGTCAAATTGTCAACAACAACCATGCACAATAATTAAGCTAATTATCAATTAACAATAATCCACACAAAAACAATAGGGTTAATAAAATGACAAATGCCATTAACCCAAAACAAGGTCCTCTCCCCCAATCTCAAGCAACTGTGC
The DNA here is from genome assembly GCA_030015575.1 of Agapanthus africanus. Classification (NCBI taxonomy): domain Eukaryota; kingdom Viridiplantae; phylum Streptophyta; class Magnoliopsida; order Asparagales; family Amaryllidaceae; genus Agapanthus; species Agapanthus africanus. Next base: position 422,297,442 of record CM057345.1, on the reverse strand, counting down.
ATACGCACCCGCATTCGTGATCCGAGGAACACGAACACAATAAGAAAAACCAATCTCAAATCATATACTAGGATCCGGCTTAAACCAAAGCCCGCTAGTATAAACTGTCCGGACAGCAAACGTGCACAAGTGCGCGGATGCGAACGAACCCTGTCGCAAAACCATGCGACCTCTACTCGTTTTGCCTAAAGGCGAATAGCTCTCTGTGTGGGACTCTAAAGACTCGACACTACGCTGGCAGTGGGTTTAACCACAGACCGCAAGCGGCACTAGCTGTACGTAACGGTCCCCAGGTAGATGTCGATAAGAAGACTGACGAGGTGAACCCCATCTGCACTCCTACTGAGCCTGTATGTGACAGTCTCCGTACAGTCCGGTCTGTTCGTCTGATACATCGTATGGCGGGCCTAGGGGGGCGGTGAACGTCAGTCCCCTAATAGCGGTACAAGTCGTGTCGGAGTGTAGCCCAGAACACCCTGAGATAACACTGGAAACCTACCAGTATATCTCGCTTGCCCTGGCCAGGGACTACTCGTGTAATGGCTCTCCTAGACACAGCGCGATGTCAACCCCCAATACCGGGAGAGACGAATCCTGTCTAACCGTCACTGCCTCCAAGTGCTTCGGGACTGCACCTAAAAACTACCTGTTTGCACAGCTCCTTTGAGCCGTGGTAGGGTAGTAATCAAAGTGCAGTGGGAACATACTCGAGGCGAAGTGACAGTGTCAAGTCAGCGGACTAAGCTGTACTCATGTCACCTGGGAACTGATAACTGACGATAGGTATATTACCAACCAACAGTTCCCGACGAGTCCTGTCCAGTGTACTCGTAACCTAACGAGCACCCGCATACTATCCCAAGTACGACGTACTAACGGCTGTGGGACAGACCGTCTCCCACACTGGGATGAGAAGCGCATACGCTAGTCTACTCCGGAGTATCGATGCCCTGTCTCGATAGTCCAACGACCAGGGACCTGTATAAGGATGTGCTTATAGATTACCCAGCTCCCACGAGTGCGAGCGCCATCACAACGCTGGTAATCAAGCAAAGATCCTAAGGGCTCTACTAATATGTATACCAGCAATATGTTAAAAGAAACACATGCACATATTAAAGCAGAGACAAACCAAGTAGCATACTACCATTTCGAGCAAGATTGTATATACAACTGTGAATATCCCAAGCTTCCATTAAGTAATATACAAGCTAGTATGATACAGTAATGGCCTCTAGGGCATATACACTAACACCTGAGAGATACTTCGGTTTCTCTATGACAGTGGGAGCGAGGATTGCATCATGATATGATGACCCAACTAGTTTCGAGCTGGCCATCAGGAGTGGGACTCTGTAAGAATGGCTGGATGCTTAGCGATCTGAGATGGAATCCTTATACACCAACAAAGTATGGACTTTGGTTGCTTTATCTGAAGGGTTAAATCCCCATTAGGAGCAAGTATATCTTGAGAAGATTACTTGGTGTACATCAAAAAGTTGAGACTTTCAAAGCTATGCTTAAGTCTATCCAGATCCTACTTGCTACGGCTACATACCATGACTACGATATCTGGCGGTTGGGTGTCATGACTGCTTTTCTAAATGATGTTTTAGAAGAGAGAGTCTATAAGTACACAGTCAGAGGGCTTCGTAGACAGTGGGAGCAGCGGAAACGTGTGCAAGATGTTTTATGTGATAAAGCAGGCATCGCGGAGTTGGAACGTCTGTTTTTTGATGTGTTAGTCAAAGAATTTGACATCATCAAAATGGTAGATGAATCTTGTATATATAAAAAGGTAGTAGGGAGTATGGTGGTGATCTTCGTAGAGTACGTGGATGATATACTCTTGATAGGGAAGGAGTTTCCTATGCTACGCTCGGTCAATCTCCGCTTATCACAATGATTCTCCATATAGGATCAAAGTGATACCTACTAAATCCTGGGTTTTGGATCTATGAGATAGATCTAATTGGATGTTAGGATACTCACTAGCTGTAGTGAGATGGTATCAATTGATTCTGGGGAGAATCACTGGAAAGGTTCCAGAGTGATAAGGATGACTGAAAGTCAGTCACAGGCATTGTCTTTACCCTCAGTGGAGGGACGGTATGTTGGAAGAGTTCCAAGCTAGATACCGTGACATACTAGACGATTAAAGGCAAGATACATCATTACCAAGGATGCTACCAAAGAGGCAGTCTGGATATATAAGTTCATGAGATGAACTTCGTTCCTACCATTGTGTGACAATGGAGTTGTGGCTTTAGCCAAGGAACTACCGTCCCATCAGAAATCCAGATATAATTCTTAGGCAGTATCACCTGATCATGGAGATGGTTGATCTCCAGGCAGATCGAGGTAATGAGAGTAGACACAGAGGACAACAGCGTGGATCCACTCACAAAGGCCTTTTCCCCAGTAAAGACTTTTATGGGATGGTTGAGTATGAGATACTTCAACCACAGCTAATTGTTGGGTATGTGATACCACAACAGATGGCCCTAGTGCAAGTAGGAGATTGTTAGTTATATGTATGCCCTAGAGGCCATTACTGTACATACGATGTATATTGTAGTGGATGCTGGGACGTATATAGGGAGGACATTCTTGCTCGACATGATAGTATGCTATCTGGTTGTACTTTATCTTAACATATACTCTGATTGTCTCTAATACATGTTGATAAAGCCCTTAGGATATGTACTCGACTACTGGGACTATGATGAGATCATACTAGTGGGGCTACGGTAGTCGACGAGTACATCCTATAACTGTTCCTAGTCGAGGGTGTATCGAGACAGGGCATCGATGCACCAGAGTAGACTAGCATATACGCATCTTGACCCATATGATGGGCGATGGATGATCCCATATCCATCGGTGTTTGACATCAAGGATGGTGTACGGGTGCTCAGTGGAGACTGGTTACACTGGACGGACTCGCCGAGAACTCCCAGATGGTATTATACCTCACGTCAGATGGCAGTTCTCCGGTGACACTGGTACAGAGTAGTCTGTTGACCCGAGATCGTCATAGAGTCTTGTGTGATTCCCACTGTGCTTTGATTTCCACCTTACCACGTCCAAGAGGGTGTGCAAAATGGTGGTTTTTGGGTACAGTCCCGAATCACATGGAGGCAATGAGCGATAGGAGGGGATTCGTCTCTCCCAGTATAGGGAGTTGATGTTGTGCTGTGTTCGATTGGCTATAACTGGAAATCCCTGGCCAGGGTTGCTGAGATTTACTGGTAAGTGTTATCAGTAGTTTCTCAAACTGCTATAGACCTCATATTGACACGACTTATCGAGCTACTGGGGTCTGACGTTTACCACCCCTAGGCGAGATATGCGACATATCAGACGACGAGACCGGACTGTACGGGAGTGTTACTGATTGGATTCGCAGGAGTACTAGCAGGATTGCTTATTGATCTTCTGATCGCTCAATACCCGGGTGGCCGTTACATTTAGCAGACCGCTTGAGGCTTGTGGGTGTTTGATATGTTCATCACCTACTGCCGGCGTATTGACGAGTCTTTAGAGTCCTACACAGGAGTTTCCTGGCTCAAGCGAAACGGAGTAGGAGCGCATATGAGATATGTGCGGGACCGAGATTGATACGATATGAGATACCGTATTCTATTCTCGCGATTTGTGACATTGATCGGTTGTATGCGATATAGCCGGGTTATCGGATCAAGTGTTGATTCGATAAGTTGTTACTTTTGATATTAGTCGGTTATAGCCGGATTATTAAATCAAGAGTTGATTTAATAATTTAATGTATAATTATATATTTGATATATTACATTACATTAACTAGTATTAGCTCACTTAAGATTTATTTTCTCACAAGTTTGTGCACATTGTTTATATGTGATATATGCAAGTGTACATGATTGTATCATGCTTGATGATACATCAATGATGGGTGTATGAGACTTATATCAAGTTTAGGTTAAATTAGGGTTTACTTATTTCCTTATAATAACAAAAGAGATGAGACTTTAGTCAATGTTATCAAGCTTGTAGAAGCTTGTATGCAACATTGAAAAAGTCAACTCTTTTGTCATTATTTAGGATATTTAGTTAACCTAACCTTTAACCTAATCCCTTGGTCAATTCTCTACATGAGTTAAGCATGATAGCTTAACTCACCCATGGTTAAATAAGAGGATAATAATTCATATGATGAATTATTCATTCTCTCTTCTTCTTCTTCTTCATCAAGCTCCATGAAAAGCTTGCTAGCTCCAATGGTGCCATAAGGAAAAATGTGAGAAAAACAATTCTAAAGTGAGCCCACTTCCTACTTCTTCATCCTCTACCACTTGCCATGTAGTAGAGTGTGTTCTCTTCACAAAGTTCATGACCTAGTGAAGGAATAGCTTGAGTTAGTGTCCCCCCGACGTAGATCATCTTCGTCCTCGAAGTCAACGTAGCAAGCACGTTCGTTCTTCTTGTGGATCTTCTCTAGAGTCCAAAGTTCACGATCGCAGCGAAGGGGACATCTACACGGAGCTATTGAAGTGAAGGACCGAATCTACAAAGGTTGTATTCCCTTTCACTTGTAGTTAAAGTTGTTAACTTGCAAGTTTTCGCCTAAACCCTAGTTTAAAGATCCGTATTAGAGTTGTTCGGCACGGCTAAAATTTTAATCGGGCATGGTTGATGCCTCGTAGACCCTTGTGCGCGTGCCTAGCAACCCTACAAGATACTACTGGAATACCTACCAGTAAATCTCCTGCCTTAGACAAGGACTTCGTGTAATAGCTCTCCTAGACATAACGCGATCTCACCCCCAATACCGGAAGAGACGAAACCCCTGCCGATCCGCTCACTGCCTCCATGTGGTTCGGGACTGTACCCAACTAAAACCTGTTTGCACGACTCCTTTGAGTCGTGGTGGGGTAGTAATCAAAGCACAGTGGGAACTCACACGAGACAAATGACGATCTCAGGTCGATGAACTAACCTGGACACATGTCACCAGGAAACTGCTATCTGACGTCAGGTATAATACCAACTAGCATGTTCCCGGCGAGTCCTGTCCGGTGTACTCATAACCCAATGAGCACCTGTATACATCTTAGGTGAACCAACTGACACCAATGGCTTATGAGACTGGCCACTGCCCCTCGTCGGGGTCTCGACTGTATACACTAGTCTACTAATGGAGTATCGATGCCCAGTCTCGAAACTCCCACGACTAAGGACCATTTTAAGGATGTGCTTATAGACCCCAGCTCCTACGTATATGATCGCCATCATACTGCTGGCAGTCAAGCAAGACTCCTAAGGGCTCTATCAACGTGTAATAGTGATATATAAGGTTACCTAAAGCATGTACACGATGATAAAGATAAACCAGATAGCATACTATCATCTTGAGTAAGACTGTCCTACCGGCATAGGTCCTCCCTCAATCATTGCAATCACGTATCTGTGATCCAATAATTGACTCTAAGGGCACTATATCCAACAATCTCCCACTTGCACTCAAGCCTAATTATTGCGATGTCGCATACTCACAGCCCATGTGATACCGAACACCCAACTCCTCTACTAATCAGTTTCACAAAGCCCGTTTGCGAAACTATTGCGTTCGAGGAATAGCCTCAGTGAGTGGATCCGCCCTGATGTTTCTTTCTATGTCTCTCTTTATCTCAAGTTCGCGGAGAAAGCCATCTCCCGAAATGAGCAATACCTGTCTTAGAATATGTCTGGATATCTGATGGGACCTAGTTCATAAATGAACTCCAAATCCAAACTTCTTAGACTGTATCGTCAACTGAACTTAATCAGTATCCTGCGCCATGCCTCCTTCGGTATCCGCTTGGACCACCTGTCCAAACCACCGCCCCTCATCAGATGGAAAACTATAACTCTGACAGTCACTCTGTCATCCAGGTCACCTTGGAAGCCTGGAATGATAACGGTCTCCTAAAAGAGGCTGTTGTTATCATATCCTTAGAACATCCACTTATGTTCTAAAACTGCTTCCGAACATTTCTCCAGGATAGGTTTAATATCAACTTATTGCATCTAGTGAAAAAAAAAACATCTGGTGTGGTACTTGACATCTCATGATTGACTCAATTGCCTAAGCAAGTGATCTGCCTATCATGCACATCCCTCTCCCCTTTAGTCTGTAAGACACCTTTAGAGAGGGTGACTCCATCACCTGCAGATACACTACCGTGCCAGGAGTCGTCCATTCTTAAACACCTGTAGAATGCTGTCTAAGTACCTAGATTGGGAAACTACCCAAATCTAGATCTAAAACCATAGATCTAGTAACCAGAATGCCTGATATAATATCCAAGTCCTATGTGGAGAAACCACTGTGTGACAACCACAGTATAACCGATCGTAGTATAGGATTTCCACTTTCTACTCTGTGTATGTCATCCAAATACCAGGACATCACACCCTACTACCTTCTTAACAGATCCATCCCCTATTCTGATGAAGTCAAAACTATGACTGTCATATCAGAAATAGATGATCTATCTCCGCTATATCTGCTCTAGTCCAAAAATAGACATAAGCTACTTGTCCACTATGCTTCCGCTGCTCCCACTGACTATTAAAACCCTCTGGCAGAGTCATATAAATGTACACTTCTAAAGCCAGTTCAGAACGACGCTATACTCATCCTCCTGCCGAATCTCATAGCCTGGAACAACAGTAGTGTCAAGTTTGGGTAAACAGGAACCTCCCTGTCACTGTCCTTGAGGCTACCGAAGTACCTCTCAGGTGCCTGAGGTTACCCACCATATCTGCGGAGTGGCCAATGGAATGTCAAACCAGATTGAATCTTTAGGTCCTATTAAATTTTCAGTAATAGTTTGCGGTTCTGGAATCACTTCCAGTTCTACCATACTCCCACTACTGTTTTCTGAAAAAATCCATTTTACTAAAACTGTGGCGAGTCAAGAACAATATCACTATTAATCTTCCAGATGGTAGAAAGTCAACCCTCGTCATAGCCCGGGTCAACCCACAAACAGCCATTACAGAAACGTGCCTTGAGTTATCCAGAGTCTGGTTTTAAGCATAAGCCGGACAACTCCCCGTACCTTAACATTGTTAAGATATGAACTATTCTATATCCAATATAGAAACGGAGGCACTGATTTAATTGGAACCAGATTCAAATCATGCAGCTGTCTGCATGTCAACTAAATGGAGGGAGGCCGATCAGCATTACTCAACTTAGGAATACATCCAATTATGAGTAACTTGAAAGAGAATCAAGTTCTCATAATCATTACTATCAACTGAATACCATACACAAGTATCTACATCTTCGATCACCTTGAAGAATCCTGATACTTGCAACACCTGGTTCTCTACTTTATTCTTATACCTATACCTTCTCAAAACTTAGACCTTGCATTTCTACGAAACACATGTCTAAGAACTAGAGAAGTCACAAGTAAACAGAATATAGTACGAGTACCAGCCCCTCTGTCCCTATGGACACTGGACAACATATAATACTCTTTATAAGTCCCCTGAGTCTAATAACTCATTCCCCGTGTGTCGTAAGTTGAAAACTGTACTTATGGTTAAGAAGAATTACATTGATGTTTAATGCTTCTTACCTAACCATCCACTGATATAGGTAAATGTCATGGACAAAATTTCAAAAAGTTATATCTCACTTTATAAAAATAAACGTACAGATATATCAATTTGAAATTGGTGCATAACAACGGATATTCAAAACCAAATATTTGCCGTCCGGCAAACAACCCAGGCGATTTCCTCAAATATCACCAATTACAACGAATCCCGATATAATGAGGATGATCACCCAATTCCCAATAACTTACTCCCACTCATCATCTGTAAAACCATACAGATGTGAGAATCAAACCTGGTAAATACATACCCTGGAGCAAGGGCTAATTGGGAAATCAGTTTTCTTTTAACAATACACAGTGAAATTGAAACATGTAAATGTTTCGAAGGGGTATCCGGGTATTCCTAGTAATGCCTCTTCCATTATCAGATTCACAACTATAACCGTATATTTCTTTTCCATCTTTCCAAATCCCTTTATATGTCTTTACTCATTACCTTCTGTACACCCTTTTAGGCTAAATGGTTTTCTTCCTTCCCTACCGTTCGGCACCAGCCTATGGTTTGGAAGAAGACTATCCAATAAGCGTAATAAGTGTACTATCCTAATCCTAGGAGCACTCACGACCCGAGAGAAGGTAAAGATAAAAGACAACTGAATAAACCTTATTCCTATTTCTCCTGAACCAGAATCCATCCCCGAACTAGAACAAGTTCCTTCGAGTTCGTATATAACCATACGATGGAGTATCCAAATAACTGTGGATCTTCGTAGTGATACGGAGTGTCCTGGAGAAATACAAAGGTGAAATAGCAGTTGCGATGAAATACTTGGTTTAGTCGTGAATAGCAGTCGAAGTTTACTTTTCCCTCTTTCTAATCCCTCTATTTTTCTTAACTTATTACCTTCTGTACACCATCGTTAGGCTAATTGGTTTTCTTCATTCCCTACCGTTTGGCACCTGCCTATGGTTTGGAAGAAGACTATCCAATTAGCATAATAGGTGTACTGTCCTTATCCAAGGAGCACTCGCAACCTGAGAGAAGGTAAAAGGAAAAGACAACTGAATAGTCCTATTCATTTTCTCCAGAACCAGAAACCATCCTCGAATCTGGAACAAGTTCCTTCGAGTTCGTATATAACCATACGATGGTTTTATCCAATGGAAATGGATGTTCGTAGTAATACGGGGTGTTCTGGAGAAAAGGGTAAAAGTAGGAGTGGTAATGAGGTATGCAACTCTGACAATCCAAAAGCCAGTGTTTTTAACAAGGTTCGGTTAACTTAGTCACTGAGTCATAGTCAAGGATCGGGTCATGGTCGCTGCCAAAGAGAGAGAGAAAAGAAATACTCAGCATGCACTCTAACCTAGATCAGAATGGTTATCAATTTATCTAATCAGGAAACCTCCCAGTGTAACCTCAAATTCTCCTCCAAACCTGAAAGAAGAATTAGTCGGGATCACCCGAGGAGTAAACCAACTCATCAGTAGGAATCGGGATCCAACTATCATCGCATGATAACGTGATGGAATCCACTCACGTTATCACACTCCAGAAGGTATGCGTATGCCTGGCAAGTTTCAGTTTCTTTAGAAACTCCCGATGTGATTTTTACCCCATGCTCTTATGACCTTGACTTTGGCCAACAAATCATAAGTCACATGTCAAGTTCTACCCGTCATTATCCAGGTTAATTTGAACCCACCCGTACCTACCCTTGACTTTGGCCAACAAAACAGTACGACTGTCCCAAACCAACGCATCTATCTATGCAACAGAAAGGTAACAAATAGCTACCATACACTATGCCTTGATTTTGGCCAACAAACATAGCATGAATACTACGTGCTACCCGTCTGAAATGATGGAGGGCTACGAATGGGTTTTGGCGAAAAACCTTTAACGTAATGAACTTGATATCGTTGAAGGAACCGGATAGCTTTTTATAAAAATATAGTGGCGAAAACCTTTGCTAAAGAGGTCACTCCTGGTGAAGGGATCTCGGCTCTTTCCCTGTAGAATGAGGTACAGGATATTTCAACTGAATACCACGATGCAAAGAAAAAAGGCAATCGGCTATAGTGAAATTATTACCCTGACGCAAACTTCTGTCCAAGGGGTCACTCCCGGTGAAGGGATCTCGGCCCTTGCCTCGTCGACTGAGGTGCTGAATATTCATAACCGAATACTACTGTGCAAAACAAAAGAGAACATCCTTGCAATAACAGCTTTTTTTGAAAAATGTTCCAACAACATCAGAATAGGTTTGTTTAGCTTGCATTGATCCGAATCAATGCAGTCCCATCAATTAATCACACCACAAAAGAACGAAAATATGATGTACGTATATGCCATCCGCATTCGCCACTGGGTCCCGTCATCACCCGTTAGGTTACTTAACTAACGACAGAGCGGGGACTGGACTAGCATGGGTGTAAAACATATACAACATCTACTAATATATATATCAATATATAATATTCACTCAAGGCGTGATAAAATGCAACATCACAGAAATGTAATAAGCATCACAGAACAATACATATAATCTGGGATCCCTGGGTTTCATAGAGCCACTACTGAAACCCGACGTTCCCCTGGTCGTGTGGATAGCCTGTGCAATGAAATCCTAGACCCTTACGGGTGCGGCAAGTTACCCGCCAAATCCTGAAGCGAGGCAGCCCCCTTCAACAAAGTGAATGGACCACCCAACACTTCACAGAATCTGATAACTTGAGCACCCCTCCTTAGGTCAACCTATACCCCTTACGAGTGCGGCGAATAGCCCGCCAATTCTAGAGTAAAGCCCCCTCCGTCTCAAAGCCATGAGATGCAGGCTCGTTGCCCTCTAGAACCCGTCTATCCGTGCACCCTACCGCGGGGTAATCCTAATACAGAAAGTAAAATATATACAACGGGTACATCGACCTCAGCCCGGTCGTGCCCCAAAAGAATAATATACAAACAGGCAGTGACGGTAGTCCACATGTCGGACGCTCGCCCCGCAATATCAAATGTACAAATACAACCAAACTGTACTACCATTACATCCAGGCTATCCACCACGACAAATCCGCAACATCACAGCACAACACAGAATATCAATGTGAATGTCACATTCGCAAATCCGTCTAAAAGAACTATAGCAATTAGACAAGATTTACCGCTCGAGTGACATTCACGGTCGCAGATATAAAGTAAGCACTGTGATCTAACATATTTAAAATATTCGATCGACAAAATTTTCCCGAAGTGGGCCCCAAGCACAAATCCAGCACTCAAAACAATCTGAGCCAAAACTAAAATTACCAGAAACCCTAATTCCAATTCATAGACCACTGTAGAAAAATTGGTGGACTGATGCTACAGTAGTGCGGAGGAACCGCGGCAAAAACGAGGGTAATGCCGCGGTTCCGCGGCGCTATAGTGCGATCAGCGTACCAAATTTTCTCAGATTCCTTAAAAAAGCCTGCCTGATTTTCTGCAACACTCAAAATAATTTTTTGACCACAAAAAAATTTCGACAGAAACTGCAGAATTGGAAATGCAGTTTTGGAAAATTTCGTTCGATCGAAGTTCTAAACACGTTAGAGCAAGCTAGTAAAGGTTAATGGCGTGGCTCTGATACCATGTAAGTCTACGGTAGCGCCCCGGCCGTCTGTCCGAGGCCAAAATGCGGAAACGAAAAGTTTTCATAAACTTGAAACCGGCGCTATCATATACTTTCAACCCGGATCAAACCATTAACCTATAACTAGCAACTAGAGAAAGGTTAGAAAAGCTATACCGATCGATCCATGTCCTTCGGTCTTTAGCCACCGTCTCTAGCTCCCGCGGCATCTCCGATCTCATTCGATCTCCGTTCTCCTCGTCGGAAAGGGCACCACATCATCGAGTCTTTTTACGGGCTCCCACCTCAGAACCGAGGCAACTCGAACACGAAGTTTGCTAGCTGACGTGTCCAAGATTGCTGTAGAATATACGTAGAAATCTTTGTCACAAGGGTTAATAGAAGTTGCCATTTTTAGTGAAGAAGAAGGAATGAACTTTTTGAGATGAGCCAAGGATTTTTGTTGCAAGAAAATGAGATTAATCCTCACACCAAAAAAATGGACAGCCCATAAAACAGCTCGGCCACTTGCTGGAAAAACTAATGGGGAGGTGAGTGTAGGAGCAAAGAAAATGGTGACCATAAGCAAGAAAGAATGGGTGATAATGAGGAAAAAAAGTCACACCCAAATCCATATCAATCCATTCACAATTAATGCACAAAAAGAAACCAAGCAAATCAAGAAGTTGCTGGAGATGTGCAGGAGCCACGACAACCACAGAAAAGCCCTCCATTTATAAATCTCCACTTTTGCAAGAAACCCCCTCTCTCACAAAAATCAGCCAAGAAGAATAGAAAAGAAAAATGGCCGAAACGGAATGCAAACTGTCAACTTCAAAAAACGATCCCGTAATAAATTACAGGATAACCCCGCGACTGAATTTACATACCCTCATTTGTATTCTGACCGAATACAAATGCAATGAGACAAAATCTACACAGTATAATACTAGGATCCGGCTTAAACCAAAGCCCGCTAGTATTATCCGTCCGAACCATGACACGTGCACAAGTGCACGCGTATGTTCGAACCCTGCCATAAATCCATATGGCCTCTACAACGTTTCACCCGAAACTTGAGAAACTGTCTGTGGGGGACTCTGAAGACTCGTCGTTACATTGGCTGTGGATTTAACCACTAGCACGTCGGTGGTACTAGCTGTACGTAACGGGCTACCAGGTATTGACCAAAAGGGAGGTCGATGAGCGAACTCGTCCTGACACCCTACTGAGCCTGTCAGTGACAATATCCGTACAGTCCGGTCCGTTCGTCTATGAGTATCGCATGTCGGGCCTAGGGGTTGGTAAAATTCAGACCCCCAAAAGCGGTACAAGTCGTGTCGGAGTGTAGCCCAGAACACCCTGAGATACTACTGGAATACCTACCAGTAAATCTCCTGCCTTGGACAAGGACTTCGTGTAATGGCTCTCCTAGACACAGCGCGATCTCACCCCCAATACCGGGAGAGACGAAACCCCTGCCGATCCGCTCACCGCCTCCATGTGGCTCGGGACTGTACCCAACTAAAACCTGTTTGCACGACTCCTATGAGCCGTGGTAGGGTAGTAATCAAAGCACAGTGGGAACTCACACGAGACAAATGACGATCTCAGGTCGATGAACTAACCTGTACACATGTCACCAGGGAACTGCTATCTGACGTCAGGTATAATACCAACTAGCATGTTCCCGGCGAGTCCTGTCCGGTGTACTCATAACCCAATGAGCACATGTATACATCTTAGGTGAACCAAATGACACCAATGGCTTGTGAGACCGGCCACCGCCCCTCGTCGGGGTCTCGACTGTATTTACTAGTCTACTAATGGAGCATCGATGCCCAGTCTCGAAACTCCCACGACTAGGGACCACTTTAAGGATGTGCTTATAGACCCTAGCTCCCACGTATATGATCGCCATCATACTGCTGGCAGTCAAGAAAGAATCCTAAGGGCTCTATCAACGTGTAATAGTGATCTGTAAGGTCACCTAAAACATGTACACGATGATAAAGATAAACCAGATAGCATACTATCATCTTGAGTAAGACTGTCCTACCGGCATAGGTCCTCCTTCAATCATTGCAATCACGTGCCTGTGATCCAATAATTGACTCTGAGGGCACTATATCCAACAAACAGCACCCTAAATGGGCGGGAACAGTTATGCAGTGTTTTATAAGTGTGTTCATACAAGCCTGGCATTGTAAACTAAATATACGAAGCATATAAGAACGAATAATATAACGTAGCGTAACTAATAAAATAATCGAAATACGAATGTATAACAAGAAAAGGAAATGTAACGTGAACAAGAGTTATAAATAGATAAATACTTACCAATAATATGATTATAGTTTAAAATAGAACGAAATGTTGTTTTGGAAAAAGAGTCTATGATGTTTTTAAAATAGATATTCATTTGAAATTAGCAGCGCATCCTTGACATTATGATTTTAGAAAATAGGAAACTAATCGTTGGTTTTAAAATGAGTATAATATTAGTATTTCCATAATATCCCAATCGGGACAAATAGTAAGACTCCATGAGTCAATTAAATAAAGGCCGCACTCAGCAATTTATCTTCATCTCATCCAATACGGAATCTCATCTCGTATGATGTCAACCAAACATCCAATCATAATTAGTACAGTCCTCTACTCACGTACGCAAACACATAGCATTTTATATAAATATATAGCCCACCAGTAATGAATTATAGATTAAGCATATAGTTTACGAACTAAGTATACGATTTACGAACTATACACTAATTTAATTATAGACTAAATATATGCGTTACGAGTTATAAACTGTAATTAGCGTTCAATTGACATTGTAACTACGTATATAGGTTACGTATCTATACTAAATAAGAGTTCAATAGAATTAGTTTCGGGGGTGCTATACGCCATCCACTCGACTTCCTCCATAAATATAAATCTACTCACCGAAGTGCCCTCGCTCTAGTTGAAGCCCTCGACCGTCTTGCCCTTCCTCGCCGCGTCGGAAGTCCCCACAATCAATCCTATTTGAATAGGGAAAAGGTGGAGATCCAAGTTTTGATGAAGCTACAAGGAAGTTAATGTAAGTCGATATCGCGCACCCCATGTGTTCGCGGGGAGGAAGAATTTGCAAAAAATGATTTTTACGGGCTTCGCAACACCAACTAGAACCAAGGATCGTCTATAAACCCTAGCTAGCAAACAACATGAGATTTAACTACTCTGAAAGAATGTTATACCTCATGATACAAGACGTTCGGGTCTTCTCTATTGTCCTCCTCGTCATCGTAGGCTCTAAGGATCGATCCGGATCGTAGCATCCTCGTCGGCTTCTTCGAGTCAAAGACGCTCCACCCGAGAGTCTATAGTCCGAGCTCCAACCTCGAAACCGAGGTAACTAGGGCAAAAAGCTTGCTAAACTTGATGGCCTAGGTGATATAGAGAATGAAGATGGATTTATTTATCTCTTGGAACCCTAATTTACTCAACTCATGAGACCTTAAGGGTTTTTAATGTAAGGAAGAAGAAGAGAGCTAGCTTGAGGAAAGAGAAATCATTTTTTATAATGATAATGATAAATGAAAATGAGATGGCTAACTTGACATGACCACAAGTATCGTATGAAAAATATCTCATCAAAATATCTAGGTCAAATAGTCAAACCAAGTCAAGTGGTCAAGCCAAGTCAAATGGTCAAACAAAGTCAAGTAGTCAAAACAAGTAGCCATACCTCAATTATCATTTACAAAAATAACAAATGCTTTCCTCCACCTCATAATTATTTTAATCAAGTCAATGGTCAAAACCCTAATGAGGTGTCTCCTTCTATGCCCCTCTCATCCGTATATACATACCCTCATCCGTGTTCCGAGAAACACGAATACAAAGAGAAGAAACTGATCCATCAATATAATACTAGGATCTGGCTTAAACCAAAGCCCACTAGTATTATCCATCCGAACATCATAAGCGTACAAGTGCACGTACGTGATTGAAGCCCTGCCGTAAAACCATACGGCCTCTACACCTTTTGCCCGGTGCAGGGAAACTCTCTATGTGGGACTCTAAAGACTCGATACTACGCTGGCAGTGGGTTTAACCACAGGCCGCAAGCGGCACTAGCTGCACGTAACGGTCCCCGGGTAGATGTTGATAAGAAGGCCGATGAGGAAAACCCATCCGAACTCCTACTGAGCCTGAATGTGGCAATCTCTGTACAGTCCGGTCTGTTCGTCTAAGAGTATTGTATATCGGGCGTAGGGCGGTAATCGTCAAACCCCTAATAACGCGATAAGTCATGTCGGAGAGTAGCCCAATACACCTTGAGAAACTACTGGAATACCTACCAGTAAATCTCGCTTGCCTTGGCCAAGGACTTTGTGTAATGGCCTTCAGAACACAGCGCGATACCAATCCCCAATAACGGGAGAAACGAATCCTATCTAACCGCCACTGCCTCTAAGTGCTTCAGGGCTGTACCCAACTACTACCTGTTTGCATGACTCCTTTGAGCCGTGGTAGGGTAGTAATCAAAGTACAGTGGTGTTGGAGATAGTGCCCTCAGAGTCAATTATTGGATCACAGGCACGTGATTGCAATGATTGAGGGAGGACCTATCCCGGTAGGACAGTCTTACTCAAGATGATAGTATGCTATCTGGTTTATCTTTATCATCGTGTACTGCTTTAGGTGACCAGACAGGTCGCTATTACACGTTGATAGAGCCCCTAGGATTCATGCTTGACTGCCAGCAGTATGAGGACGATCATATACATGGGAGCTGGTAGTCTAAAAGCACATCCTTAAAAGGTCCCTAGTCGTGGGAGTTTCGAGACAGGGCATCGATTCTCCAGAGTAGACTGGTGTATACAGTCGAGACCCCGACGAAGGGCGGTGGCGGGTCTCACAAGCCACTGATTGGAAGAATTAAAATTAACCGCAATCAAGACGGTGTCGCTATGCAGCTAGCCGGTTGAGCACGGGTCGATCCACAGGGAGATAGTTGTATTTCCGTTCTTGTTTTAGACGAGTCAATAAAGAATTTGTGTATGTTCGAGACTATCCTATGTGTAATATTTGCAAGTATAAAGTTGTTAAGAAAAAGATACGAGATTATAAGCTACAGAAATCCGTACTCAAAACCTTTGAGCCGAATCTTGACCAATTGAAGCTAAGCAATCGGCAACAACGTGGATTAGGGGATTTAAGCGCGGTATTCATGGAATACGGCTTATTTACCCTTGTCCTTCCGTTCTTGTCTCTTGCTTTCGCCTCCGGCCAAACCGAACGCAACCGGTCGCAGTTAGGAATCACCGTTACCTTGTCAGGGTACGGTGCCTAACGGAGCGCTTGCGTATGGTTTGGGCGGAGTTCAATGGAAAATACGGGAAAAGGAAATGGGCAAAGAAAATCTTTAACTTATAATATCATATTTCTTCTTAACAATAATAATTATTACAGCATTCACAAAATGAACAAAAGAGAGCAAAAGAAAAGAAAAGAGAAAAGAAAAGATTACAAGAAATTAAGTGCATGAATTAAAGTGCAAGAAAGTAAAGACAAGAATGAAAAATGCAAGTAATAAATTATAAGAACCATAGAACTCAAAACAAGCATGGGATCAATAGCCAACCCTTAAACTTGCAAGCTCAATCAAGAGGTTGCAAGATCAAGGGAAGGGTAGAGAACGCATGTGAATTGAAGCGCTAAGGCGAGAACGAAATGACACAACCCTTTGAGACCAATGACCAAAACTTAAACTTGCAAGCTCACTTAAGAGGTTGCAAGATCAAGTTAAGGTAGAGAGCTCAAGGGGGAAGCTAAACAAAAAGAATAATACAAAAACCTTCATCTTTATTCACATCCACAAAAAGCTCTCACTACAATTCATGGAAGAGGAATGAAGAAGAAGAAGAAAAAGAACTAAAACTACAAAAGAAAGAGGAACAAAAGAATCACCCTTGGCTTTGCTCAAGTCTGCTGTATTTATAGGCAGGGAAATGAAACCCTAGAGGCAAATTCTGATACTATATGAAGTCCCCAAAATACCCACAAAAGACGACAAAGTGAGGACCCCACATGGCCGCGGATCCGCGGCCAAGACCCCACTTTGGCCGCGGATCCGCGGCCCTATGATGGATTTGGGGCATGGTGTTTCTTGTACGGCCCTGATATGCAGTCCCCTGTTGTCTGGTACACCTATTTTCTGAAAATACTTTCACATTTCTTCCAGAATTTCTGTTGAGGAAAGGTGGACTTTTGTGGATGCTTTTGTCATGATTGCCTCGAGCTCCGCGTAGATTTCTTGGAACTAGTTGTTGCCATTGAGCCTTGTGCATGAAGGTGACATTGATTTGATATTTTGTCTTCCTAAACTGGTATCTGGCAACATACGGATGACGAGCGGAGACCGTGTTTTCTCAGTGGTTAGCAGGAACCCGGATTTTGTCGTGTTTTCCATGAATTTCACCGTTTTAGAACCGAGAACCTGTATCCTGCAAATATGTAACAAACACGGATTAAAAGTACCTACCTATAAACAACCGAGCGTAAGAATGGGCGGTATAAAATGCAGTATTCTGTGATGAACAAATACCCCCAAACTTAACTTTTGCTCGTCCCGAGCAAAACCAATTATTCACAAAAAATAAAATCCTAACCGCACTTTCGCAGGGAACGCGATTGCACTGAGCGCGTGCAACAAGCCGTTAAACCTCTAGGTGTCCCTAGTAGGAGGAGTGTTGTCTCCTGAGGGTTTTCAGTGGATTACACCCACAAAATCCCGTCAAGCTAGTGTCATAAGTTAACGTTGATTCTACTCCTACAGTTTAGTATTTACGTTAGAAACTCTATCATCCTAAGTTAGAAATATCCAACCCTTATTTTTCACACCTCCTTTCTATTTAACCTTGGATCTCCTGAGTTTTCCCTCTAAAGTGCGGCCTCAAATCAGGGATTTTTATCAACTTTACAGAAAACACAAGTCTTATTCTTTATTTCTATCTTTTATCCAAACATCAATTGTATACCCCTACGTGTGTGTATATTTGCACCCCTACACTCAAGAATTCAATTCAAGCTATAATACCCTTGCCCTAATACCTAATACTACTTCTTTTCATTTAGGATGGACGGATTTGCTCACACACCTTTCATGCGACTATTAATGCTTCTTGAGGCACTAACGGCCGATTACTGAATGTGTGAACTTAAAGCGTAAATAGCAGTTTCCAGGTCTTGACTTTATTCTATTTTTCTTTTTTTTCTTTTTTTTTTCTTTTTCTTTTTTTTTTTTCAAGACCGGGTATATTTTTCAATATGCTCTTTTGGTGTTTAGCTTTAAATACCGTTTTTTCTTTCATACTAGGCTTTCAGGCAAGAGTATTTCTAGGTATCCTCTACTATCCCAAGTTTCAAGGTACGTGTAGGTGCAGTTGTAGGGTATATACTTTCTAAATTTGAACTCAAGAAAAGAAACTATTTTTCAGACTTATCCTCCAGTAAAGCATCAATACTTTCCCTTCATCTTGACTTAACTCAAGAACTGAACTCAAAAATTGTAAGGACGTATACTTACCAAAGTTAGACAGAATGAGGGTTATTTTTAGGGTTTTCAATTCCTAAGTCTAGAATTTAGTTATTTCTAACATATCAACTAAACTTTCAGAATAAAAATCTAAGTTACCCTATTAGCTAACTTGACGACAAAGTTTTTATATTTTTTTGGAAAATTTTTAATTTTTGTGGGTTTTTTAATAAAGTATGCAAATGCAAAATATACAAATGAATGCGAAGGAAGAAAGCTTACCGAGCACACCCCCAAACTTAAACTTGACAGTGCCCTCACTGTCAGGCTACACCCAGAGGGTCAAAATTGTCGGCGCTCCCTAGAAACAAATTATATACAAAACAAAAAGGAAAACAAAAAATATATACAAAAAAGGATTCCCCCCCAAACTTAAGTAAAACAGTGTTTCCACTGTTAAGCGTTGAAATTCAGGATTAGGGGGGAAAGAGAACAGTATCAAGCTATACAAGGCCTTACACAGGCCAAAAGTTAACACCAACCATTCAAAGATTTTATCGCTATAATGTGCTGGTTAGGGAAAGAAGGCGTAGAGAAAAGAGATGGACAATACGCGAGACCGTATACGAAGATAAGCGGGATACGGTCTCGGTATATGAGAGGAAGGAGAATGGCGGAAGGAAAAAAGAAGTGGAATACGAACTTGAGGGTGCAAATGGAGTGAATAGATTAGCACAATTTGTGATGAGCGATGTGTAAACAGCGATTGTGCTAATCTATTAACCCGGCGAGAGATTGGGTCAAATCCCTCAAGATTCGTAAGAAACCATGGGTACGCCGAACTCGGTAAACCAGACATACGAAATGAAAGTGAGACGGGTTCTTGCAAGGTCGGAACGATGGAAAGGGTGGGGGGAAGTGATTGAGGAAGGTTATCGGTTAAAGGTTCAGGAGGGTGTACACAGTCAGTGGAAGGGATAGGATGAATTGGAAAATCCGACTCATCAATTAAAACTGTTTCATCCTCAGTATTATCCTCAATATTCTCCTCAAAATATATCTCATCCATGCAATTTTCAACAAAATCAAGACGCATATGGGGTTCGGAAAAAACATTTAATGACTCGGGATGATGATTTGAAGAGACAAACTCAGCCAAATCTACGGGTTCATCATCCAAAATGTTCCCAGCGTCAATATCCTCGATCAAGTGAAAATCTATATTCTCAGACACCTCAACAAAAGCATGGATATCAATCAATTCAGGTTCTAGAGTGGAGGTGTAGAGGTCAAGAGGATTGGGTATGGTTTCATTCAAAAGGGACCCTTCACAATCGGGCAAATCAAACACTACAAAGTCGCACAACTCATTAAACATTCTTTCTTCAACTGATAATTCATTTGGGACATTTGATAGACTTTCAACACAGGAGTTGTGGGATTCAAATTGGACCGGGTAGGCTTGATTCGGAAGGGGGTACAGCTCACTCTCTCCACTCAAATTCACAGCCTGTCCTACCGCCTCATCATACATTGGAAAATTTAGAGCTAGCTGGAAACTAGCTACCGGGTCAGTTGGTTGTATGAGAGCGGCCATGGACGCATTCAATTCCATCATCTGTTGGCTCGACGCTACCCTAAAGTCTTCCAACAACTATTCCAGACTAGACATGGGTTGTGAAGGGGTTTCAGTAGAAGATTCAAAGTTGTTTGGATACTGAAAATTCCCAAAAGGCTGTTCTGAAGCTATGTCTAGGGAAGGTGCAAAAGTAGGGTAGGATTGGTAGGAATTGAATGGCTGGACAGGAGCAGGATCAACATTTGGATAAGAAGGTGAATGGAATTGTTGATCCCAAGAATTTGAAGTGGTGAAAGGAGTGAAAGATCGGCTACGAGATTGTTCAATTCGTTCAGCAAGAGACATTGGTCTCGGGTTTACAACTGGGCTTTCAAAAGGTGTATCAACGCAAGAAGGGGTGAATGTTTGAAACGATTGGTACGAAGTGGATTGCGGGGTCCAGTTGTTCGTCCTAGATGCGTCTATCCGATCTTTCAAAGAAATTTTTGGCATGGAGGGGTCGTTTGAAGTTCGACCAAAACAAGAACCGTAAGAAGTAATGTCTGGTTGGGGGTACCAAAGTTCGGCAAGAGTTTTTCGAGGTGGGGTACCCATGATATGAAGAGAGAGAAAGAAAGGAGGGGAAAAAGATTTTTTTTTTTTTTTTTAGTTTATATATTAACAAAAGAATAAAAAACAATATGGACAAAAACAATCACGACACAAAAATACCACACACCTAATCGTTCTAGGGTTCACCTAGGTCAACTAGACCTGCTCCAGAACTTGATTGTCGAAGTAAAACTGTGTCGAGAAATGGGCTTAAGATACACTGATCACGAGGCCAGGTAAGTGCAGAGATAAGGGGAGGTTTTCCAACGCTTTCGCGAAGTTCCTTAATTAAATAACCCTTTCTCTTTTGGCGGTTGCGCCGTTAACACTTTCCTAGACACCCCGTAAACAATATACCGTTAAGCGAGATTCTAAACACAGTTAACTTCTCCTAGTGAGCGCGAAGTCCTTAAGACTTAAAGTCTAATTTCTTTTAAAATTTGTGCGGGTAAACGTTATGCTCAAGTTCATGATTTGTGGGCCACGGAAAAGGTGATGAAATCCTTTACCGTATGTTGTGGGGTTCGCTTGCCCTTAAGTCCGTATTAATGTATGCAATGCGCAATTCAAAAATTCTATAAAGAATCAAACAATCGTTTTTTAGTTTAAGCACGGCGCTGCAACAAATACGGGTTAGTCAATTTTTTTTTGCGTTTGCTAGCGAACTTGCAAAGAATCCTGCAAAGAATAGTATATTGGATGCGTCGGATTTGAGAAGAAGGTGTTAGTAAAGTACGTACCGTTAAGTTTTGGGTTAGGAAACCCCCGTTGAATCAAATCCGGTAAGCTTGAAAGGTTCGCTTGCGCGGGTCAAACTACCCGGATCTTTGGCACTGTACTTCGTAATCACCTTAGACTTGAATGTACACTTTGATCCCCACAATTGCAGTTTGCAAATCTGCAAAAATCTGCACTCTTGCCCACAAAAATTATCAAAAAAAAACAAAAAGAATTTTTTTTTATTTTTTTTTTTATATACAAAAAGAATATTAACCCGAATAACAAGAAAGAAAATACGCTACCGTCTCCCCGGCAACGGCGCCATTTGATTGGAAGAATTAAAGTTAACCGCAATCAAGACGGTGTCGCTATGCAGCTAGCCGGTTGAGCAGGGGTCGATCCACAGGGAGATGGTTGTATTTCCGTTCTTGTTTTAGACGAGTCAATAAAGAATTTGTGTATGTTCGAGACTATCCTATGTGTAATATTTGCAAGTATAAAGTTGTTAAGAAAAAGATACGAGATTATAAGCTACAGAAATCCGTACTCAAAACCTTTGAGCCGAATCTTGACCAATTGAAGCTAAGCAATCGGCAACAACGTGGATTAGGGGATTTAAGCGCGGTATTCGTGGAATACGGCTTATTTACCCTTGTCCTTCCGTTCTTGTCTCTTGCTTTCGCCTCCGGCCAAACCGAACGCAACCGGTCGCGGTTAGGAATCACCGTTACCTTGTCAGGGTACGGTGCCTAACGGAGCGCTTGCGTATGGTTTGGGCGGAGTTCAATGGAAAATACGGGAAAAGGAAATGGGCAAAGAAAATCTTTAACTTATAATATCGTATTTCTTCTTAACAATAATAATTATTACAACATTCACAAAATGAACAAAAGAGAGCAAAAGAAAAGAAAAGAGAAAAGAAAAGATTACAAGAAATTAAGTGCATGAATTAAATTGCAAGAAAGTAAAGACAAGAATGAAAAATGCAAGTAATAAATTATAAGAACCATAGAACTCAAAACAAGTATGGGATCAATAGCCAACCCTTAAACTTGCAAGCTCAATCAAGAGGTTGCAAGATCAAGGGAAGGGTAGAGAACGCATGTGAATTGAAGCGCTAAGGCGAGAACGAAATGACACAACCCCTTGAGACCAATGACCAAAACTTAAACTTGCAAGCTTACTTAAGAGGTTGCAAGATCAAGTTAAGGTAGAGAGCTCAAGGGGGAAGCTAAACAAAAAGAATAATACAAAAACCTTCATCTTTATTCACATCCACAAAAAGCTCTCACTACAATTCATGGAAGAGGAATGAAGAAGAAGAAGAAAAAGAACTAAAACTACAAAAGAAAGAGGAACAAAAGAATCACCCTTGGCTTTGCTCAAGTCTGCTGTATTTATAGGCAGGGAAATGAAACCCTAGAGGCAAATTCTGATACTATATGAAGTCCCCAAAATACCCACAAAAGACGACAAAGTGAGGACCCCACATGGCCGCGGATCCGCGGCCAAGACCCCACTTTGGCCTCGGATCCGCGGCCCTATGATGGATTTGGGGCATGGTGTTTCTTGTACGGCCCTGATATGCAGTCCCCTGTTGTCTGGTACACCTATTTTCTGAAAATACTTTCACATTTCTTCCAGAATTTCTGTTGAGGAAAGGTGGACTTTTGTGGATGCTTTTGTCATGATTGCCTCGAGCTCCGCGTAGATTTCTTGGAACTAGTTGTTGCCATTGAGCCTTGTGCATGAAGGTGACATTGATTTGACATTTTGTCTTCCTAAACTGGTATCTGGCAACATACGGATGACGAGCGGAGACCGTGTTTTCTCAGTGGTTAGCAGGAACCCGGATTTTGTCGTGTTTTCCATGAATTTCACCGTTTTAGAACCGAGAACCTGTATCCTGCAAATATGTAACAAACACGGATTAAAAGTACCTACCTATAAACAACCGAGCGTAAGAATGGGCGGTATAAAATGCAGTATTCTGTGATGAACAGCCACTGGTGTCAGTTGGTTCACCTAAGATGTATACAGGTGCTCATTGGGTTATGAGTACACCGGACAGGACTCGCCGGGAACATGCTAGTTGGTCTTATACCTGACGTCAGATGGCAGTTCCCTGGTGACATGTGTACAGGTTAGTTCATCGACCTGAGGATCGTCATTTATCTCGTGTGAGTTTCCACTGTACTTTGATTACTACCCTGCCACGCTCAAAGGAGACGTGCAAACAGGTTTTAGTTGGGTACAGTCCCGAGCCACATGGAGGAAGTGAGCGGATCTTCAGGGGTTCGTCTCTCCCGGTATTGGGGGTGAGGTTGTGCTGTGTCTAGAAGAGCCATTACACGAAGCTCTCGGCCGAGGCAGGAGATTTGCTGGTAGGTATTCCAGTAGTATCTCAGGGTGTTCTGGGCTACACTCCGACACGACTTGTACCGCTTTTGGAGGTCTGACTTTTACCAACCCCCTAGGCCCGCTATGCGATGCTCATAGACGAACGGACCGGACTGTACGGATATTGTCACTGACAGGCTCAGTAGGGTGTCAGGATGAGTTCGCTCATCGACGTCCCTTTTGGTCAATAGCTGGTAGCCCGTCATGTATGGCTTATACCTCTGACGTGCTAGTGGTTAAATCCACAGCCATAGTATTGACGAGTTTTTAGAGTCCCCCACATTCAGTTGCTCAAGTTTTTGGGCGAAACGCTGTAGAGGCCGTATGGAGATATGGCAGGGTTCGATCAGATACGTGCGGCATTGCACGGATCAGGATCGGACGGTTAATACTAGCAGGCTTTGGTTTAAGCCGGATCCTAGTATTGTACAGTGTAGATTTTGTCTCATTGCATTTGTATTCGATCGGAATACAAATGCGGGTATGTATATACAGTAACGAGGTTTTCCTGTAATTTATTACGGGATCAGTATTTTGGAGTTGCCAGTTTGTTTTCCGTTTCGGCCATATTTCTTTGTATCTTTCATTGGCCGAAGTTTGGTGGAGGAGGGCTTATTTGCAATTGTGCAAATAAGCATTTGTGGAGGGTGTTATTTGCATCTTGTTGCTTCATGATTGAGGTTGACTCCTTTGGTTCATGATTGCTTGACTTTGTGATGAGATGGTTGTTGTTGGAGTGTTGGGTTTTGTTGTGATCATTTGATTTTCTCATCATCACTTGCTTTCCACCCACCTCCTTGACTTTGCTCTCTCTCTCCATTCACAAAAGAATGGTCGGCCAAATGAAAGGGGTTGCCCATTATTTTGTATGGAAATTTTTGGCTCTCTTGTGCTTGCAAAATCCCAAACTTCATCTCCAAAAATCCTATCATCTCATTCCTCCACAAAAGGCAACTTCCACTACCCCAAATGAGACATCGAGTTCTACACGTTTTCTACAGCAAACCTTGGGCATGTCGACTCGCCAACTTCGTGCCCGAGTTGCCTCGGTGTAGAGGTGGGAGCCCGTAAAAGAAGCCGGCGATGTGGTGCCCTTCCGGCGAGAAGGTGGAGACCGGACATTCCGCGAGAGATCGGGACGACGACGAGAAGACCGGAGGACACGGATCACTCGGTATATCTCTCTTCCCATCTTGTAGTTAGCAATGGCCCGATCCGGGGTTTTAGTGCGCGGTGGTGCCGGTTCAAAAAGTTATTGTAAATCACCGCTTCCGCATTCTGGCGTCGGATTGACGGCCGGGGCGCCGCCGTGCACTTACAGTGGTATCAGAACCTCGCCATTAACCTAGTCTAGCTTTGTCTAATGTGTTTACATTTTCGATCGAACAAAAAAATTCCAAAATCCGCGTTTTCAAGGCATCAGGTTTCTGTCGAAAAAATTTTGGCTCCAAAAATTTTTCAGTATATTGCAGAATGATGTGCAGGGAATTTTAAGCATTCTGGGAAAATTTGGTCATGTGATGTCACCATATCACCGCGGAACCGCGGCCAAACCCACGCATTGGCCGCGGTTCCGCCGTAGTCTAGATTGTTCACTGTACCAAAATTTTCCAGAGAGCTTCTGTGTTCAAAATGGGGTTTTTGGAATGTTATTTTTTGGGCCCAGATTTCTCTGAGTGCTACAGTAGTGCTTAGGGCCCACTTGGTAATTTTTGATCGATCGGATATTTTAAACACATCAGTTCACAGTTTTTACATTATATCTGCGACCGTGAATGTCACTTGATCGGTAAATCCTGTCTAACTGCTATAGCCCGGTTAGACGGATTTGCGAACGTGACATTCACGTTGATGTTTTGTGATTATGCTGTGATGTTGCGGATTAGTCGTGGGGGATAGCCTGGATGCAATGCTAGTACAGTTTTTGTTATATTATGTACATTTGATATTGCGGGGCGAGCGTCCGACATGTGGACTGCCGTCACTGCCTGTTTGTATTATTCTTTTGGGGCACGACCAGGTTACGGTCGATGTACCCGTTGTATGTATATTTTACTTACTGTACTAGGATTGCCCCGCGGAGGGGTGCACGGATAGCCGGGTTCTAGATGGCAACGAGCCCGCATCTCATGGCATTGAGACGGAGGGGGCTTCACTCTAGAATTGGCGGCTATTCGCCGCACTCGTAGGGGGTACAGGTTGACCCAGGAGGGGTGCCCAAGTTACCGGATTCCGTGAAGTGCTGGGTGGTCCATTCACGTTGCTGAAGGGGGCTGCCTCGCTTCAGGTTTTGGCGGGTAACTTGCCGCGCCCGTAGGGGTCTAGGATTTCATTGCTCAGGCTATCCACACGACCAGGGGAATGTCGGGTTTCAGTAGTGGCTCTATGAAACCCAGGGATCCCAGATATCTGTATTGTTCTGTGATGCTTATTACATTTCTGTGATGTTGCATTTTATTACGCCTTGAGCGAAATATTATATATTGATATATATAGTAGTAGATGTTGTATATGTTTTGCATCCGCGCTAGTCTAGTCCCCGCTCTGTCGTTAGTTAGCTAACCTAACGGGTAATGACGGGACCCAGTGGCGAATGCGGATGGCATATACGTACGTCATTATTTTCGTTCTTTATTGGTGTGATCAATTGATGGGATTGCGTTGATTCGGATCAATGCAAGTTAAACAAACCTAATCTGATGTTGTTGGAACTTTTTTCAAAAAGCTGTTATTGTAAGGACGTTCTCTTTTGTTTTGCACAGTGATATTCAGTTGGAATATCCTGCTCCTCAGTCGACGAGGCAAGGGCCGAGATCCCTTCACCGGGAGTGACCCCTTGGACAAAAGTTTGCGTCAGGGCAATAACTTCACAATAGCTGATTACTTTTGCTTTGCATCGTGGTATTCAGTTGGAATATCCTGCACCTCATTCTACGGGGAAAGAGCCGAGATCCCTTCACCGGGAGTGACCTCTTTAGCAAAGGTTTTCGTTACTATATTTTTCTAAAAAGCTATCCGTTCCTTCAACGATATCAAGTTCATTACGTTAAAGGTTTTCGCCAGAAACCATTCGTAGCCCTCCGTCATTTCATATGGATAGTCAATAGTATTCAAGCTGTGTTTGTTGGCCATAGTCAAGGCACGGTGTTTGGTAGCTATTGGGTGTTCATGTGTAGCATAGATAGATGCGTTGGTTTGGGACAGTCGTATAGCCTTGTTGGCCCTAGTCAAGGGCTTGTATGGGTGAGTTCAAATCAACCTGGACAATGACGGGTAGAACTTGACATGTGACTTATGATTTGTTAGCCATAGTCAAGGTCATAAGAGCATGGGGCAAAAATCACATCGGGAGTTTCTAAAGAAACTGAAACTTGCCAAATATGCGCATACCTTCTGGAGTGTGATGACGTGAGCGGATTCCGTCACGTTATCATGCGATGATAGTTGGATCCCGATTCCCACTGATGAGTTGGTTTACTCCTCAGGTGATCCCGACTAATTCTTCTTTCAGGTTTGGAGGAGAATTTGACGGTACAGTGAGAGGTTTCCAGATTAGATAAATTGGTAACCATTCTGATCTAGGTTAGAGTGCACGCTGAGTGTTTCTTTTCTCTCTCTCTTTGGCAGCGACCATTGACCCGACCCTAGACTATGACTCAGTGACCAAGTTGACCGAACCTTCTTATATAACTGGCTTTTGGATTGTCAGAGTTGCAAACCTCATTACCACTCCTACTTTTACCCTTTTCTCCAGGACACCCCGTATTACTACGAACGTCCACTTCCATTGGACAAAACCATCGTATGGTTATATACGAACTCGAAGGGATTTATTCGAGGATAGTTTCAGGTTCTGGAGAAAACGAATAGGACTATTCAGTTGTCTTTTCCTCTTACCTTCTCTCAGGTTGCGAGTGCCCCTTAGATTAGGGGATAGTACACGCATTACGCAAATTGGACAGTCTTCTTCCAAACCATAGGCAGGCGCCGACCGGTAGGGAATGAAGAAAACCAATTAGCCTAAACGGTGTACAGAAGGTATTAAGTTAAGACAAAGAAAGGGATTGGAAGGAGGGCAAAGTAAATTGCGATTGATATTCACGACCAAACCAAGTATTTCATTACCACTCCCACTTCACCTTTGTATTTCTCCAGGACACTCCGTATCACTACGAAGATCCACAGATATTTGGATACTCCATCGTATGGTTATATACGAACTCGAAAGGAACTTGTTCCAGTTTGGGGATGGATTCTGGTTCAGGAGAAATAGGAATAAGGTTTATTCGGTTGTCTTTTATCTTCACCTTCTCTCGCATTGCGAGTGCTCCTAGGACTAGGACAGTACACCCATTATGCTTATTGGATAGTCTTTTTCCAAACCATAGGCTGGTGCCGAACGGTAGGGAAGGAAGAAAACTATTTGGCCTAAAGGGGTGTGCAGAAGGTAATGACTAAAGACATATAAAGGGATTTGGAGAGGTGGCAAAGAATTACACGGTTATAGTCGTGAATCTGGATAATGGAAGAGGCATTACTAGGAATACCAGGATACCCCATCGAAACATTTCAATGTTTCAGTTTCACTGTGTACTGTTAAAGGAAAACTGATTTCCCGATTAGATACTTACTCCAGGGTATGTATTTACCAGGTATGATACTCACATCTATATGGTTTTACAGATGATGAGTGGGAGTAAGTTATTGGGAATTGGGTGATCATCCTCATTATATCGGGATTCGTTGTAATCGGTGATATTTGAGGAATTCACCTGGGTTGTTTGCCGGACGGCGAATATTTGGTTTTGAATATCCATTATAATGCACCAATTTCAAATTGATATATCTGTACGTCTATTTTTATAGAGTGAGATATACCTTTTTGAAATTATGTCGATGACATTTACCTATATCAGTTAATGGTTAGGTAAGGAGCATTAAACAACGGTGCAATTCTTCTTAACCATAAGTACAGTTTTCAACCTACGACACACAGTGAATGAGTTATTAGACTCAAGGGACTTATACAGAGTATTGTATATTGTCCAGTGTCCATTAGGACAGAGGGGATGGTCCTCGTACTATATTCAGTTTACTTATGACTTCTCTAGTTCTCAGACAAGTGTTTTGTAGAAACACAGGGTCCAAGTTTTAAGAAGTTATAGGTATATGAATAAAGTAGAGAACCAGGTGTTGCAAGTATCGGGATTCTTCAAGGTGATCGAAGATGTAGATACTTGAGTATGGTATTCAGTTGATAGTAATTATTAAGAGAACTTGCTTCTCTTTCAGGTTACTCATAATTGGAAGCACTCCTAAGTTGAGTAACGCTGGTCGGCCTCTCTCCATTTAGTTGACATGCACTGGAGACAGCTGCATGATTTGAATCTGGTTCAATTAAACCAGTGCCTCTGGTCCTATATTGGATATAGAACAGTTCGTATCTTAACGATGTTAAGGTACGAGGAGTTGTCCGGCTTATGCTTAAAACCAGACTCTGAATAACTCAAGGCATGTTTCTGTAATGGCTGTTTGTGGGTTGACCCAGGCTATGACGAGGGTTGACTTTCTACCATAAGAAAGATCAATAGTGATATTGTTCTTGACTCGCCACAGTTTTAATAAAAATGAATTTTTTCAGAAAAAAGTAAATGGGAGTATGGTAGAACTGGAAGTAATTCCAGAACCGCAAACGATTACTGAAGATTTGATAAAGAACCTAAAGATTCAATCTGGTTTGACATTCCATTGGCCACTCCGCAGATACGGTGGGTAACCTCAGGCACCCGAGAGGTACTCCGGTAGCCTCGAGGACGATGGCAGGGAGGTTCTTGTTTACCCAGATTTGCCATTGCTGTTGTTCCAGACTGTGAGACCCGGCAGGAGGATGAGTATAGCGCTGTTCTAAACTAGTTTTAGAAGTGTACGTCTATATGACTCTGCCAGAGGGTTGTCGTAGTCAGTGGGAGCAGCGGAAGCATTGGTGGACAAGTGGCTTATGTCTATTTATAGACTAAAGCAGATATAGCGGAGATAGATCATCAATTTCTTATGTGAAAGTCATAGGTTTGACTTCATCAGAATAGGGGATGGATCTGTTGAGAAGGTAATAGGGTGTGATGTCATGGTATCTGGATGACATACACAGAGTAGGAAGTGATATTCCTATACTACGATCGGTTATACTTTGGTCGTCACACAGTGGTTTCTCCACATAGGACTTGGACATTATATCAGACATACTGGTTACTAGATCTATGGTTTTAGATCTAGATTTGGGTGGTTTCCCAATTAAGGGTACTTAGACAGCATTCTAAGAGTATTTAGAATGGATGACTCCTGGCACGGTAGTGTACCTGCAGGTAATGGAGTCACCCTCTCTAAAGGTGTCTTATAGACTAAAGTAGAAAGGGATGTGCATGATTGGCAGATCACTTGCTTAGGCAATTGAATCAAACATGAGATGTCAAGTTCCACACCAGATGTTGTTCTTGCAGTAGATGCAATAAGTTGATATTGATCCAATCCTGGAGAAACAATCGGAAGCAGCTTTAGAACATAAGTGGATGTTCTAGGGATATGATAACGACAGCCTCGTTCAGGAGACAGTTATCATTCCAGGCTTCCAAGGTGACTTGGACGACAGGGAGGTTGTCAGAGTTATAGTTTTCCTTCTGACGAGGGGCAGTATTTTGGACAAGTGGTCCAAGGAAATACTGAGGGAGGCATGGCGCAGGATACTGATTAAGTTCAGTTGACGATACAGTCTAAGAAGTTTGGATTTGGAGTTCATTTTTGAGCTAGGTCCCATCAGACATCCAGACACATTCTAAGACAGGTATTGCTCATTTCGGGAGATGGCTTTCTCGGCGAACTTGAGATATAGAGAGACATAGAAAGAAACATCAGAGCGGATCCACTCACTGAGGCTATTCCTCAAACGCAATAGTTTCGCAAACGGAATTTGTGAGACTGACTAGTAGAGGAGTTGCGTGTTCGGTATCACACGGGCTGTGAGTATGCGACATCGCAATAATTAGCCTTGAGTGCAAGTGGGAGATTGTTGGAGATAGTGCCCTCAGAGTCAATTATTGGATCACAGGCACGTGATTGCAATGATTGAGGGAGGACCTATCCCGGTAGGACAGTCTTACTCAAGATGATAGTATACTATCTGGTTTATCTTTATCATCGTGTACTGCTTTAGGTGACCAGACAGATCGCTATTACACGTTGATAGAGCCCCTAGGATTCATGCTTGACTGCCAGCAGTATGAGGGCGATCATATACGTGGGAGCTGGTAGTCTATAAGCACATCCTTAAAAGGTCCCTAGTCATGGGAGTTTCGAGACAGGGCATCGATTCTCCAGAGTAGACTAGTGTATACAGTCGAGACCCCGACGAGGGGCGGTGGCCGATCTCACAAGCCACTGGTGTCAGTTGGTTCACCTAAGATGTATACAGGTGCTCATTGGGTTATGAGTACACCGGACAGGACTCGCCGGGAACATGCTAGTTGGTCTTATAGCTAATGTTAAATGGCAGTTCCCTGGTGACATGTGTACAGGTTAGTTCATCGACCTGAGGATCGTCATTTGTCTCATGTGATTTCCCACTGTACTTTGATTACTACCCTACCACGCTCAAAGGAGACGTGCAAACAGGTTTTAGTTGGGTACAGTCCCGAGCCACATGGAGGCAGTGAGCGGATCTTCAGGGGTTCGTCTCTCCCGGTATTGGGGATGAGGTCGCGCTGTGTCTAGGAGAGCCATTACACGAAGCCCTCGGCCGAGGCAGGAGATTTGCTGGTAGGTATTCCAGTAGTATCTCAGGGTGTTCTGGGCTATACTCCCACACGAGTTGTACCGCTTTTGGGGATCTGACTTTTACCAACCCCCTAGGCCCGCCATGCGATGCTCATAGACGAACGGACCGGACTGTACGGATATTGTCACTGACAAGCTCAGTAGGGTGTCAGGATGAGTTCGCTCATCGACGTCCCTTTTGGTCAATAGCTGGTAGCCCGTCATGTATGGCTTATACCTCTGACGTGCTAGTGGTTAAATCCACAGCCATAGTATTGACGAGTCTTTAGAGTCCCCCACATTCAGTTGCTCAAGTTTTCGGGCGAAACGCTGTAAAGGCCGTATGGAGATATGGCAGGGTTCGATCAGATACGTGCGGCATTGCACGGATCAGGATCGGACGGTTAATACTGGCAGGTTTTGGTTTAAGCCGGAGTATTGTACAGTGTAGATTTTGTCTCATTGCATTTGTATTCGGTCGGAATACAAATGCGGGTATGTATATACAGTAGCGGGGTTTTCCTGTAATTTATTACGGGATCAGTTTTTTGGAGTTGCCAGTTTGTTTTCCGTTTCGGCCATATTTCTTTGTATCTTTCATTGGCCGAAGTTTGGTGGAGGAGGGCTTATTTGCAATTGTGCAAATAAGCATTTGTGGAGGGTGTTATTTGCATCTTGTTGCTTCATGATTGAGGTTGACTCTTTTGGTTCATGATAGCTTGATTTTGTGATGAGATGGTTGTTGTTGGAGTGTTGGGTTTTATTGTGATCATTTGATTTTCTCATCATCACTTGCTTTCCACCCACCTCCTTGTCTTTGCTCTCTCTCTCCATTCACAAAAGAATGGCCGTCCAAATGAAAGGGGTTGCCCATTATTTTGTATGGAAATTTTTGGCTCTCTTGTGCTTGCAAAATCCCAAACTTCATCTCCAAAAATTCTATCATCTCATTCCTCCACAAAAGGCAACTTCCACTACCCCAAATGAGACATAGAGTTCTACACGTTTTCTACAGCAAACCTTAGGCATGTCGACTCGCCAACTTCGTGCCCGAGTTGCCTCGGTATAGAGGTGGGAGCCCGTAAAAGAAGCCGGCGACGTGGTGCCCTTCCGGCGAGGAGGTGGAGACCGGACATTCCACGGGAGATCGGGACGACGACGAGAAGACCGAAGGACACGGATCACTCGGTATATCTCTCTTCCCATCTTGTAGTTAGCAATGGCCCGATCCGGGGTTTTAGTGCGCGGTGGTGCCGGTTCAAAAAGTTATTGTAAATCACCGCTTCCGCATTCCGGCGTCGGATTGACGGCCGGGGCACCGCCGTGCACTTACAAGTGGGAACACACTCGAGGCAAAGTTGCAGTGTCAAGTCGACGGGCTAAGTGTACTCATGTCACCTGGGAACTGCTACCCGACGATAGGTATAATACCCACCAACAGTTCCCAACGAGTCCTGTCCAGTGTACTCATAACCTAATGACCACCTGCAAACTATCTCCAGTACGATGTACTAATGGCTGTGGGACAGACCATCTCCCTGCTGGGATAAGAAGCGTATACACTAGTCTACTATGGAGTATCGATGCCCCATCTCGATAATCCTAACAACTAGGGACTTGTATAGGATGTGCTTATAGATTACCCAGCCCCAACTAGTGTGACTGCAATCACAACGCTGGTAATCAAGCAAAGATCCTAAGGGCTCTACCAATATGTATAAGCGATATGCTAAAAGAAACACATGCACATATTGAGGTAGAAACAAACCAGGTAGCATACTACCATTTTGAGCAAGACTGTTACTATATCCGTGTATATCTCAAGCTCCCATTAAGTAATATACAATCCAGTATGATACAATAATGGCCTATAGGGCATATATCACTAACAATCTCCCACTTGAACTAAGGCCATATACTGGCATATCGCTGACCGAAGGTCTCGAATAGCCTCTCGAACACTGTCTGAGGGATGGCCTCTGTGAATGGATCTGCAGTGTTGTTCTCCGTATCTACTCTCCTCACCTCGATCTCCTAGGATCAACGATCTCCCTGATCAGGTAGTACCGCCTCAAGATATGTCTGGATCTCTGATGGGACCTGGGTTCCTTCCCTAAAACTATAGCGCCGTTGTTGTCACAATACTAAATTATTGAACCAACAATGGAAGGAACCACCTGAAGTTCAATTAAGAACTTCCTCATCCAGACTGCCTCTTTTGCGGCGTCTCATGCAGCGAACTACTCCGTTTACATCGTCGAGTTTGCAACGGTGTCCTGCTTGGTGCTCTTCCAACAGACCGCCCCATCATTAAGGGTAAAGCCATAACCTGATATGGACTTGGAGTTATTCTTATCACTCTGGAAGCTAGAGTTAGCAAAGGTTTCAAACTGGAGGCCCTTTTCCGCCATACACCAAGAATATCTCCTTAGTCCTTCTCAGGTACTTGAGAATGTTCTTTACTGCTTCCCAGTGCTTCTCCCCTAGGTTTGTTTGATACCGGCTTACCACGCTCAGTGCATAAACTACATCTGGTCTAGTACACAACATCGCATACATTATAGAGCCTACCACAAAAGCGTCGGGTATAATCAACATGCGATCCCTTTCCAAATCAGTCTTGGAAGACATCTCTTTGGAGAAGGTGATTCCGTGACAAGCCGGTAAACTACCGCGCTTAGAATCGTCCATACTAAATATTTTCAGTATGGTGTTTTATACCTTGACTGTAAAAGTCCCACCATCCTCTTTGATCTATCAGGATAGATCTGGATCCCCAGAATGTAGTTGGTATCGCACAGGTTTTTCATGGAGAACCTCTGTGACAAGAATCCTTTGACTGATTGTAGCATAGGAATGTCATTTCCTATCAAGAGAATGTCATTCACGTACTCAACGAGGAATTCCACAGTTATTGCTACAATCTTACTATAAATGCATGGTTCATCTGGATTTTTGATAAAGTCGAATTCTTTGACTGTCTTAATAAAATAGATGTTCCAACTCCGCGATACCTGCTTTAATCCATAAATGGACTTAAGCAACTTGCACACTATCCCGCTGCTCCCACTCTGATTGAAACCCTCTGGACGATCCATTTAGACGCACTCTTCCAAATTACCATTTAGAAAAGCCATCTCTACGTCCATCTGCCGGATCTCAAAATCTTGGAAGGCAGCAATGGCAAGAAGGATCCGAATGGATTTGAGCATAGATACCGAAAAGGTTTCATCATGGTCCAAATCAGGTCTTTGACGAAAACCTTTTGCAACAAGTCTAGCCTTATAGGTTTCAACCTATCCATCTACACCAATCTTCTTTCTGAAGATCCATTTGCAGCCTACGGGTTTCACCCATTCTGAAGGAATGTTCAAAGTGCATACTTTGTTGGTGTAAATGGACTCCATTTCGGCCCATATTGCATCCAGCCATTTTACCGAGTCACCGCTCTGAATGGCTTACTAGAAGCTAGTTGGCTCATCATTGTTAATGATGCAATCCTCTCGATCCCCGTCTATGAGAAAACCGTAGTATGTCTCGGACGGATGAGACTGCCTACTAGTCCTGCGGATTGGTGTAAGGATGTCCGGTTCTATTGAAACCTTTGGTCCTACCATACTTTCAGTAATAGTTTGTGGTTCTGGAATTTCTTCCAGTTCTATTACACTCCCACTATTTCCTTTTACAAAAAATTGATTTTCCAAAAAAATGGGCATGGCGAGGAACAAAAAACTTTTTGTTCCTCTGCGTAATAGGAAAGATACCCCCTGGAGTTCTTTAGGTATCCCACAAACTTACATAGTATTGAGCGTGCCTCGAGCTTGTCTGCATACTGCTTTTCAACAAAAGCTGGACATCCCAATATCTTCAGATACTGAAGATGGGGTTTCTTCCCACTCCATATCTGATATGGTGTGGTAGGCACAGTCTTGGTAGGAATCTTATTCAAAAGATATGCAGCTTATTCTAGTGCATAACTTCAGAAGGATCGCAACAACTCAGCGTTACTCATCATGGAACGAACAATATCCAATAGGGTTCTGTTCCGCCTTTCCTATACACCGTTGTGTTGTGGTGTGTATGAAGGAGTAAGCTGAGAGAGAATTATATTCTCTTTCAGGCAATCCAGGAACTCGACAATTTAAGTATTCACCACGTCGATCAGATCTCAGTTTCTTGATACTTTTGCCTGTTTGTCTTTCCACTTCATTCTTATATTCTTGGAATTTTTCAAAGGGTTCGGATTTATGCTTCATCAAGAAGACATGTTCATAACTAGAGAAATCATCCGTAAAAGTAATGAAGTAGGAATAACCACTTCGTGCATCTGTAGATATTAGACTACACACGTCGCTGTGTATGAGTCCCAAGAGCTCGCTGGCTCGCTCTTACTCCGTGTCCAGTGAACGGAGTCTTTGTCATCTTTCCTATGAGACAAGATTGATAAGTTGTATAAGTCTGATAGTCTAACAGATCCAAATATCCCTCTCTATATAACTTCGTCAACCATGTTTTATTGATGTGATCCAGTCTACAATGCCTTAAGAGAGCCATATTTAATTCTAGAGATTTTCTTTTAAGTGTGTTCTGGACATTTGAAAACCTGAGCTTGATTCAATATATATTGTCCTCTAGTGTACTTGACCTAATCATACTTTGATTTAGGTGGATGTGAACCACATCGCATACATACTAGACTTGGTATACATAAACAGTTACGTAGAATCAATATCTGCCCACTTGTCAATTCTAGGTGATATACCCTACGGATACAGCGTCCACGCTCATTCCGTTAGCATCCCTAAGAGTCATATCACCTGCCCTGATAACTCTACGGTTTCTCAAAGCCTGTAATGAATTACAGATATGAGATCCTGATCCGGTATCTTTTATCCAGGAAGTAGAGTTAATTAACAAATTGTTTTCAATCACAAACACACCCGAAGTCGAAGCCACTACATACTTCGGATCCTGGATTCTGGCTTTCCAAGCCTTGCATCCCTTCTGCCAATGCCCTTTCCCGTAACAATAGAAACATCCCTCCTTCCCTACAGTTAACCCCCGAAACTTTTGCCCTTCCCTTTTCTTCTACCTTTCCGACACCGCCTATCGGCTTTCTGGAGGTCTTCTTCTCACCCTTGGCATCAGCCTTAGATCCAGAAGATAAAGATTCCCCAATAAGCAGAGCGGGTGTCTCCCTGGTTTCCTTCAGGGTGCCCTCAACTGGAAGTATAACTTTCTTCCCCTGGACGTAAGTAGGAGATAGGGACTGTAGAATCAAGTCAGCATATGACTCGTTCTCCAACGTGGTCTACAGGTCCGTGAGCTTTTTAATATAGCTAATCATTGTAGAGACGTGGTCCCCTACAGATGATCCGACAACCAACCTCGCTTGAAACAATTCCTTCGAGGTATCATATCTTACGATACGAGATTGCTCTACATATAAAACAATATTATGGAGGAAGATGGAAACTAAGTCCATCTTCTCGTGCTGCCTATGGTTTACACCATCAACTGAGGCCAACACGAGGCACTTGGCATTCGCACTGTCCTTTTCCCTTGTCTTACGGATATCCTTATCCATGACGGCGGAAACTGGACCTGGGACGGCGGGGGCTTGAGTAGTAATGAGGTGGTCCATCTTGTCATAGGTAATGGACATCTGAAAAAACCTTTGCCAGTCATTATAATATATCTCAGTCATTTTATTATCTATCTGTAACCTAATCTGGTCACCCGGTCGCTGCAATTAGGAGAGAGAGAAGAATACATTCAGTATGATGCTCTTGCAAGTTTAGATTGGTTTTTAATTTATCTAAACAGGGTGGCTCCCACTGTTTCTCGAATATTTCCTCAAACCATAAAAGAAGAATTAGTCAGGATTCATCTCACCGTACAATACTTGCATAATCGTTCAGCTAGGCTAGGGTCGGTACTTCGAGGGAGGCTTTACGACGCTTTCACGAAGTTTCTTAATTAAATAACCTCTTTTCCCTGGAGGCGTAGTCCCGCTAACAATGTTCTAGACACCTACTTGGTTTATAGTATTGATCGTTAAGTGAAGAATCTCCCGAGGAGTATGGGATACTCACAGTAGGATCGGGACCCAAATATCATTGTGTGATAATACTGAAGGAATCCTACCAACATTATCAAACTCCAAATGGTATGCAGCACTAGCAAGTTTCAGTTTCTTTAGAAACCCCGATGTGGATTTTTGCCCTATGCTCTTATGACCTTGACTAAGGCCAACAAATCATAAGTCACATGTCAAGTTCTACCCGTCATTGTCCAGGTTAATTTGAACCCATCCGTACATACCCTGACTAAGGCCAATAAAGTACTACAACTGTCCCAAACCAACGCATCTATCTATGCAACATATGAATACCCAGCAGCTACCAATCACTATGCCTTGACTAAGGCCAACAGACATAGCTTGAATACTATTGAATATTCATATGAAATGACGGAGGGTTACGAATGGCTTTAGTGAAACCGTGAACGTAGTGAACTTGATATAATCGAAATAACCTGATAGCTTTTAAAAGGAGTGGTTTAAGCTCCGCACTTAAAAGTCTCCTCTTTTAAAATAACCGAGTGGTTTTTAAAATTTGTTCCAACGATTCAACTTTAGTTTGTTTGCTTTGCATTAATGTAATGCAGTCCCATCATTTAACCTACCACTGCAGAAAACAACGAAAATACAACGTACGCTTATGACATCCACATTCACCACGGGGCCCCGTCATCACCCGTTAGGTTACTTAACTAACGACAAAGCGGGGGCTAGACTAGCACGGATGCAAAATATAAGCAACATCTATTATATAATACATATATAATAATATCCATTAGTCGGACGCAATGATAGGCATTCCAGATCACAGATGAACACATTGGATATACTAGGAATTCCGTGTTTCGTTTGAGCCTGTAACGAAAGACGGATTCCACGGTCGTGATGAATAGCCAAAACCCCACCCTAGACCCCTACGGGTGCGGAAAACTACCCGCCAAATACCCGATGTGAAGCAACCTCCCTCAACAAAGTGAGTAGGCCACTCGGAACTTCAAAGTACCCGGTAATTTGTGCACCCCACCTTGGGTCTATCCTAGGAGCAAAAACAGTAAAAGAAATAATACAACGGTGGCTACAACCTCAACCCGGATGTGCCCCGCAAAAATAATATTACATCACTTTACAAATTTACATCAAATGAAAGAATGAAAACCCTCATCTCAAATCCTCGACTATTCATCCACGACGATCCAACAAGTTCATATACACAAACCATCATAACAACATCACAGATATGTGCAGCCCCGACTAATCGACGTATAGCAATTAGTCGACGTTTCCAAACACATATATACACCACAAAGCTTGTAAAGTAACTACGACATTAGAATTCCGCACGCAATTAGCAAACTTAACCAATTTTCCAAGACATGAAAATCCAGTGAGCTAAAGTTATAAAACCGATCATTTTGAGCCAATTCGGAAGTCCGAATCAAAACGAAACGCGCCCGAACCTTCGCGGAAAGTTAGAGCACGAAATTAACTTTGGGTCAGGGGCCTAGAGGGGATACCTCACCCCCGAGGCCACCATAAGGTGGCCAGGGGGTGTGGCAGACCCGAAACTGCCCAAGATGGGGCAGTTTCGGGTCCCCACCGCCAAGGCCACCTTATGGTGGTCTTGGGGAGTGGTCCTAGCCGTTCCCCCCCCCTCCGAAGGGTCCCCGGGGTGCACACGCTCCACCCCACGGCTTCTCGGTTCAAACCGTGAGCTCGCGGGGTGTCCAAACAACTCAAAACTTCACTTTTGAAAACTGTTTTTTCGGCAGTTTTTTGCGCGACAAAAACCGGCGGAATTCTAATATCGCTACAAGCTATCTAGGGTTTATGAGAGTATCTGATACTACTGTAAGTCGATGTCGCGTACCCCACGTGTTCGCTGGGAGGCGGAATTTGCAAAAAATGATTTTTACAGGCTTCGCAACACCGACTAGAACTAAGGATCGTCCATAAACCCTAGATAGCAAACAACATGAGATTTAACTACTCGGAAAGAATGTTATACCTCATGATACAAGTCCTTCGGGTCTTCTCCGCTTTCCTCCTCGTCATCGTAGGCTCTAAGGATCGATCTGGATCATAGCATCCTCGTCAGCTTCCTTGAGTCAAAGACGATCCACCCGAGAGTCTATAGTCCGAGCTCCAACCTCAAAACCGAGGTAACTAGGGCAACAAGCTTGCTAAACTTGATGGCCTAAGTGATGTAGAGAATAAAGATGGATTTATTTGTCTCTTGGAACCCTAATTTACTCAACTCATGAGACCTTAAGGGTTTTTGATGTGAGGAAGAAGAAGAAAGCTAGCTTGAGGAAAGAGAAATGATTTTTGATAATGATAATGATAAATGAAAATGAGATGGCTAACTTAACATGACCACAAGCATGGCATGAAAAATATCTCATCAAAATATCCAGCTCAAATAATCAAACCAAGTCAAGTAGTCAAGCCAAGTCAAATAGTCAAACAAAGTCAAGCAGTCAAAACAAGTAGCCATGCCTCAATTATCATTTACAAAAATAACAAATGCTTTCCTCCACCTCATAATTGTTTTAATCAAGTCAATGGTCAAAACCCTAATGAGGTGTCTCCTTCTATGACTCTCTCATCCGTATATACATACCCGCATCCGTGTTCCGAGAAACACAAATACAAAGAGACGAAACGGATCCATCAATATAATACTAGGATCCGGCTTAAACCGAAACCCACTAGTATTATCCGCCCGAACATCATACATGCACAAGAGCACGTACATGATCGAAGCCCTACCGTAAAACCATACGGCCTCTACACCTTTTGCTCGGTGCGAGAAAACTCTTTATGTGAGACTCTAAAGACTCGACACTACGCTGGCAGTGGGTTTAACCACAGGCCGCAAACGGTACTAGCTGCACATAAGGGCTACCTGTAAGTCTACGCTAGTGCCCCGGCCGTCTACAGACGCCAAATGCGGAACAAAAACTTTTAAACTGGCGCTATCGTATACTTTAACCCGGATCTGTCATTATTGCTAAACTAACAAACTGTAAAGAGTGTAGAAAGGTTATACCGAACGATCCGAGTCCTTCGTTCTTTAACCATCATCCCACGCTCCGTTGCGGCTGCTCCGATCTCGTCGATCTCCGATATCCTCGTCTAGGTGGCACCACATCACTGATTCTTTAAACGGGCTCCCGCCTCTGACTCGAGGCAACTCGGTCGTCAAGTTTGCTAAAAGAGACGACCAAGATTGATGTAGAGAATGAGTAGATGACTTTGTCTCACTTCGTCCAAGTCCGTGGACGATCGGTTAATGAAGTTGCCGAGGGAATCGGGTATTGGAATGAAATGAGCTGTGAATTCCATACACTCCAAAATCTATCATAATCTTTTCAAGTGAAACATCAAGCGAGAGAGAGAGGGGAGGGGCCGCCCATATATAGGAGGAGGAGGGTGAGTGGAGGAGAGAGGAGAGTAACCTTAAGCAAAATATCATAATGTGAACACATGAAAATATCTTAAGGAAAACAAAACCTCATTGAAATCAAAGCATGAGTCATTAACCTTGTCATCAAATTCTAGAACCTTCTAGAACCTTCTAGAAGCATGACTCACCCTCATCCAAGAAAAGATAAATCCGTCTTTAACCGAATGTTAAAAGACGGCTGATAAAAAACTGAAAACTGGCAACTTCCAAAAGTGATCCTGAAACGAATTTCAGGACAACCCCGAAACTGTATAAATATACCCGCATTTGTATTACGACCGAATACAAATGCAACTGAGACAAAGATATTATATCTACTCAATATAATACTCGGATCCGGCTTAAACCAAAGCCGACCAGTATCATCTGCCCGAAAACTGACACGTGCGTAAACGCACGTGCATTTTCCGAACCCTGCCATAAAACCATACGGCCTCTACAACGTTTCGTCCGAACTTGGGAAACTGTCTGTAGGGGACTCTAATGACTCGTCAGTACCCTGGCAGTGGGTTTAACCACAAACCGTCAGCGGCACTAGCTATGCGTAACGGCTGCCCATGGACTGACCTCAAGGGAGGCCGATGAGCGAACTCATCCGGAAACCCTACTGAGCCTAACAGTGACAATGTATATACAGTCCGGTCCGTTCGTCTATGAGTATCGCATATCCGCCTAGGGGGCTAGAAACGTCAGACCCCCAATAGCAGTATAAGTCGTGTCGGAGTGTAGCCCAATAACACCCTGAGATACTACTGGAGTACCTACCAGTAAATCTCCTGCCATGGCCATGGACTATGTGTAATGGC
This sequence comes from Agapanthus africanus, assembly GCA_030015575.1. Classification (NCBI taxonomy): domain Eukaryota; kingdom Viridiplantae; phylum Streptophyta; class Magnoliopsida; order Asparagales; family Amaryllidaceae; genus Agapanthus; species Agapanthus africanus. Next base: position 422,255,255 of record CM057345.1, on the reverse strand, counting down.
TCTCCTAGACATAGCACGACCTCGCCCCCAATACCGGGAGAGACGAATCCCCTGCCGATCCGCTCACGTGCCTCCATATGGCTCGGGACTGTACCCAAAAGCTACCTGTTTGCACGACTCCTTTGAGCCGTGGTAGGGTAAAAATCAAAGCACAGTGGGAACTCACACGAGACAAATGACGACTTCAGGTCGATGAACTAACCTGTACACACGTCACCAGGGAACTGCTATCTGACGATAGGTATAGTACTAACTAGCAGATTCCCGGCGAGTCCTGTCCGGTGTACTCATAACCCAATGAGCACCTGTATACATCTTAGGTGATCCAACTGACACCAGTGGCTTGTGAGACCGGCCACCGCCCCTCGTCGGGGTCTCGACTGTATACACTAGTCTACTCCGGAGTATCGATACCCTGTCTCGAAACTCCCATGACTAGGGACCATAATTAAGGATATGCATATAAACTACCCAACTCTCACGTATATGATCGCCATCATACTGTTGGTAGTAAAGCAAGATCCTAAGGGCTCTATCAAAGTGTAACATGTAATCAGTCACCTGAACATGTACACGACTGATAAAGGCAAACCAGATAGCATACTATCATCTCGAGTAAGACTGTCCTACCGGTATAGGTCCTCCGCAATCATTGCAATCACGTACCTGCGATCCAATAATTGACTATGAGGGCACTATCTCCAACAATCTCCCACTTGCACTCAAGGCTAATATTGCGATGTCGACTACTCACAGCCCGTGTGAAACCGAACATCCAACTCTTCTACTAATCAGTTCACAAAGCCCGTTTGTAAAACTATTGGGTTCGAGAAATAGCCTCAGTGAGTGGATCCGCCTAGATATTTCTTTCCATATCTCTCTTAATCTCAAGTTCGCGGAGAAAGCCATCTCCCGAATTGAGTAATACCTGTCTTAGAATATGTCTGGATATCTGATGGGACCTAGTTCATAAATGAACTCCAAATCCAAACTTCTTAGACTGTATCGATCACTGAACCTAATCAGTATCCGGCACCATGCCACCCACAGTATCCTCTTGGACCATCTGTCCATAATACTGTCCCTCTTCGTCAGAGGGAAAAACTATAACTCTGACAATAATTCTGTCATGCACGTCACCTTTGAAGCCTGGAATGATAATCGTCTCCCGAAGGAGGCTGCCGTCATCAAATCCGTAAAACATCCACTTATGTTCTAAAACTGCTTCCTTATGTCTCTCCAGGATTGGATTAATACAAACTTATCATATCTAGTGCAAAAACAACATCTGGTGTGGTACTTGACATCTCATGATTGACTCAATTGCCTAAGCAAGTGATCTGCCAATCATGCACTTCCCTCTCCCCTTTAGTCTATACGACACCTTTAGAGAGGGTGACTCCATCACCTGCAGGTACACCACCATGCTAGGAGTCAACTATTCTAAAAACCATTAGAATATCTGTCAACGTACCCACATTGGGAAACTACCCAAATCTAGATCCAGAAACCAGAATGTCTGATATTATATCCATATCCTGTCTGGAGAAACAACTGTGTGACGACCACAGTACAACCGATCGTAGTATAGGAATTTTACTTCCTACTCTGTGTATGTCATCCAAATACCATGACATCACACCCTACTACCTTCTTAACAGATCCATCCCCTATTCTGATTGAAGTCAAACCCATGACTGTCACATCAAAATTAGATGATCTATCTCCGCTATAACTGCTCAAGTCTATAAATAGACATAAGCTACTTGCCCACTATGCTTCCGATGCTCCCACTGACTACGACAACCCTCCTACCGGGTCTCATAGCCTGGAACAACAGTAGTGTCAAGTCTGGGTAAATAAGAACCTCCCTGTCACCGTCCTTGAGGCTACCGAAGTATCTCTCTGGTGTCTGAGGTTACCCACCATATCTGCGGAGTGGCTAATGGAATGTCAAACCCGATTGAATATATAGGTCCTATTAAATTTTCCGTAATCGTTTGCGGTTCTGGAATCACTTCCAGTTCTACCATACTCCCACTACTGTTTTCTGAAAAAGATCCATTTTACTAAAACTGTGGCGAGTCAAGAACAATATCACTATTGATCTTCCAAATGGTAGAATATCAACCCTCGTCATAGCCAGGGTCAACCCATAAACAGCCATTACAGAAACGTGCCCTGAGTTATCCAGAGTCTGGTTTTAAGCATAAGCTGGACAACTCCCCATACCTTAATATCTTTTAAGGTACGATCCATTCTATATCCAATATAGAAACTTTGGCACTTATTTAATTGGAACCATATTCAAATCATGCAGCTGTCTCCAGTGCATATCAACTTAATGGAAAGAGGCTAATCAGTATTACTCAACTTAGGAATCCATCCAATTATGAGTAACCTGAAAGAGAAACACGTTTCTCAAAACCATCACTATCATCTGAATACCAATCACAAGAATCTACATCTTCGATCTCTTTGAAGAATCCCGATACTTGTGATACCTGGTTCTCTACTTTATTCTTATACCCACAACTTCTCAAAACTTAGACCTTGTATTTCTACGAAACACTTGTCTAAATACTAGAGAAGTTATAAGTAAACAGAACATAGTACGAGGACCTACCCCTTTGTCCTGATGGACACTGGACAACATACAATACTCTGTATAAGTCCGCTGAGTTAAACAACTCAAAATCTGTGCGTCGTAGGTTGAAAACTGCACCCTGGCGATTTCCTCAAATATCACCAATTACAACGAATTCCGATGCAATGAGGATGATCACCTAATTCCCAATATCTTACTCCAACTCATCATCTGTAAAACCATATAGATATGAGAATGAAACCTGGTAAATATATACCCTTGGAGTAAGTGTCTAATCGGGAAAACAGTTTTTCTTTAACAATGCACTGAAACATGAAAATGTTTCGTAGGGGTATCCTGGTATTCATAGCAATGCCTCTTTCATAATCCAATTCATGACTTCAACTGTATATTTTATTGCCATCTCTCCAAATCCCTTTATTTGTCTTTAGTCGTTACCTTCTGTACACCATCGTTAGGCTAAATGGTTTTCTTCCTTCCCTACCGTTCGGCACCAGCCTATGGTTTGGAAGAAGACTATCCAGTAAGCATAATAGGTGTACCCTCCTAAACCAAGGAGTACTCGTATCTTGAGAGAAGGTGATGATAAAAGACAACTGAATAATACCTTATTCTTTTAAAAGTGAAATAGGAGTGGCGATGAAGTACGCGGTTTTGGTCGTGAATGATATCAGTCGCAATTTACTTTGCCCTCTTTCTAATCCCTTTATTTTGTCTTTATATATTACCTTCTGCACACCCTGCTTAGGCTAATTGGTTTTCTTCATTCCCTACCTTTCGGCACCTGTTAGTTATATGTATGCCCTAGAGGCCATTACTGTACATAGGATGTATATTGTAGTGGATGCTGGGACATATATAGGGAGGACTTTCTTGCTCGACATGATAGTATGCTATCTGGTTGCTCTTTACCTTAACGTGTATACTGATTGTCTCTCTGTTACATGTTGGTAAAGCCCTTAGGATGTGTACTTGACTACCTGGACTATGATGCGGATCATACTAGTGGGGACATGGTAGTCCATAAGTACCTCCTTCAAAGTCCCTAGTCGTGGGTGTATCAAGACGGGGCATCGATATACCAGAGTAGACTAGCGTATACCTTCTCGACCCATACAGATGGGCGATGGATGATCCCATATCCATCGGTGTTTGACATCAGAGATGATATACGGGTGCTCAGTAGAGACTGGGTACACTGGACGGACTCGCCGAGAACTCCCAGATGGTATTATACCTCACGTCAGATGGCAGTTCTCTGGTGACACTGGTACAGAGTAGTCTGTTGACCCGAGATCGTCATAGAGTCTTGTGTGATTCCCACTGTGCTTTGATTTCCATCTTACCACGTCCAAGAGGGCGTGCAAAACGGTGGTTTTTGGGTACAGTCCCGAGTCACATGGAGGCAATGAGCGATAGGAGGGGATTCGTCTCTCCCGGTATAGGGAGTTGATGTTGCGCTGTGTTCGATTGGCTATAACAGGAAATCCCTGGCCAGGGTTGCTGAGATTTACTGGTAAGTGTTACCAGTAGTTTCTCGAAGTGTTATAGACCTCATATCGACACGACTTATCGAGCTATTGGGGTCTGACGTTTACCACCCCTAGGCGAGATATGCGACATATCAGACGATCAGACCGGGCTGTACGATAGTGTTACTGGTTGGATTCACTGGAGTGTGAGCGGGCTTGCTCGTCGATCTTTAGATCGCTCAATACCCGGGTGGCCGTTACGTTTAGCAGACCGCTTGCGGCTTGTGGGTGTTTGATATGATCATCACCTGCTGCCGGCGTATTGACGAGTCTTTAGAGTCCTACACAGAGGTTTCCTGGCTCAAGCGAAACGAAATAGGAGCGCATATGAGATATGTGCGGGACCAAGAATAATGCGTGTACGTGATACCGTATTTCATTCTCGCGATGAATGTATCGAATGGTTGTATGCGATATAACCTAGTTATCGAATCAAGGGTTGATTCGATAAGTCGATACATAGGATACTAGTCGGTTGTATGTGATATGACCGGATCGTTAAATCAAGTGTTTGATTTAATGATTTAATGTATAATTATATATTTGATATATTACTTTGCATTAACTAGTATCGGTTCACTTTAGATGGATTTTCTCACTTGGATGTACAAGTTGTATATGTGATATACTTTTTGTGCATTTTATTGTATCATGTTTGATGATACATGTTTACTTGGTTAAGTGTAAAGAATTAAACCATGGTTAAACTTATGATTAGGGTTTTATTTCCTTTTCTCATTTATTTATCTATTTATTCATTTTTGGAATATAAATGGAAAAGTGAAATGAATGGTGGCTTTTTTTGTTGTTTAGTGGAAGCTTCATGAAACCTTGACCCTAACCATTCATTTAACCTAAGTTAATTCTCTACACTTTACCATGGTTACCTTTATGATAAGAATTATTATTCTTTTCTTTTCAATAATAACTTATCATATCATTTTCTTCTTCTTCTTCCTTGAACTAAAGAAGAAACCTTCACTTCATCAATGGTGGATTGATGAAGAGTGTGAGAAATCCAAAACTAAAGTCTACCCACTTCCTATTTCTTCATCCTCTACCTCTTGCCAAGTAGTAGAGTGTGTTTCCTTCACAAGTTTTCAAGACTTGGTGAAGGTGGAGCTCGATCTAGTGATGCTTCGACGTAGATCATCTTCGGCACGTCGTCGACGACCCAGCCCGTCCATTCTCCGATGAAGCCGACGCTAGAGCCCGGATTTGATTTGGACAGCGGAGAGGACCTCATCTCGGAGCCGTGGAGGTGGAGGACCGGATCTACAAAGGTTGTATTTCCGTATCTCTTAGTTAAGTGTTAACTAGTTAGCTTTTTCGCCTAGTTTTCTAGCAAACGATCCATAGTCGGGTCTCTCGGCACCTAGATTTTTTTGAAAATGGAATGTTCGATGCCTTGTGAGACCTCTCTAGAGTGCCTAGGAACCCTACAGTGGTATCAGAGACTAGCTAGAGCCTTAGGCGATGCGTAGACGGAGTTTGAAGTCCGATCGAACCGAAACCCAAACCTTAGAATGCTCTCTGTACATTTTTGAAATTCGTGGATTTTTGAGAATTAAAAATATGCAGAAAAATCAGCAGGAAATTCTAAGAATTACGCTGCAAAAAGTAACTAATGATCCCTCAAAAGTGCGGCGGAACCGCGGCATTAGCATGCTAATGCGGCGGTTCCGCGGCCGTTTTGTCTTATTAGGCATTCAATTTTGCACAGTAATTCCTATTTTGCAGTGTTGGTTTTCCTGGAATATTTTTTTTCTGAAATCAAGAGTTGAGTATTTTGGGTTGTATAGGGGGTTCGTACATTCGATCGGATTGTCAAATTTTGTCTATGTCTATGTGTTTTTCCGGATAATTTTAGAATATGTTAAAAAAGTTCGACCGGATAAAAATACCGAGTTTTTCCCTGCCGGAAAATTTCCAAGTGTTGGATGTTTCCGAGGTTTAAAGACGTTCTAAGTAGTGCAAGTAATGCGATGGTCCCTCTAGAAGACAACAAACCTTAACTCGATTATGTGACCGTCTTGAACTGCCCTTTGAACCTTCGGGTTTGGGGCAGTACGGCGTGCCACATGTGAGGCGTTGGCTTGACCCTTCTACGGCTGGACCGTTGGTACTGAGGCACGAACTGAATGTTTTTAGACTTGTTTCATGTGTTGATCTGTATCGGGAAAACTTGGGTGTTCGATTGTTTGATCGGAAAGTTTAACATTTTCTGTCTTATCCGGAATGTGATACAATAATTGGAATTCACAATAAGTTATGAGATAACTAAATGAATGTTATAAACATAGCAGTTTAGTCTCACTTGATCGGTTGCCACGGAATTTTGATGTGATCAAAAGTTCGTCGCAATCACGTAGCGTACGCGGATACTCGCCGGGTAAACTTAATAGACAGCCTCACCCCATAGCCCCGACCAAGTGACTGTAGGAGAACCCCGTCGCCGAAAGCATCCGTTCGGGTGCTTGCGGCAGCGGTGTTCCGCCTTGGTGCACTTCGTCGACGGTATCGGGGGTGCGGCCGCCTACTAAAGTTTGCGACGAGCATTCGATCAGGATGTCGGGAATCTTGTTGAATTGCCCGACTTTATATTGAAAAGTGTTTTCGATTTTGAGACTAAAATGCGGGGTTTATAATTGTCAGGCATGTGATGTCTAAGGTATTCATTTGATTAGGCATGCGATGTCTATGCAGATTGCGAATTCCAACTGTTGTAGTTTTACACTTTCTTTTATGTGACCGTAAGTGTAATATGTGATATCGCCGGTTTCGTTGCTATATGTCAACGACAATTGGGATGCGCATATTTACTTACGTTGATGACATGTGATGTTATGTGTTGCTGGATATGTTATATTGGATTGTCGTGTTTGAATAGCCGGGGTTTTTTATGTGAGATAAGTGTTTTTCATTTTCATTCATGTAAAAACTTGTATGTAATATTCTTTTATTTGGGGCACTTCCAGGTTGCGGAAGATGTCACCCTTTGTATATTATTTACTTTTCCGCACTAGGATAGACCCAAGGAGGAGGGCACAAGTAACCGGGTTCTGGAGTCCAGTGGGAGACCAACTCGAGGAGTCGAGTCCGGGTCTCCTAACTCTAGAATTGGTAGGGTTGCTTGCCGCTCTCGTATGGGTCTAGGAGTGTGGGTTTGGCTATTCATCACGACCGTGGAATCCGTGTTTTATACTGGCTCGTATTGAAAACACGGACGTCCTAGTATATCCAATATTTCATATGGTTCTTCTGCTGCGATATCTGTGATGTGATCATGTGATGTTCTGTGATAGATACAGTATATAGTATATATGATATATTATATAGACGTTACTTATGTTTTACACCCGCGCTAGCCCTTCCCCGCTCTGCCGTTAGTTACCTAACCTAACGGTGCACGAGGGGACATCGAGGCGAATGCGGATGGCATAAGTGTACGTCGTATTTATCTGTGATGTTTAGGTACTTAATGATGGGACTTCATTAATGTGATTAATGAAATAAAAGAAACCTAAGATGTTGTAGAATTGAATTTCAAAATAAAACAGGTAGCTACAGTTCTTGCTTTGCACAGAGGTATATGTGATATATCCTGCACCTTATTCGATGAGGAAAGGACCGAAATCCCTTCACCGGGAGTGACTCCTTTAGCAATAACTGGCAGATGCTACACACTCGGTTTGTCTTTTGATTGCTTTTAAGAGTTTTTGCTTTGCACAGTGATATATATGATATATCCCGCACCTCATTCGACGAGGAAAGGACCGACGATCCCTTCACCGGGAGTGACTCCTTTAGCAAAACTAGAAAAGCCTCAAAAACACTCCTTTTTTAAAATCATTTGATTCTACAACGATATCAAGTTCATTACGCAATAGGTTTTCAGAAAAACCTGTCGTAGCCCTCCGTCATTTCAGATAAGTACTAGTTAGTATTCGTGCTGCGGTTGTTTGGCATGCGTCAAGGCGTAGTGTACGGTAGCTAACTAGTGCTTATCTGCTAGCATACGATGCGATTGGATTAGGGTATTCGTACGGCGTTGTTTGGCATGCGTCAAGGGTCGTGCGGGTGGGTTTAATTCAATCAAGAAATGTACGGGTTGAACTTGACTAGCAGACTATGGGTTGTTTGGCATGCGTCAAGGTCATAGCGAGCTAGGGGCAAAATATTATCGGGAATTTCAAGTGTTGAAATTTGCAATGAGATTGCATACCTTCTATGAGATAGTTGGATCCCGATACCCGCTGCGAGTAAGAGTTACTCCTGGGAGAGTTTTATACATTACAATTAGCCGATCAAGTAGGTGTCTAGAAAGGTGTCAACGGGGTTACGCCTCTGGGAAAACGAGGTTTACAGTAATTAGGTTTGTGCGAAAGCACGGGGGACCTCCCTCAAAGTACCGACATTGGCCTGGCTGAAAGATTGGCGAACTTGTAGTGTGTAATTAATCCCGGCTAGTCTTTCCTTTTAGGGTTTGAAGGAAGATTTGATAAAAAGCAGTGGGAGCCATCCTGATTAGATAAAATAATAACCAATCTATTCTTGAAAGAGCGCACGCTGAGTGTTTTCTTCTCTCTCTCTCCAGGTAGCGACCATTTCACGCCTTAATCAAGATAATAATACGGAATATTGACCGAACCCGCTTGTTATACTGAGCTGGGGAACGTTGGTCCCGCTCCAACTTATAATTGTTATAAGACAGAGCAGGAAATTGGGGAATACCAGAATTCCTATGCCGCCCAAACGAAGAGAGTGCATGCTGATGCATCATCTTCGGGTGTGTTCGTTACAAAGAACTGTTTCTCAGAATCCTCTACGTCCTGGGTATGTGATACCAGATCAGGATCCCAGATATGTAATCTGTTACATAGGGCTACAGAAAGGTAGAAGAACTGAGAACGGGTGATAAGTTTCATGAGGCAGAAAACGGGGCAAGTGTTGCAGCCAAGTCTGTTGGTCACTGTCACCCTGTATTACAAATACATTGATTCTGAACGAATGTTATTAGATACCGAACCTGATATACAAAATCGTATCTGTCTCTTTATTAGTAAAGAAACGATATAATTTTGTATTGTTGGATAATGTTTTGAACATTTCCTATATCAAAAGTTGATCGGTTCAGGCACGTTATCTAAAAGCATTGATGTTCTAAATCAAACTACAGTTCTTTAGTATACTGAACACACATAAGAGGAAGAGTTCAGAAATGAACGGATTCTTCTTGAGGTTTTGTAGACTAGGTCAGATCAATGTGACCCGACTAGCTGAAGTTACATTTAGATGTATATTTAAATCAGTTTGAATTTACATCTTGTGAAACTCGCCAGTCATGTCACAAAGATAAGATGACCATAGCCCTGTTTATTGGAAACAGAGAAAGAGTTAGTGAACTCTTGGGACTGATACATGATGATGTATGTAAGGTCTCCTGTCTACACATACCAGGACTGGTTCTTTATACTTCATTATATTCTCTGATAATCTCTCAAGATTCAGACATATGTTCCTGTTGAAACACAAGTACGAACCTTTTGAGATATTCACAGAATATAAGTTAGAAGTAGAGAACCAATACGGGTATAAGTATTATGTCCTATGATGAGATCAAGGAGGAGAATACTTGTGCATGGAATTCCTGGACTATTCTAAAGGAGAATGAGATTCTCTCTCAGCATTACTCCTCCGTATACACCATAGTACGATGGTATATCGGGGTGGAGCAATCACACCCTATATGATAAGGTGTGCTCTATGATGAGTACTACTGAGTTACCTATTTCCTTTTGGGAGTTATGCACTTGAGAAGTTACATACCTATTGAATAGGGTTCGAATCAAATCAGTTGCCTACCACTTCATATGTGATATGGAAAGGGAAGAGCCCATATCTTAAGTTAGTTAAGATTTGGGTTGTCCAGCCTATGTCTGAAAAGCAAAATCCGGACAAGCTCGAGGCAAGGTCTGTAATGTAGAACTGGAAAGGTTCCAGCTATACAAACTGCAGCTGATGATTTGAAAGAACCAAAGGATTCAATAGTTACCAACAAACCTCAGCCTCTCCGCCGATCTAGTAGGGTTCCTCCCCCACCTGAGAGATACTTCGGTTTCTCTATGACAGTGGGAGCGGGGATTGCATCATGAGATGATGACCCAACTAGTTTCGAGCTGGCCATCGAGAGTAAGACTCTGTAAGAATGGCTGGATGTTTATCGATCTGAGATGGAATCCTTATACACCAACAAAGTATGGACTTTGGTTGCTATATCTGAAGGGTTAAATCCCCATCAGGAGCAAGTATATCTTGAGAAGATTACTTAGTGTACATGGAAAAGTTGAGACTTTCAAAACTAGACTTGTTAAAAGTTTGCATCATTTACCAGGCGTGGATTATGATGAAACCTTTTTCAAGTAGCTATGCTTAAGTCCATCCAGATCCTACTTGCCACGGCTACATACTATGTCTATGATATCTGGTGGTTGGGTGTCATGACAGCTTTTCTAAATGATATTTTGGAAGAGAGCGTCTATAAGTACACAGCCAGAGGGCTTCGTAGACAGTGGGAGCAGCGGAAACGTGTGCAAGATGCTTTATAGGATAAAGCAGGCATCGCGGAGTTGGAACATCTGTTTTGATGAATTAGTCAAAGAGTTTGACATCATCAAAATGGTAGATGAACCTTGTATAAACAAAAAGGTTGTAGGGAGTATGGTGATGATCCTCGTAGAGTACGTAGATAACATACTCTTGATAGGGAAGGAGTTTCCTATGCTACTCTCGGTCAATCTCCACTTATCACAATGATTCTCCATAAAGGATCAAAGTGATACCTCCTAAATCCTGGGTTTGGATCTATGAGATAGATCTAATTGGATGTTAGGATTCTCACTAGTTGTAGTGAGATGGTATCAATCGATCCTGGGGAGAATCACTGGAAGGGTTCCAGGGTGATAAAGACGACTGAATGTCAGTCGCAGGCATTGTCTTTACCCTCAGTAAAGGGACGGTATGTTGGAAAAGTTCCAAGCTAGATACCGTGGCATACTAGACGATAAAGGCTTGATACATCGCTATTTAAGATGCTACCAAAGTGGCTGTTTGGATGTATAATAGTTCATAAGATGAACTACGTTCCTACCATTGTGAGACAATGGAGTTGTGGCTCATCCCGAGGAACGCCGGTCCCATCAGTGATCCAGACTTATTCTAAGGCAGCATCGCCTGATCATGGAGATATTTGATCTCCAGGGTGATCGAGGTTAGGAGAGTAGACTCAGAGGACAACACAGCGGATCCACTCACAAAGGCCTGTTCCCAGAGAGAGACTTTTATGGGATGGTTGAGTATGAGATACTACAACCACTGCTACAGATGGCCCTAGTGCAAGTGGGAGATTGTTAGTTATATGTATGCCCTAGAGGCCATTACTGTACATAGGATGTATATTGTAGTGGATGCTGGGACATATATAGGGAGGACTTTCTTGCTCGACATGATAGTATGCTATCTGGTTGCTCTTTACCTTAACGTGTATACTGATTGTCTCTCTGTTACATGTTGGTAAAGCCCTTAGGATGTATACTTGACTACCTGGACTATGATGCGGATCATACTAGTGGGGACATGGTAGTCCATAAGTACATCCTTCAAAGTCCCTAGTCGTGGGTGTATCGAGACGGGGCATCGATATACCAGAGTAGACTAGCGTATACCTTCTCGACCCATACAGATGGGCGATGGATGATCCCATATCCATCGGTGTTTGACATCAGAGATGATATACGGGTGCTCAGTAGAGACTGGGTACACTGGACGGACTCGCCGAGAACTCCCAGATGGTATTATACCTCACGTCAGATGGCAGTTCTCTGGTGACACTGGTACAGAGTAGTCTGTTGACCCGAGATCTTCATAGAGTCTTGTGTGGTTCCCACTGTGCTTTGATTTCCATCTTACCACGTCCAAGAGGGCATGCAAAACGGTGGTTTTTGGGTACAGTCCCGAGTCACATGGAGGCAATGAGCGATAGGAGGGGATTCGTCTCTCCCGGTATAGGGAGTTGATGTTGCGCTGTGTTCGATTGGCTATAACAGGAAATCCCTGGCCAGGGTTGCTGAGATTTACTGGTAAGTATTACCAGTAGTTTCTCGAATTGTTATAGACCTCATATCGACACGACTTATCGAGCTATTGGGGTCTGACGTTTACCACCCCTAGGCGAGATATGCGACATATCAGACGATCAGACCGGGCTGTACGGTAGTGTTACTAGTTGGATTCACTGGAGTGTGAGCGGGCTTGCTCGTCGATCTTCAGATCGCTCAATACCCGGGTGGCCGTTACGTTTAGCAGACCGCTTGCGGCTTGTGGGTGTTTGATATGATCATCACCTGCTGCCGGCGTATTGACGAGTCTTTAGAGTCCTACACAGAGGTTTCCTGGCTCAAGCGAAACGAAATAGGAGCGCATATGAGATATGTGCGGGACCGAGAATAATGCGTGTATGTGATACCGTATTTCATTCTCGCGATGAATGTATCGAATGGTTGTATGCGATATAACCTAGTTATCGAATCAAGGGTTGATTCGATAAGTCGATACATAGGATACTAGTCGGTTGTATGTGATATGACCGGATCGTTAAATCAAGTGTTTGATTTAATGATTTAATGTATAATTATATATTTGATATATTACTTTGCATTAACTAGTATCGGTTCACTTTAGATGGATTTTCTCACTTGGATGTACAAGTTGTATATGTGATATACTTTTTGTGCATTTTATTGTATCATGTTTGATGATACATGTTTACTTGGTTAAGTGTAAAGAATTAAACCATGGTTAAACTTATGATTAGGGTTTTATTTCCTTTTCTCATTTATTTATCTATTTATTCATTTTTGGAATATAAATGGAAAAGTGAAATGAATGGTGGCTTTTTTTGTTGTTTAGTGGAAGCTTCATGAAACCTTGACCCTAACCATTCATTTAACCTAAGTTAATTCTCTACACTTTACCATGGTTACCTTTATGATAAGAATTATTATTCTTTTCTTTTCAATAATAACTTATCATATCATTTTCTTCTTCTTCTTCCTTGAACTAAAGAAGAAACCTTCACTTCATCAATGGTGGATTGATGAAGAGTGTGAGAAATCCAAAACTAAAGTCTACCCACTTCCTATTTCTTCATCCTCTACCTCTTGCCAAGTAGTAAAGTGTGTTTCCTTCACAAGTTTTCAAGACTTGGTGAAGGTGGAGCTCGATCTAGTGATGCTTCGACGTAGATCATCTTCGGCACGTCGTCGACGACCCAGCCCGTCCATTCTCCGATGAAGCCGACGCTAGAGCCCGAATTTGATTTGGACAGCGGAGAGGACCTCATCTCGGAGCCGTGGAGGTGGAGGACCGGATCTACAAAGGTTGTATTTCCGTATCTCTTAGTTAAGTGTTAACTAGTTATCTTTTTCGCCTAGTTTTCTAGCAAACGATCCGTAGTCGGGTCTCTCGGCACCTAGATTTTTTGAAAATGGCATGTTCGATGCCTTGTGAGACCTCTCTAGAGTGCCTAGGAACCCTACAGCACCTGCCTATGGTTTGGAATAAGACTATCCAATAAGCGTAATAGGTGTACTCTCCTAAACCAAGGAGCTCTCGCAACCTGAGAGAAGGTGATAATAAAAGACAACTGAATAAACCAATTCTATTTCTCCTGAACCTGGATCCATCCTCGAAGAAGTCCCTTCGAGTTCGTATATAACCATACGATGGATCTATCCAATGGAAGTGGATATCCGTAGTAATACGGGTGTTCTGAGAAATTCAAAGGGTAGAAGAAGGAGTGGCAATGACTTATGCAACACAGACAATCCAAAAGCCAGTATTTTAAGAAGGTTCGGTCAACCTGGTCACTGAGTCATAGTCTAGGGTCGGTCAAAGGTCGCTGCCAAAGAGAGAGAGAAAAGAAACGCTCTGCGTGCACTCTAACCTAGATCAGAATGGTTATCACTTTATCTAATCCGGAAACCTCCCACTGTCCTGTCAAATTCTCCTCCAAACCAGAAAGAAGAATCAATCGGGATCACCCGAAGAGTAAACCAACTCATCAGTGGGAATCGGGATCCAACTCTCATCGCATGATAACGTGATGGAATGCATCCACGTTACTCATACTCCAGAAGGTATGCGCATACTTGGCAGGTTTCAGTTTCTTTAGAAACTCCCGATATGATTTATGCCCCATGCTCTTATGACCTTGGCGTATGTCAACAAATCATAAGTCACATGTCAAGTTCTGCCCGTCATTATCTTGTTAATTTGAACCCACCCGTACATACCCTTGACGTATGCCAACAAGGTAATACGACTGTCCCAAACCAACTCATCTATCTATGCAACAAATGAATACCCAGCAGCTACCAAACACTATGCCGTGACGTAAGCCAACAAACATAGCTTGAATACTACCGACCATCCATAAGAAACGACGGAGGGCTACGGCTGGTTTTTGGCGAAAAACCTTTAGCGTAATGAACTTGATCTCGTTGAAGGAACCTGATAGCTTTTTTTTAAAATATAGTGGCGAAAACCTTTGCTAAAGAGGTCACTCCCGGTGAAGGGATCTCGGCTCTTTCCTTGTGGAATGAGGTGCAAGATATTCCACTGAATACCGCTATGCAAAGCAACATGTAATCGACTATAGTGAAGTTATTACCCTGACGCAAACTTCTGCCCAAGGGGTCAGTCCCGGTGAAGGGATATCGGCCCTTGCCCCGTCGAATGAGGTGCAGGATATTCCACTGAATACCGCTATGCAAAACAAAAGGAAACGTCTTTGCAATAACACTTTTTAAATTTGTTCCAACAACATCAAACAGGTTTGTTTTACTTTGCATTGATCAGAATCAACGCAGTCCCATCAATAAATCACACCAGAAAAGAACGAAAATAAAATGTACGTATATGCCATCCGCATTCGTCACTGGGTCCCGTCATCACCCGTTAGGTTACTTAACTAACGATAGAGCGGGGACTGGACTAGCGCGGGTGTAAAACATATACAACATCTAATAGTATATAAACCAATATACAATAATCGCTCCAGGCGTGATAATATGCAACATTACAGAAAAGTAATAAGCATCACAGAACAATACAGATAATCTGGGATCCCCGGGTTTCACAGAGCCGCTGCTGAAACCCGACGTTCCCCTGTCGTGTGGATAGCCTATGCAATGAAACCTAGACCCCTACGGGTGCGGCAAGTTACCCGCCAAAACCTGAAGCGAGGTAGCCCCCTACAGCATAGTGAATGGACCACCCTGCACTTCACGGAATCCGGTAATCTTGGGCACCCCTCCTTGGGTCAACCTGTACCCCCTACGAGTGCGGCGAATAGTCTGCCAATTCTAGAGTGGGACCCCTCTGCCTCTCAAAGCCATGAGATGCGGACCCGTTGCCCCCCAGAACCCGGCTATCCGTGCACTCCGTCGCGGTGCAAAACCTAGTACAGTAATGAAAAATAGTACAACAGGTACATCGACCGCAACCTGGTCGTGCCCCAAAAGAATATTATACAACAGGCAGTGACGGCAGTCCACAAGTTGGACGCTCGCCCCGTAATATTAAATGTACAAATAAATTCAAACTGCACTACCATTGCACACTGCTATCCACCACGACAAAACCGCAACATCACAGCACAACACAGAACATCAACGCGAATGTCACGTTCGCAAACCCGTCTAAAAGAACTATAGCAATCGGACGCGGTTTACCGATCAAATGTCATTCCCGGTCGGAGATATAATGTAAGCACTGTAAACTAACATGTTTAAATTTCGATCGACAAAATATCACAAAGTGGGCCCCACGCAAATCTGCAGAACAGTAACAAAACCTGGGCCCAAAAGATATATACCAAAAACCCCAATTTCCAAAGGGGAACACACTGTACAAATTTGGGGGCATGATCGCTCAGAACTGCCGCGGATGCGCGGCCAAACCATGGGTTTGGCCGCGTTTCCGCGGCTGTCTTGTCGATTCACGTGCTCAAATTTGTACGTCGTTCTTAAAAAAACCTGCACAGTTTTCTGAGATGTGTGAAATATTTTTAGGACACCGTTTAAAATCAACAGAAACTGTCAAGCTTGGATTTTGCAGTTTTTGATTTCCGATTCGATCGATGTTTTAAACGCGTTAGCACAAGTTAGTATAGCAAAATGGTGAGGCTCTGATACCACTGTAAGTCTACGCTAGCGCCCCGGCCGTCTACAGACGCCAAATGCGGAACAAAAACTTTTAAACTGGCGCTATCGTATACTTTAACCCGGATCTGCCATTATTGCTAAACTAACAAACTGTAAAGAGTGTAGAAAGGTTATACCGAACGATCCGAGTCCTTCGTTCTTTAACCATCATCCCACGCTCTGTTGCGGCTGCTCCGATCTCGTCGATCTCCGATATCCTCGTCTAGGTGGCACCACATCACTGATTCTTTAAACGGGCTCCCGCCTCTGACTCGAGGCAACTCGGTCGTCAAGTTTGCTAAAAGAGACGACCAAGATTGATGTAGAGAATGAGTAGATGACTTTGTCTCACTTCGTCCAAGTCCGTGGACGATCGGTTAATGAAGTTGCCGAGGGAATCGGGTGTTGGAATGAAATGAGCTGTGAATTCCATACACCCCAAAATCTATCATAATCTTTTCAAGTGAAACATCAAGCGAGAGAGAGAAGGGAGGGGCCGCCCATATATAGGAGGAGGAGGGTGAGTGGAGGAGAGAGGAGAGTAACCTTAAGCAAAATATCATAATGTGAACACATGAAAATATCTTAAGGAAAACAAAACCTCATTGAAATCAAAGCATGAGTCATTAACCTTGTCATCAAATTCTAGAACCTTCTAGAACCTTCTAGAAGCATGACTCACCCTCATCCAAGAAAAGATAAATCCGTCTTTAACCGAATGTTAAAAGACGGCTGATAGAAAACTGGAAACTGGCAACTTCCAGAAGTGATCCTGAAACGAATTTCAGGACAACCCCGAAACTGTATAAATATACCCGCATTTGTATTACGACCGAATACAAATGCAACTGAGACAAAGATATTATATCTACTCAATATAATACTCGGATCCGGCTTAAACCAAAGCCGACCAGTATCATTTGCCCGAAAACTGACACGTGCGTAAACGCACGTGCATTTTCCGAACCCTGCCATAAAACCATACGGCCTCTACAACGTTTCGCCCGAACTTGGGAAACTGTCTGTGGGGGACTCTAATGACTCGTCAGTACCCTGGCAGTGGGTTTAACCACAAACCGTCAGCGGCACTAGCTATGCGTAACGGCTGCCCATGGACTGACCTCAAGGGAGGCCGATGAGCGAACTCATCCGGAAACCCTACTGAGCCTAACAGTGACAATGTATATACAATCCGGTCCGTTCGTCTATGAGTATCGCATATCCGCCTAGGGGGCTAGAAACGTCAGACCCCCAATAGCAGTATAAGTCGTGTCGGAGTGTAGCCCAATAACACCCTGAGATACTACTGGAGTACCTACCAGTAAATCTCCTGCCATGGCCATAGACTATGTGTAATGGCTCTCCTAGACACAGCACGACCTCGCCCCCAATACCGGGAGAGACGAATCCCCTGCCGATCCGCTCACGTGCCTCCATATGGCTCGGGACTGTACCCAAAAGCTACCTGTTTGCACGACTCCTTTGAGCCGTGGTAGGATAGAAATCAAAGCACAGTGGGAACTCACACGAGACAAATGACGACCTCAGGTCGATGAACTAACCTGTACACACGTCACCAGGAAACTGCTATCTGACGATAGGTATAGTACTAACTAGCAGATTCCCGGCGAGTCCTGTCCGGTGTACTCATAACCCAATGAGCACCTGTATACATCTTAGGTGATCCAACTGACACCAGTGGCTTGTGAGACCGGCCACCGCCCCTCGTCAGGGTCTCGACTGTATACACTAGTCTACTCCGGAATATCGATGCCCTGTCTCGAAACTCCCACGACTAGGGACCACAATTAAGGATATGCATATAAACTACCCAACTCTCACGTATATGATCGCCATCATACTGTTGGTAGTAAAGGAAGATCCTAAGGGCTCTATCAAAGTGTAACATGTAATCAGTCACCTGAACATGTACACGACTGATAAAGGCAAACCAGATAGCATACTATCATCTCGAGTAAGACTGTCCTACCGGTATAGGTCCTCCGCAATCATTACAATCACGTACCTGCGATCCAATAATTGACTATGAGGGCACTATCTCCAACACTACCCAGTTATCTTTCCATAAGAAGGCCGATGAGCAAACTCATCTGAACTCCTACTGAACCTATCTGTGACAATCTCCGTACAGTCTAGTCTGTTCGTCTAAGAGTATTGCATATTGGGCCTAGAGGCGGTAATCGTTAGACCTCTAATAGCGCAATAAGTTATGTCAGAGAGTAGCCCGATACACCCTGAGAAACTACTGGAATACCTACCAGTAAATCTCGCTTGCCTTGACCAAGGACTTTGTGTAATGGCCTTCCGAACACAGCGCGATATCAACCCCCAATACCGGGAGAGACGAATCCTATCTAACCGCCACTGCCTCCAAGTGCTTCGGGACTGCACCCAACTACTACCTGTTTGCACGACTCCTTTGAGCCATGGTAAGGTAGTAATCAAAGTACAGTGGGAACACACTCGAGGCAAAGTAGCAGTGTCAAGTCGACGGACTAAGCTGTACTCATGTCACCTGAGAACTGCTATCCGACGACAGGTATAATACCCACCAACAGTTCCCGGCAAGTCCTGTCCAGTGTACTCATAACCTAATGAGCATCTGCATACTATCTCCAATACGACGTACTAATGGCTGTGGGACAGACCATCTCCCATGCTGGGATGAGAAGCATATACACCAGTCTACTATGGAGTATCGATGCCCCATCTCGATAATCCTATGACTAGAGACCTGCATAGGATGTGCTTATAAATTACCCAGCCCCTACCAGTATGACTGCCATCACAACGTTGGTAATCAAGCAAAAGATTCTAAGGGCTCTACCAATATGTATAAGCGATATGCTAAAAGAAACACATGCACATATTGAGGTAGAAACAAACCAGCTAGCATACTACCATTTTGAGCAAAACTGTTACTATATCCGTGTATATCCCAAGCTCACATTAAGTAATATACAATCCAGTATGATACAATAATGCTCTCTAGGGCATATATCATTAACGGTTAAGAGGTTGAGGATGACTCCACAAGAAATCTTGACCCTAGTTGCAGAATTTGGCACCAACCATGGATTTAAATGAAGGATTTTTGGGCTTTTGGTGAAGGAGTTGGGTGTTTGGGAGTTAGAGATATTTTTAGAAGAGAAGAGAAAATGAGAGGATGAAAGAGAAGTGGGATGTGAAAATCAGGGGTGAGGGATGAGGTTAAGGGAGTGGGGAGGATGAGAGAGAAGAGGGATGAGAGGTGAGGAGTGTGGTTAAAAGAGTGGGCTTGGATGTAGGCATGGGCTCTCCCATGCCCCCTTCCCTCCTCTCTCCCTCCAAGTAATTCCAAAAAATAATAAGAACAAAATACTGACACCAAATATATTCAGTAACCATGCCAAAATCCTACATTTCCCATTTACAAAAATAAATGTACATAAATATATCAATTAATGGAAATCCAAATCCATACTTGTTATCATATCCGTAAAACTCATAATATCATTATTTAAATTCTAAAATAATATTAATAATTTTTAAAATGTTATAAAAGTACTTCCTTTTAACTTGCCTACTATCGGTACTTTCCACCTCTTTCTTTTTGCCAAACTGGCCCTATTGAAAGTCTAATATTATTCACAGCAACCTTTAAGGGTGGATTGGAACTAAATATTAATCTACGACTTTTCAATTTTTTTAGCACTGGCTCATGACCGTAACCTATGTTTACAACACACACAACACATTCACGCACACAACACACACAAACATGCACTTAGGGGACCCATGAGTTTGCCCCAAAAGCGTTAATTTGCGGCAACTTTCTCTCTTGGGGTTTCTGGGGTTTGAACCCCACAATCTTCCCAAGAGAGGAAATGCCTAAACCAACTGAGCTATTGCTCATTGGTAACGCTCAATCATTTATTAGGAAGCAAAACAGCCTACCACTTGAGCTAGAGAATATTATTGCAAGCGTGCCTCCTTTGGATTCACTTTGGTTACACCCCAGCTAAACAAATCTTAATATTTTGATTTATTTACAAGTTCAAAGTTATGGAAAAAAAATTGTAGAATATATAGTTGCATGATACTTTAATTGTGGAGAAATATGTGATGTGCATATTTTTTAAATTAACTAACGAAAACTAGAATATGTCCCTTCCTTGAGACTCATACTCAAGAATGTTTAGATTGTATATACCCACCAAATCACATGTAAAGGTACATGGTAACTGATATTTCATATTTCAATATACATGAATATTAATTATTAAATAATAATTAACACTTTCCCAATTTATATTTTGTTCTAAATAATTTCCAATTTTTATTTAATGATCGAAGTTAAGGAAACTTTTAATGGTCCAAACAATTCATGAACCCACCAATTCTCCAGCATATCATGCAATGAATTTGCTGTTTTGAGTCCATGTCTTAAGTAATTTCCCAAAAAAGGAAATGAAAATTGAAAGGTTAAACTGCTTTGGAAGCCCTCAATTATATCTAATTTATTTATAGAATGCCTTTGAATTTCTATCAATTCTTATTATAATATTCATAAATTATAGTATTTTAATATTGAATAATATTCCTGTCAAACAATCGGTAGATTCTAAATATGCTAATAAGTTAGTGAATGACTACAGAATCGGAATAGAGATGCACATCTGTCGGATATATATTTGCATCAAAAGACCTTTTTCTTTAATATATTTAAAATTATAAATCTTTAAAAATCGGCCAGGTAGGCAAAGTGTAATTTTTCTTAAAGCTACAGGAAAATTTAACATCCAATGTTTCACAAATATAACATTTAAATATCTTATCTTTGAAACTTAACATTTTAATACCTAAAAAAGAATAAATCATAGGAGAATTTTCATACATATGGCAACCTTAGATTTTTCATTTTCTACTCATGATTTTCTTAAGGTTATAATTTCTACTGGAAATCCAAAAAAGAATATAGACCTTTTTGGAATAATAATAAAGAGTAAATCTTTAGTTGTAAAAATGTAGCATTTTAAATTGAGTAATACTTTTACCGCCGGCAGTGGAATCCATGTAAACTACATGAATTCTCATTGGATACAAGATGGGTATAGAATACAAGTATTTAGATAGTAGATACCATGACCCATTTTATATCTAATGGAAATTCATGTAGCCTATATGGATTCCACCGCACCGGTAGGAAAAGTAATACTCCTTTATAAATTATAGTGCTTTAGTTTTTCGTATTTTGCAATTTAGTCAATCATATTTGACAAGTTTGCGCAGTTGAACCTCGTATTAAATTAAGAACAATTCCGTGTGATTAAAAAGGATAGGCGCCGGTTCAATTGACCGCGTTCTTCCCAATACCCTCGCCTCCTTCCCCGCTTCTTCGATTCCCTCCATCTCTTCCGAAACCCAAACCCAAACCCAAACCCAAATTCGCCCTTTCACTGACCACTGGGCCCCACAGTATCTGATTACATGGGTGGAGAATCATAATATCTTGTCTTGATATATGTATAACTAACAATTAATAATTTCATTCCAAAATAAAATATATTTATTATACACTCGTAAATCCTATTCCTTCTCCTAATCAAAAATTCCTCACCTGCCTCTATAAAACTAAAAACCCCTATCTTACTCCATCAAAATTTATACTCTCGCCCTCTCCCTCTCCCTCTCCCTCTCCCTCTCCAGCAATAAAAAAAGGCGATGCGGCGCCGGCGAGTGCTAGCGCTACTCCCCGTCGCCATCCTCGCCCTCGTCTTCCTGAAGCTCCTCCTCTTCGTTTCTCCGCGGGATCCCGTCGCCGCCTCCTCCATCGTCTACCAGTTCCGCACCGAGCGCAGCCGCGAGCTCGCCATCCAAGAACTCATCCCCCTCCCCCTCCCCTCGCCGGTGGTGGCCGGAACCTTACCCTCACCGGCGGCTGCGGCGGAGGATGTCACCGAATCCATCCTCTTCCCCGGTTGGGAGGTCTTCGTCCTCCTCCCCTCCGATTCCGATCTCGCTGTCCCCGACGTCTCCAGCGGCCGCAACCTCACCTGCCTCTTCCAGGACGGCGCCACGTCACCCGCCAGGTACGGCGGCAGGGTCCCCTCCTCGGGCCGCCACGGGTTCCTCTGCGGAATGCCGAGGAGCGTACAGGGCCTCCGCCGCCCGTTCCTCACCCCCAAACTTATCTGTCAGGAGTCCGATACGGCCGTGATTGGCGGCACGAAGATGTTCCGGTGGGACCGGCTGGCATACGAGTCGTTCTCCACGCCCGACGACGTCGTCGTCTTCGTCAAGGGCGTCAACAACATGAAAGTCGACCGGGACGTCCATCCCGAGAAGGTCACATGCGTGTTTGCTACAGTCGTCGGGGACGTTGTAGCCTCCACGGCCGCCACCAGCTCGGCGCAAGAAGTATTCAGATGCCCCCACCCGCCGAATTACCTCAGCCTCGACGGCGCCGTCAGAGTCTCCGTCAAGGTCGCTGGCCAGGAAGCGCCTTTTCCGTCCCTGGCCGTATACCATGCCCCGCCGCCGCCGACTTCAGAGCCGAAGCAGCTGACGTGCGCGTGCACGATGGTGTACAATGTGGCCAAGTTCTTAAAGGAGTGGGTGGCGTACCATAAGGCGATCGGGGTGGACAAGTTCGTGTTCTACGACAACGGCAGCGACGACAGCCTGGCGTCGGTGCTGGGCCAGCTCTCCGACGAGGGGTACGACGTCGGCAGCGTATACTGGCCGTGGCAGAAGACCCAAGAAGCCGGCTTCTCGCACTTTGTCTCCTCGCATCTCCGGACCTGCAAGTGGACCGCTTTCATCGACGTCGACGAGTTCATCTACTCACCCGCCTGGTCCGGGTCAGCTGAACCCCCGCGCAGATGGTCCATGATCGGGTTGTTGATCGAACCCGACGCAGACCGGGCACGAACCGGTCAGGTTCTGCTCGGTTGCCACGACTTCGCACCCAGCGGGCAGCGGGCACACCCGAAGGCGGGCGTGACACAGGGGTACACATTCCGGCTGAGGAAAGTGGAGCGTCACAAGTCGATCGTGAGGCTCGAGGCGGTGCTGCATTCGCTGAAGAACTCGGTGCACCACTTCGAGGTAGGACCGGAGTGGACGAATAGGAAGGAGAGGGTGGCGGTGGTGAACCACTACAAGCATCAGGCGTGGAGCGAGTTCCGGATGAAGTACAGGCGGAGGGCGTCGGCTTACGTGATGGACTGGAAAGACAAGAGGAGCGTCGGGTCCAGGGATCGGACGCCGGCGCTGGAATTCGGGGAGGTGAAGCCGGTGGATTGGGAGAGCCGGTATTGCGAGGTGGAGGATGTAGGGCTGAGAGAGGTGGTCAAGAGGTGGTTTGCTGATCGGTCTAATGGGAGACTCCCTTGGGAATAAATTTGTTCCTGTTTTTCAAATTTTTTATTTTTTAGTTCATATATATATATATAACATAGAAAGATAAATTTTCACTTTTTTATTGCAAAGGATTTAAAGAAAATTTTCTTTAGTAAAATTGACAGATGGGTTTTGTAATTAATTGGAATGAAATTACTGATTTGGGTAGAAATAAAAATGTTGGACTTGTATGAGAATGTCTGGAGGAACAGGGTACGTGCATTCATGTTGAAAGGCTATAATATTGAAGATCTAAATGCCAACAAAACTAACCTAAAGTTTTAGGTTTTGATGTTTATTTGATTAATGGATGGTTTACGCTGAGAATAATTAAAGGCATGCAATTTAAGGATAAATCGTTAAAACATAAACAAAGGCATAACTAAATCAAAATTAAGAATTCTAGGAAATCTGGTGATATTAGTTAGACCTTCATGATATGTCAGAACATCATTGATGTAAGATAATTATGATCGCGAGCGCATAACACAAACAAACACAAACAAACGAAGAAATTCTTTTGATTGAACCTACCAAGTTTTTTTTTTCCTGAAAGGTAAATAGGCAATGGTTTGTGATGGTCAAAACAGCTGACGCATCATGCACACCGAACACAGAAAACTGCAGTCAATAAACGCTAAATGTATGAATTATCTTTCCTCAACCGTACGCAAGTCTACACCAGGGATGTAGCCATGGGGTGTGAAAATTTTCTGGAAGCAAAAGTTAAAAACCTCGGGATCTACCGATACAACTAATGCTCGGGATCTACCGATCGATACAGCTAATGCTCAGGATCTACCGATACAGTAAATGCTCAGGATCTACCGAAACAGAGAATGATCAGGATCTACCGATACAGCGAATGCTCGGGATCTACCGATACTGCTAATGCTCGGGATCTACCGAAACAGAGAATGATCAGGATCTACCGATACAGCGAATGCTCGGGATCTACCGATACTGCTAATGATCGGGATCTACCGATACAGCGAATGCTCGGGATCTACCGATACTGCGAATGCTCATATAACATTTAACACTACATATGATCAGTTACCAGCTTTTTTCTGCTGGAAACTTCATATGGGACACACTTTAATTAGTCTGTACTATCCCCACATCATTTCCAAACTCAACCAAATTATAGATCAATTTCCCCCCAAAAAATAATTTTAAAAAATTAATATTTCACAGCTGCAATGCCAATTCTGGCTGCTCCTGTTTCTGCTGCTGCGGCGGCAGCTTTGAATCTACCAATACACCCGAAACTGGCGAACCTGAAGAATGACAGTCAACGTTCAAATCTGGCGGAAATGAGCCAGGTTTTGGATTTAACGACTGTCTCTCTTCTGCATCGGCGGATTGTGTAAAGGATGCTGCTTGATGATTTGCGAAACTGTCCTTTTTACCACTTTTAGACACCACGTCGAGTAAGTGGGCATGTGTCATTGCCACCTCGGGTAATCTTGGAAATTTAAAACCATTCATTGAAGGCTGAATTGCCGGGTTCTGAGAAAGTTGCAAAGGGCTCTTAGGGCGTGTACCACCACCAAGTAGCCTACCGTTCTCAACACTTGTTGAAGGTGTGGAGTTATTCAAGGCTTGTTCACGATTTTCCGAGGGCTTCTCGCAATCTGTTTGCGAGAGATTTGATTGAGATGAGATATGTGGATATGATGATGATGATGATGATAGGAGCGGCTGATAAAATCGGTGTGTTGATTCACTACTGTCCCCAACCCAGCCAGGGCCAAACTTTGTCCCAGGAGGAAGCACCTTCTCGATTTGTTTCGCTGCGATTTCCCAGCCAATAGGGCCAAGGTTTGCAGCGAACCTAGCTAAGCTTCTGGCATATGCATGCTCTGTGTAAAGACCAACCTGGTGTTTCAATCAAGATTAAAGGTTATTCATGTCTAAATTGGAGCAAGGGACCAGAATGTCATAGAGTTAAATAAACAAAGTTTGGGATGAGCACAATAGAATTTTAAAATTGACTTTTGCATAGACTGATAAGTTGACCTGTACTCCTGCACAAGTAATATTGTTTCAATTCAAATTTATTGCTTTGGAGGCTCATTTATAACAACAAGAAGAAATGAGATGTAAGTTTCAATTTTCTTTTAAGAAATAAAGAATGACAGGTTAAAAGGTATGAGATTCTCTCTTTCTAGGATATAGTAGGATGCTACCTGTGGCTTTGTCGAGCTTTTAAAGTCATAGACTAACTTCAAAATTATTAAAATGTAAACCCCCTTGAAAGGAGTTTGCATTAATGATAGAAATTCAATTTTGAATGCCGAAGGACGGAAACAAGGTTGGAAAATCTTTGAACAAAAGATTGGAAATTTCATGTAATTACCAACAGTAAATAATAAGCAAGAAAATGGAAAGTAAAATTAAACATATAATGTGCTTATTCTAACGTTATTATCACCATCTAAGGCTTTTTTTTATAACTTGGAGCCAGCTATGAAGAAAAGCTCCATAAAGTTTTTGATAGTTTTTACAACCAGGTAGTTTAACTCTTGTCAACCCACTGTTATTTGTGAGAGGTTTCTGGCCAGGAATTATGTTCAAGAGAAGAGCCTGCCATAATTGTAACTAAATTTGGTGTCCTCCAAATTTTTTAAGACAGGAAAGGAGGAATAGTCTAGAAGGAGAAAGATATGAGAATATCCATGGTGAATCATGTTCGTCATTAAGGCACGGATAAAGCCAAGAGCGAAACCAAACCCATTCTCCCTATATGCTTATTATATATACACAATTGAATCATAGTAAACAAGAAAAATAGCATCTTAGTGCTGACCATACACAATAAACCTGATGGGACATTCAACTTATGTTAGTATCAGGCATCAACATAAAACTTACTGGCATCAACAGCTTCTTCTCCCCCTCAAAGGCAGTTAAAATTGATGGTTCCTGGAAAGAGTTGGACTGCAGGGGTTGGCCATAGGTATTTCGTCGATTTTCATCTATCACGGATGACTTCTTCCAATTCCTCATTGGAATACCTTTTAGGGGGGAACCTAGGAAATAAACAATCGCCACGTGCTTAAATGTTTTTCAAAATCAGCATCTCATAGAGAAAATTTGAACCTGCCAAATAATACCTGAATATTCTTCAGTTCTCTCTGATCTATGCTGGCCATTCCCTCTATATGCATCTGCCATGCTGGGCTTGTCAAAGGATGATCCCTTCCTCAATAAATCACGTGTTGAACTAGAGCTGTGAGTACCATCTCTAGCATTAGCAAGAGTTGCATCATTGGAGAAATCAGAACCGGCTCGATCGGTTGAAGGTCTTCCAATCCGCTTCATAATATGCTTAATCGGTGGCCTACCCCTTCGTGCAGTCTTTGGTTCCTGCTCATTATCGTCGCTTTCTTGCCTTAAATTCTCAAAGTCCTTTTTTGCAAGTTCTTGAATGGACCTTGCCTGTACAACCAAAAAATCAGAACATTCATGACAAGATAATACTTTGCACTATCCATCTTTAATAAGCATTTAAAGATAGCTCCATATACCTGACGGAAGTATATTGTATCAGATGCATTGTAGCGCATAGCGTTTGAGCATATTAAGAACACATCACTCTGCAAATACATCATTAAAACAAGTAAGCCTGCTGCAGAACTTACAAAACAGCCCCAATTACAGTCCCAAACCAGAAATGGGTGTAGTGGACAAGATTAGATGCTTATGTTCTTAGGAATATAAATGCAGTTAATAACAAATCTGAAGTAATTGTACTGTCAAATAAACAGAAATAATTAACTCACAAACAACACCTCAAGGATGCATCTAAGTCACCGTCAGAGTAAACTTATTTATCAAGAATAGACAGTCTCTAGAAGCGTCCATGACATAAGAGCAACTAGCGCACTGCTCCCCTAAACCCACCCCCACCCGAACCCCGACCAATATGTGTTAGACCATTAACTTGTTTGGAAACCCAACCATCTTTTACACTCTTCTGGCACTTCTGTCCAAGGTGTTGTTTTACATTACACGGATATGGGGCAAGAAAAGCATCTTTGCAAAACAAGTCACAAGGAGCTCTTTAAGAAGTTATTTTAAGATGTGGCTGATGGATGAATGTTAATTTCCCATCGATTGGCCAACCAAATATAACTTCTCTTCCAGTTTCTGTGAAAAATACAAAGTTTCCTAAATACTGTTTTACTGGGAAAATTATAAAGATTGATTAGATTTGCACATTCTATGACGTTAGAGACATATAACTCTAGAAAGTAGCAGCTCTGATATAAATTCAATATGCTACTAAATAACCATCATCTAAACTCTTCTCAGTTCTCTGATCATGCCAAATACAAATGGATCCTAATATAAGGGAAAAACTTATAGACGGAATAGCCCAGTCGTAGAAACCTTATCTCTATTCCTTAGATTCCTGAAAAGTACTTTTCAGTCTATAAACACCAAATCACCCCGGTCAAATCTCAGTAGTTTTCAGTCTATTGATACCAAAACCACCCTTATCAAATCTGATTACACATCAGAGAGCATGTCGAAAATTAAATTTTCTCAAACAAGATAACCTATATTTACCAAAAATCTTTTGATACGTGTAGACAAATTTTAGAAAATGGAGTCTTTCTCTCCTTTTTTTTGGATCGACCCCCACTTTGGATCCAACTAGCGAACTCCCCCTTCGGAAAGGAAAGTTTTACCGCAAGGCTATGCTAGTTCGGTATTTGGTAAGTGTGCGTGCTCTCGTTCAATTGTCGTCAAATTTGAATCAATGTAGTTAATTTTCCTATATTTAAACATTTGTTTCCATCTGTGCACTTCTCTAAAGTCTATAGTATGGTTAATGGTCATTTTTGTATTAATAGACAAATACGTACTCCAGGAATCTAGGAGAATGAAGATTATAAGTTTAAAAACTTGGCCGCCCTGACCGAAAAGTTAGCAACCTAGTCACAGTCAAAAAATCTCAAGACCTATAGACATTTTTCCAAAACTGGAATATAGGAGACACATGTTATCTAGAACATAATAATACACGATGCATTATATATAACAAAGCTTAAGACTCTCCTTGATCTCAGCTACAATGCATGTCGACCTCAAAATATATACCTTGCACTCATATAAACCATAAGCAACAAAAGTTAAATAGGTTCAAACAATT
Organism: Agapanthus africanus; assembly: GCA_030015575.1. Lineage (NCBI taxonomy): Eukaryota > Viridiplantae > Streptophyta > Magnoliopsida > Asparagales > Amaryllidaceae > Agapanthus > Agapanthus africanus. The sequence continues at coordinate 422,226,284 of CM057345.1, read as the reverse complement.
TTCACAAATCCATCAATAGAGAAAGGAGTTTATGCTCATAAATAATAATAAATAAAGATATAAGGAAAACAATAAAATAAGAAGTGAATGCTAGAGGAACGCACATTTAGATCATTCAAACTTTTAACTCTCTCTTGGAAACATATGTTCCCCTTACAAATTTTGCATCAACATCTTAAGTCTTCTCCCATAAAATGGGGTTGAAATCTGGACAAAAATTTTCGATCTCCTATTGTATCTCCGTTAACACTCATGTAACTAGTGCCAAATTCTGTTGACTAGATGGCATCATCAAAATCTAATAGTCAGGAGGTGGGGGGGGGGGGGGAGGGGGAGGGGGGGAATCTATAAGTAGAAAGATTATATATTGAATTTAGAGATGTATGTTTATCAATAAGGCACAATTAAGGCCAAGGATAAACCAAAGACCTTCCCACAAGGATGATATTTCATCAAACAATTTGTCCTGTCAAAGATGCTGAAAGGATCCAATAAACCAGTATTAACGGGGACTTATTATTATGCCTTTGGGCTCCTCCCGCCTTCCTATCCTTGCAACAATCACTCTTCTTCTCTTCGGCAATGTCAGACTCCTTCAACGACAGGGGAGGTTAGGGGGTGCAAAGGCTGAAAGGATGTTATTTTAGAGGGAAAAGGTATTAAGTTGACAAACATGTAAAATAAAGCAATTTGAGGGCAAAGAAAAATGATACACATTAGGAAAATGGTCAAATGGTGTATCAAACGGTAGGGGGGAAAACCATATATGCCAAGCCGCACAATAATCAGAGCAGGAATGAGAAATAGGAGCAACATAAAACACACTTGAAATTGATCACTGCTTATAATGTTACACGAGCCACTTACGACCTAGCATTGTGAAAATGATGAAACAAACATCAATGACATTTGATCTTGGTGCATGCATAACTATGTATGCATGGAAAGAATTTTTAGATTCTATGTATATTCCCTACATATTAAAGTTGCTTTAAAAACCAATAAATTATTCTATTTTTCAATCTGCAATCCATTGTCATACAATTGTATATAAAATTTCCATCTACACTCCTAAATAAATACATAAATTATATAAACAATATGACCGCATACACTAAGTCTTTTAAATCTTTTACATGCTATCTCCTGAAATATAATGCAAAAAAAACTTCTATAATTAAATAGTACAATATTATACCATGCATGTATCTACATGGTATATACCAGAGTCAACCTTTAAGGGAAGTACGGGAAAAAATGCATGGACTGACAATGGTCATTTTAGCAATTTTCAACTTCAATCTTAACAAGTTGGTCTCGTAGCGCGTCACACAGAGATCTATGTCAAATGTTTTCAACACTCTCTCCCCCTTAATTTCTCTGCTTCCACAATCTCCATTCAATACATGGAGTTATCCTCATCATCCATCATGTTCAGCCTCATCCTCTACCCCCATTTGCAAATCCCACCTCAATATAGCAGCATCTAAATCACAACAATCGCTAATCCTCACAAGTGCTTTTCCTTTGAAATCCTTCAGCACCTCTCCCCAACACATGCGAATCCAAATGAAAGAATTTCTAATGATACAAGGAGTGCTTGAAAGAGCTAAATATTTAATATGAGCACAATTGCGGAAATATGGCTTCTCTCGTCAAAGACAATCATGAGGATCTTTTCCACAATCTGTTTTCCTGATGACGCAAGTGATATACTGAAATGCTCTCTCTGCAACATTTTTCCCAACACAAAAAAAAATTCTGAGCAAAGAGCTAGCGTGTAGAAAATATATTATCACTGATTAGATTCGGAAAGGCACCAGGGTTGCCAGAAACACTTCTATCTGTTACCCTATAGAGATGTAGCCCCAAACTAAGGACCTTATCATCAATCAGATTAGGAAAGGCATCAGGGTTGCAGGATAATAGTTGAGTTCTACTTTTCACCTTAGAGTGCACAAACTGGGACCTAATCATCAATTAGATTAGGAAGGGCATCCGAGTTGCAGGAAAATGTGTGTGAGGATAAGGATAAAATCTCAAAGAGTAAAAAATCAGTATAAACCAGGCTAACATACTAAAATTGCTGAATAATTAGAAAGGAGGAGACCAAACCAGCACAATTCTAATAGTTAGATTGGTTTTTCAGTTGCTCTTTTGAGATACTAAGTACTAACACCATTAATAAGTACCAAGCCCCTGATTAATCTTGTTCCACATTACAAAATACATTAAAAGTTCATCCTGGCTGAATCAGATCGTTACAGAATTCCTACTGTGATAGATACAACTGGTCATACTTTAAGTATTTCGAAAAAAGTCACAATTGGTTGCAAATACACTAAACAGGTTTATGTATGGACTCCACGGTATTTATTGCAGGTTTAATTCTTGACTAAATTTCAAATGCTTTTTTCAAGTCCGCTATCTATTTGGAATCCATCGATGCCCACAACTATTGACAACCGAGACAGTTGAAAACAATAAATTGATAACACTAAGATTGTTAATGCTTAATGTCAAATACAAAGTCTGGTAACAAAAACAGCCCAAATGGAAAAATACTATATATGGTGTTGAGCAGTAATACTTCCTCTACTTCAATGCAGAGCAGCATATGAGGTAGTGATCACAGAACTCCCACATTCCCCATTTAAAGAGCACAAAAACATCCATAAAAATTCCATTATAACAAGCCTCTATGACGTTCACAGCACAATTGGTCCATCTTATTGGCAATAATTTGCAAAATAACACAGAGCACTATAAGTTATTACCTCAGGTAGCATAATAGGGCATTCAGACAATACTAATTCTGTGTGCATGCGCGCGCACGCGCGCGCGCGTGTGTGTGTGTGTGAGAGAGAGAGAGAGAAGAGAGAGAGGGAGGGAGATGGCAGGGAGGGGGTTCTGAACTTCTGATTAATGAATCTCACTCTCATTTATTGAACTTGATTTTGACAGTAAAATCAGTGAAACCTCTTAATTTAAAGACCTAATTCCAACTTCAAACTAGTATCCTGCCTCATTATTCTCTTACTGAATCCATGTCCCTCCTAACTTCTTTCTAGTTCATATTGCTATAGAAGTTCTCATTACTTCTCCCACTTTTCCATCTTAGCAATCAATTCAATTCATTGCCTTGTGACCTGCCTTAGTTGTGTTACATCAGATTTTTCCTTTTCTGCTATTGATAGGCTCCATTTGGCAGCAAGGCCAAACAAATCTTCTTATTATAAGCATTGGCCATTCAATTACGGTAAGAAATTGAACAAAATCAAAGGAGTGTGTGCTGATATAATTGTTATACAAGTCCCCCACTTTGGAGGATGGTAGGAGGATTAAGGACCTTCATCTATTCATGTCCCTCTACCTACAGAACCTACATAGCATAGGAATCACACAAAAATTTGAGAAAGAACACTTGTGCCAATCAATTTTAAACTGCACCTGGTGACACAAAAAGAAACCACTTTTTCTATCCTCATAAACCTTGCCATGGAAATGGATTTTTTAAAATATTTTTTAAATAACACAAATAGAGCAGTCAGTTCACAAAAGAAGTAAATCTTCTACAATCAATCTATGGGGCTGATGTTGCACCAAAGCCACCCTAAAAGCGCTCATATCAGTATGGGAAATATGAACAGGTATATAGAATGTTAAACATTAAAGGTAAGTTTCTTTGGTATGGGATGGCGATAATACATATGAAGGATTCGAGGGGTTGTTAGGTTTTATTTGTGCATTAGTTTGACTGTAAGGAATTCAGCAAGTGTACAAATAATATTACAATATTTAATATCTGAGAGAAATTAAGAAAAAAAGTTGACAAAGACATGTGAGTTATGCCAATGAGTTTCTCAAGTTCAATAAATGACTCCAGCAAACAATCTGAAACAGTGTTTGTTCCACCCGACCACTTCGCCGTTTTTCTCTATTTTCTCATCCAAAGAATTACCGGTGCCCATTAGGCTCTCATCTTTCCATCCAGCTCTTCGTTGAGTTTGCCAGGATTTGAAAGGTTATATATTCATCTTATTGTATAACGAAGCCGTGCAGTTCTCATTTCTCTTAGCTGAGATAAAAGCTTCCATAGATAGGACTCCAGACATTCCATCCAGGAATGATATAACCAGTAACATGCCCACCAATTAAATAATAAGAAGAACAAGATGAAAAGTAATGACTGTAACCCGTATGCGGCCATGAGCTAAAACTATTTAGCAAAGCAGTAAAAGCTGCTCTCAGAAAATAAACCAGTAGTTGCTAACCTCAAACTGCTCCAAATTTTCATAAGCTCCACTCCCCAGCTTTTTCCGGATAGTCCCGAAATCCATCGGATTCTCGATGATGTCATGGTAATCCGGCAACTGCGCAAACCAATCACCACACCATCATTTTCAGTTCAATCAAAACAACCAAAAAAACCCAACTCCTTTTTTTTACCTCTTCGGGGTCCACCGGATCCGAAAACACCGAATAAGTATCTTTCCTGAAGTTAGCAAATTACAAATAACACATCAAAAGCATAAAGGACGCAAAGATATCTAAAAGTAAAACCCAAAAAAAGGGCATCACTCAAACTACGCACTTCTGCAGCCTATCTAGGATGAACACCAACAACTTTTTGTCTGGGAGAGCCGTCGCGGGCCCCGAATCCAATCCCTCGACTGTTCCAACACCAAATTAAATTAATCATTAAACTCACAAATTAACCAATCAAAAAAGAATCGATCTTTTGCAGAAATAAATGCATTGAAATCAACCAATTAACCCAAACCTTGAGAAGCTTCATCAGTCGCTTTCGAGTTGGGATTTTGTCGAGCTGTCTGCTGACAAGGAGGTACCAAATCCCCAAATCAGTCATCAAAACTATTTACATCAAAAAATTGGAAGCGGAAACTTAAGAGAAAGCGAGGGAAGTGGACAAAGTTTGAACTTTTCCCTACAAACTGCAGATAATTTCGACACATAAAGTAAGAAAACAGTTGAATTAAATAAAAAAACGCCCCCCAATTCTCAAGAAACGATGCTGAAGTTGACCAAGTCAAATCAAGCGAAATGAAAGCACATATATTCCTCGATCCGTACCCAGTCCCATACAAAAACTCTTCGGATCTCAAAAAATTGCCAACCAAAATTCGATCAATCCAAAAATTCAATTGAATCACACCTCAACGTCGTCGATCTTCCGCTTCTTGCATGATCGCTTGTCGTCGCCGTCGCCGTCCGAATCGGATCCGGATTCGGCCACATCGGACCCGTTAGGGATCCGCGACACGAGCTTGAGCTTCTTCTCCTTCCGCTTCCCATTGGATTCCTCCTCCTCCTCTTCCTCGTCGTCGTCGTCTTGATCCTCGGACGCATCGTCGGGGTTAGGGTTCCGCCTGGTGCTCCGACGAGTGGGGAATTTGAGGTAGGGATTAGGGTTAGGGTTTGGATTGCTGTGCTCCTCTTGCTTTTGGAGGCGGAGGCTGCGCTTCTGGAGCTCTAAGAGAGAGGGGCGGCCTTTCTTCTTCCTCTTCTTCGTCTCCACTGGCTGCTTCTTGTTTCCCATTTCGGGAGAAACTCTCTCTCTCCCTCTCCCTCTCTCCTCTCTCTCTCTAGAACTAGAAAGAGGTGAGCGATTTTTTGGGTTTTTTTAAAAAAATGAAACTTCCGTTTTGGGGCCTCGCGACTTTTTGGAAGGGTGTGCGGGAATCTGGACCGTTGGTTGGATGGGGATGTGAAATCTTAACGGTGGATTTAGTCGGTCGCATAGAAGGCGGTGGGGTCGGTCACATAGAATTCTAACAGAATCGAGAAGTTGGTAATTGGTATCATCGCCAAGGGAGGAAGCAAGGCACCTGGCAAGGGAGAGAATAGCGAGGTAAATAAATTGGGCCGACATGTTGGGCCTCATCACATATACTTTTTCTATGGGCCCTTTGGCATCAAAAAGTCTCTATTTAGGCTTAAATGCAGGAAATCCCCTCTGGTTTTGTCCAAAAGCAAACTTTACTTTTCCCCTCACTTAACCGCAGTCAAATTTTCCATCAAAAAGAACAAAAATAGCATTTAGAGAAAATCATGGGTATTTTCGTCAAGTCATGAAAATTTTGAATGAAAAATTGAACGAAGTTGAGAGGCTTTAGGAGGATTCTCAGTTATTGGACCAAAACATTGAGGGAGATTGCCCACATTTATTATAAAAAGTAAAATGATTAAGCCCACCACCATATTCATTAGAAATTCATTAGAATGGATATGATTAACTACGATACTTAGGAGAGGAATTTTCTTTCTTTTCTCTTCTGTGGAGAAAGAACATGACCCAACTATGAAATTTTAAAGGATTACTCTATACAAACCAAATAAAACTGATAAAAAAGAGTTGCATACATATATATCAACTTCTTCACTCAAAAGAAATTATAAAAAGTTTTTTTTCTATTTGTAACCTCCCAAAGTTCTATATTTTCAAAAAAGATACTTCAAATTTGGTGTTTTCAAAAACGACACTCCAAATTTTTTAAGTTAACTAAAAAGGACCATATCGTTAACTCTTATCTAAATTTTGTTAAATATAACAGTTTTGGGGCTGTAAAAGACCAAAATACCCCTGCATTGTTAAAAAATTTCACTTGTTCTCTATTGCTCATTTTTTTCACATCTCTCTCTCTCTCTCTCTCTCTCTCTCTCTCTCTCTCTCTCTATATATATATATATATATATATATATATATATATATATATCTTCCCAGTGATGTCGATGAAAACGAGAATGGAAGGAATAGGGAGAGTAACGCGAGAGGGGATGAGAGTTTGCAGGGGAGTTAGGGGATGTCGATGGGGATGGGATTTGGATCAAGCGAGAATTGCTGTCTCTGCAAACCGCCATTGATTGCAAGGTGTTGTAGGAGGAAGAAGAAGAAGAAGAAAAGGGGACGGTGCAAATCAATCAGATGAGAACAAGACGAAGAAGAAGAAGAGTTGTAGTTTTATCTTTATATTTAAGATTTAACTTTTGAATTTAACGGAATGTTTTTTAGTTAACGTTTAAGTTTGGGACGTACTTTCTAAAATTACCATATTTTGGATGCTTTTTGAAAATACAAAGTTTGGGATATTTTTTGTTTGGGTGTACAAAATAAAAAATAAAAACCTTATAAAAATTGTATGCTTTCATGTTAATTTGATGGACAGTTGATTTTTTGTGTTATATTTTTATATAATTAATCCCCATTATATTAACTATAATCGGTTCTTGAAAGATGATGGGAATTTAAAGGTATTTTGTGAATAATTAACAAAAATAATTGCATCATTAGAGCGGAAGAAATGGACATGACTTTTCAACTTTGATTGCCATGACACGGTTTCCCCAGTGACCAAATATCTCAGTGTGGATTTTCTAGAATCAATATCGCAGGCCAAATCGACATCAGAGTACCTCTGAAACATAAACACTCCTTAGATGTGACTCGAAGATATCGAAAAATCAACTTTACCGCGAGCCAATGTCTCTATCCGGGTTAACAACGAATCGACTAGCTATACCAACGATATGTGAAATATCGGAACATGTACATACCATCACATACATAAAGCTACTATCAGCTGATGTATAAGGAACATTTTTCATGTTTTCTTCCTCTTCTAAACTTGAAGGTCATTACTTTAAGCTCAATTTGAATGACTTATAAACAGAGAACCAACCGATTTCTTTCTCTCCATATAACTCTTTAGAGCACCTTTTCAAAATATCTCTCATCGCCAATCATAGCTTCTTTGCTTTTTCTATCACGAGAGATTTATGCCTAAAATTTCCTTGTCGGTCCTAAAGTCTTTCATAGGAAAAAACTTGCGTAACTCATCCTTTTCAATTTTAAGCTTATATGCTCTACAAATAATATGTCATCAACAAAAAGCAAAAGAATGATGGAATCACATCATCAAATCTTTTTACGAAAACACAATGATCTGATGTTGTTCTTGAAGGATTCCATGCACCCTAGATGGAAATTTGTAAACATAGTATGGTAGGGCTTTCAAAATTCAAGAAATCATAGATTCCAACATAAAGATCTACACTAAAAACTAGAACTTGTAACATGAAAAATAGAAGCTATTAAGCTATTAGGGTTAGGCTATAACCTTTGTAGTATTTTTAAGTGCTCCAATTTTGTGTTGGACTCCATCGTAGGGTTCTTATAGCTTCTTGGAACATGCTTACATGTTCATCTCTTCCATCAAAGATAATCCACCTTGACGGCTCAAGGCTATGGCTCCAAAACCCAAACTAGAAGCTAACTTAGATATAAAAATTGCTAGCTTAAAGATCTAAGGGTGTAGTTTCCATTCACCAAATTAATTTTCTCTTTCAATTTTCCTTTTTCTTTTCTCTTTTTCTTTTCTAAAGAGGAGGAGAAAGAAGATAATGAGAGAATGTGGACGAGGAGGGGAAAGAAGATAATGAGATAAGAATGAATATCTTAACCATTTATTAGAAATGGTTACTAATATAAAACATTCTCTACAAATTCTCAACCATACGATTTAATCAAGCGGCCAAGTATCCATACACTTCTTTCTCTACCACTTGTCACCATTTAAAATGAGGTGCATGTTATGCTAGACTCAAGACATAACATAAGCTAAAGGATAAAGGAAAAAATTAAATCAATTACAACACACACACTTGTAATTAATTTCTAATATATTTAAAATACATAAAGATGTTAGGAATATGTATGCTCTAGAGGCTATTATTGTACATGTGATGTATATTATAGTGGATGCTTGGACATATATATAGAGGACTTTCTTGCTCGATATGATAGTATGCCATCTGGTTACTCTTCATCTTAACATGTCTTACTCTTTATCTTAACATGTATGCCCTAGAGCCCTTAGGATATGTACTTGACTGCCAAGATTATGATGAGATCATACTAGTGAGTCTAGGGTGGTCCAAAAGTACATCCTTTAATCAGTTCCTAGTCGTGGGAATATCGAGACCAGGGCATTGATATTCCAGTGTAGACTAGTGTATACATTTCTTGTCCCTTAGGGGGCGATGGTTGATCCCACAACTATTGGTATGTGACATCAAAGATTGTATATAGGTGCTCATTGGAGAATGGGTACACCGAACAGGACTCGCCGAGGACTCCTAGTTGGTAGTATACCTATCGTCAGATAGAAATCCTCTGGTGACACTGGTACAAGTTAGTCTGTAGACCCGAGATCGTCATAGAGTCTTGTGTGGCTCCCACTGTGCTTTGATTTGCTCCCTACCACGGTGTTCATACCAGAATATTGCATTTTAATATCGCTCATTCATTATCTACTTTTGTATATATCGGTACTATTAACCAGTGTCTGCTCAGTATTACAGATTACAGGTATCCGGAACAAAATACTGGAAATACACTTAAAATCACGGACATATCATTTGTGAGCCGACATTGCAACCAGAACTGCAAATCGACCGATACTTCATGAGTTTCTTCTTGCAACATACATGTGTACACACTTTTTTAGATAAATGGTCCAACACATACAAGTGTGAACACTACCTTGTTGGTTCATGAACCTAGTGAAGAGGGCTGCTCATGGCATGACGACTTGGTGCAAGTGGCATGAGTGTGATGTGCATTTAATGCAAAAAGAGTTGATGTGATTGGAAGCTACAAGTTCCCTCCAAAACCCTGAGTGCATCAAAAGCCAAAACAGAGAAAATAAACAATACCAGAGTGATACTAGAGACAACAGAAGACCACACACAAAATACGAGCCCTTGTGCTCGGATTTGACCCGAGCACAAGCCCACATGGTCTGAGCTCGTCGGCCCAATCTCCTCCAAAGTGACTCAAACTTCTGTGGGCCCCTCCTTTCTGCCTTGTCATCATTTTGTTATTGTTTGTTTATTCATCTTTTGAGCCTATAAATACATAACAGAGGGCAAAGCAGTGGGATACTTACTTTTTGTTTAGTTTTGTGTTAGAACTCTTGTAATTTGTTTGTTATTTCTTTTTGAATTCTTGAGCTCTTGCCCCTTTGTCTTGACCTTGCAATTTCTCCTTTGAACTTGCAAGCTTAACGCTTAGGTTCTTGACTTCAAGATCACTTGTAACTTGTTTGCAATTCAATAAAAAGTCTCATTTTGTTACCATGTCTTGTTCTATTTTACATATTTGAATTTGTGAAATTCTTGCTTTAGTTTAATCTTGCAACCTCTTAAGTGAGCTTGTGCAGGGTTACCTACGACGGCAGCAAGATTTCGGGAGGCATCGTCCATACCAAATTCAAAAATTTACCGTTTTAGCTAACCCTAACAAGAATCGTAAACTAGATATATACGGAATAACATATGCAAACACTTTGCAATAAGAAGTGAGCAAGGAATACAACCTTTGTAGACCGGTCATTCACTTCAATAGCTCGGTGTAGTTGTAAGTCCACGTTGCCCACCCCGGTGCTTACGGGGAGGCGGAAAACATAATAAAAATCGGATTTTTATCAACTATAGGCAACATGGACTATGCTTTAAGGATCTTTACTAAACAAAAACTTGCAAAAGCTAACTTGAAAGTAGCTAAGTGGTAGAAAAGTTATACCTTTGGTCTCTTAGTCCTTCTCTCCTTGCTCCTTGGAGTAGTGGAAGGAGGTCACCTTGCTCGTCTTCTCACGCCGAAGAAAGATCCACCCGAAAGCCTCGACCTTTGGCTTCAACTCCAAGCTAGAAGTAACTAGGGTTCAAGAAGTGCTAGTCCTTCAACCCTAGATGAGAGTAGAGAAGATCAAGAGAGGGTTTTTCTCAAGCTCAAGTGTTTCTCAACACATGAGAGGGAGAGAGCTTGAGGGAGAGGAAAAACAAGAGAGAGAAAGGATATGATAGAATAAGAAATAATTGAGCCATTCTCACTAATATGTGTGAATTATTTTAATTGAATAATTAGCTAGATAATTGTCATGGTTAATCATGACATGACCATTATCATTTCAATTTGCAAAGATCAAAAAGCATCTTCCAAAAGAAATGATGATGGTCAAAGTGTCAACCTAGGTCAACAAGTCAAAGAAGTCAAATGGTCAACAACCATAACCATGGACAATTATTAAACTAATTATTAATTAACAATAATACACACATAAACATTAGGGTTAATAAAATGACAATAGCCATTAACCCTAATCAAGGTCCTCTCCCTCAATCTCAAGCAACTGTGCATACGCACCCGCATTCGTGATCCGAGGAACACGAATACACTGAGAAAAACCAATCTCAAATCATATACTAGGATCCGGCTTAAACCAAAGCCCGCTAGTATAAACTGTCCGGACAGCAAACGTGCACAAGTGCGCGAATGTGAACGAACCCTGTCGCAAAACCATGCGACCTCTACTCATTTTGCCTAAAGGCGAATAGCTCTCTGTGTGGGACTCTAAAGACTCGACACTACGCTGGCAGTGGGTTTAACCACAGACTGCAAGCGGCACTAGCTGTACGTAACGGTCCCCAGGTAGATGTCGATAAGAAGACTGACGAGGTGAACCCCATCCGAACTCCTACTGAGCCTGTATGTGACAATCTCCGTACAGTCCGGTCTGTTCGTCTGATACATCGCATGGCGGGCCTAGGGGGGCGGTGAACGTCAGTCCCCTAATAGCGGTACAAGTCGTGTCGGAGTGTATCCCAGAACACCCTGAGATAACACTGGAAACCTACCAGTATATCTCGCTTGCCCTGGCCAGGGACTACTCGTGTAATGGCTCTCCTGGACACAGCGCGATGTCAACCCCCAATACCGGGAGAGACGAATCCTGTCTAACCGTCACTGCCTCCAAGTGCTTCGGGACTGCACCCAAAAACTACCTGTTTGCACGACTTCTTTGAGCCGTGGTAGGGTAGTAATCAAAGTGCAGTGGGAACACACTCGAGGCGAAGTGACAGTGTCAAGTCAACGGACTAAGCTGTACTCATGTCACCTGGGAACTGATAACTGACGATTGGTATAATACCAACCAACAGTCCCCGACGAGTCCTGTCCAGTGTACTCGTAACCCAACGAGCATCCGTATACTATCTCAAGTATGACGTACTGACGGCTGTGGGACAGACCGTCTCCCACACTGGGATGAGAAACGCATACCCTAGTCTACTCCGGAGTATCGATGCCCTGTCTCGATAGTCCAACGACTAGGGACCTGTATAAAGATGTGCTTATAGATCACCCAGCTCCCACGAGTGCGAGCGCCATCACAACGCTGGTAATCAAGCAAAGATCCTAAGGGCTCTACTAATATGTATATCAGCAATATGCTAAAAGAAACACATGCACATATTAAAGCAGAGACAAACCAAGTAGCATACTACCATTTCGAGCAAGATTGTATATACAACTGTGAATATCCCAAGCTTCCATCAAGTAATATACAAACTAGTATGATACAGTAATGGCCTCTAGGGCATATAAACTAACAATCTCCCACTTGCACTAAGGCCATGTACTGGCGTATCGAAGACCTATCATCTCGATCAGCCGCTCGAACTGAGTCTGGGGCAAGGCCTTGGTGAATGGATCTGCAGTGTTATCCTCTGATGCAACTCTCCGGACCTCGATCTCCTGGCGATCCACGATCTCCCTGATCAGGTGATACCGCCTTAAGATGTGTCTGGATTTCTGATGGGATCTGGGTTCCTTCGCTAAAGCTATAGCCCCGTTGTTGTCGCAATACAGAGGTATTGGGTCAACAATGGACGGAACCACCTGAAGTTCTCTCAAGAACTTCCTCATCCAGACAGCTTCTTTTGCGGCATCAGATGCAGCGATGTATTCCGCTTCCATCGTCGAGTCAGCAATGGTTTCCTGTTTGGAGCTCTTCCAACACACCGCCCCTCCATTGAGGGTGAAGACAAAACCCGACATGGACTTGGAATCATCCTTGTCACTCTGGAAGCTGGAGTCAGCAAAGGCCTCAATCTGCAGGTCTTTTCCGCCATACACCAAGAACATCTCCTTAGTCCTTCTCAGGTACTTGAGAATGTTCTTTACTGCTATCCAATGTTTCTCCCCTGGGTTTGACTGATACCTGCTTACCACACTCAGTGCATATGCCACATCTGGTCTGGTACACAACATTGTATACATTATAGAGCCTACCGCAGAAGCGTAGGGTATAATAGACATGCGATCCCTCTCCAAATCATTCTTGGGAGACATCTCTTTGGAGAGGGTGATCCCGTGACAAGCCGGTAGATTACCGCGCTTGGAATCTTCCATACTGAATCTCTTCAGTATGGCGTCGATGTACCTGGACTGCGAAAGTCCTAATATCCTCTTGGATCTGTCACGGTAGATCCGGATACCCAGAATGTATGAGGCATCACCCAGGTCTTTCATGGAGAACCTGTGTGACAAGAACCCCTTGACAGATTGTAGCATAGGAATGTCATTTCCTATTAAGAGAATGTCATCCACGTATAAAACGAGGAATACTACAGTTCTCGCTACAAATCTACAATAGATGCATGGTTCATCTGGATTTTTGATAAAGCCAAATTCCTTGACCGTCTCATCAAAACAGATGTTCCAACTCCGCGATGCCTGCTTTAGTCCATAAATGGACTTAAGCAACTTGGACACCTTTCCGCTGCTCCCACTCTGAATGAAACCCTCTGGCTGATCCATATAGACACACTCCTCTAAATGTCCATTTAGAAAAGCTGTCTTTAAGTCCATCTGCCAAATTTCATAATCGTGGAAGGCAGCAATGGTAAGAAGGATCCGAATGGATTTCAGCATAGCTACTGGAGAAAAGGTTTCGTCGTAGTCCAAACCAGGTCGCAGACGAAAACCCTTTGCAACCAGTCTAGCTTTATAGGTCTCAACCTGTCCATCTACACCAATCTTCCTTTTGAAGATCCACTTGCATCCTACGGGTTTTACCCCGTCTGGAGCAATGTCCAACGTCCATACTTTGTTGGTGTACATGGACTCCATCTCGGTCCGCATTGCATCCAGCCATTTTACCGAGTCGACGCTCTGAATGGCTTGCTGGAAGCTAGTAGGCTCATCACAATCTATGATGCAATCCTCTCTATCCCCGTCAATGAGAAAACCGTAGTATCTCTCGGGCGGATGAGACTGCCTACTACTCCTGCGGAGTGGTGTGGGAATGTCCTGATCTTTCGAACCCTCTGGTTCAACCAAGCTTTCAGTAATAGCTCGTGGTTCTGGAATTTCTTCCAGTTCTATTGCGCTCCCACTTAATTCTTTTTCTATGAACTGGTGTTCTAGAAAGTGGGCATGGCGAGAAACAAGGACTTTTTGTTCCTCTTCGCAATAGAAGTAATATCCCTTGGAGTTCTTTGGATATCCCATAAACTTGCACTGTACTGAGCGTGCCTCGAGCTTGTCCGCATGCTGCTTTTTTACAAAAGCTGGACATCCCCATGTCTTAATATGATTAAGATGGGGTCTCTTCCCACACCACATCTGATATGGTGTAGTAGGCACAGTCTTAGTTGGAACTCGGTTCAAAAGGTATGCAGCTGATTCTAGCGCATATCCCCAAAACGATCGCGGTAACTCAGCGTTACTCATCATGGACCGTACTATATCCAATAGGGTTCGGTTCCGTCTCTCCGATACACCGTTATGTTGCGGAGTGTATGGAGGAGTAAGCTGAGAGAGAATTCCATTCTCTTTTAAGTAACCCAGGAACTCGGCACATAAGTATTCACCACCTCGATCAGATCTCAGTGTCTTTATACTTTTGCCTGTTTGTTTTTCTACTTCATTCTTATATTCCTGGAATTTTTCAAAAGCCTCGGATTTATATTTCATTAAGAAGACATAACCGTACCTTGAAAAGTCATCCGTAAAAGTAATGAAGTAAGAATAACCGCTTCGTGCATGTGTAGACATTGGACCGCACACGTCGCTGTGTACGAGTCCCAAGAGCTCGCTCGCTCTTTCTCCGTGTCCAGTAAACGGAGTCTTTGTCATCTTTCCTTTGAGACAGGATTGACAAGTTGCATACGATTGATATTCGAACGGATCCAAATATCCTTCTGCATGTAACTTAGTCAACCTTCTCTCATTGATGTGACCCAGTCTACAATGCCATAAGAAAGTTTTATTTATTTCTGGAGACTTTCTTTTGTGTGTATTCTGGATATTGAAAATCTGTGGTTGGTTTAATACGTATATACCGTTGTTCAATGTACCTGACCCAATCAAAACTTGATTAAGGTGAATGTTCACTACATTACTTACAAATGCAAATTCATAACCTTCTTTAGACAATAAAGATACAGAAATGATATTACAGGTTGCATTTGGTACATAATAACAACTACGCAAAACCAAAAAATGTCCATCTGACAGTCCCAGGTGATAGTCCCCCACGGCCTCAGCATCCATGCTAGCACCGTTCGCAACTCTGAGGGTCATGTCACCTGTCTTCAAAACTCTACGCTTTCTCAACGCCTGCAAAGAATTACAGATATGAGATCCTGATCCGGTATCCAATACCCAGGATGTAGAGTTTATTGATAGACAATTTTCAATAACATACACACCTAAAGCTGAAGCTGCAACTCGCTTCAAATCCTGTGTTCTGGCTTTCCAAGCCTTGCAATCCGGTTTCCAGTGACCACTTTTGTGACAATAGAAGCATTCTTCCTTCCCCACTAGCTTCCCCGCTATCTTTGTTGCTTTTCCTTTTCCCTTCGTATCCACTTTACCGACACCGCCTCTTGGTTTGGCGGGGGCTTTCTTCTTCTTGCCCTTGGCTTTCGCCCTGGACCTAGAAGAGGAAGATCCTCCTACAAACAAAGTGGATGTCTCCCTACCCTTCTGTAGGGTGCCCTCAGCAGTCCTCAACATGTTCAGAAGTTCGGAAAGTTCAACCTCCTTTCCTTGCATGTTGAAGTTAAGAATGAACTGGGCGTAAGTGGAAGGAAGGGACTGGAGAATCAAATCAGTATAGAGTTCATTCTCCAACGTGGTCCTAAGGTCCGCGAGCTCCTCAATGTAGCCAATCATCTTAAGCACGTGTTCCGCTACCGATGATCCGACGGCCAACCTTGCCGAAAAAAGCTTCTTCGACACTTCGTATCTTGCGATACGAGACTGCTCTCCATACAGTTCTTTTGTATGGAGAAATATGGACTCTAGGTCCATATTCTCGTGCCTCCTCTGATGTTCGTTGTCCATCGAGGCAACTACGAGGCATCTGGCCTTCGCGCAATCTATTTCCCAGGTCTTGTAGATTTCCCTATCTACGACACTGGTTTTGGGACCTGGGACAGGGGGAGCTTTGGTGGTAAGGACATACCCCAACTTGTCGTAAGTGATTGCCATCTTGACATTCCTGAGCCAATCTTTGTAGTTTGGCCCTGTCAATATGTTTTTATCTAGTAATAACTTATGTCCGGTCATTTTGAATGGTCGCTGCAATTAGGAGAGAGAAAAGAAACACTTTAGCATTATGCTCTTGCAAGTTTAGAGTGGTTTTTAATTTGTCTAAACTGGATGGCTCCCACTGTCTCTCGAATCCCTTCTCAAACCGTAAAGAAAGGATTAGTCAGGATTACTCTCACCGTACAATACTTGCTTAACCGTTCAGCCAGGCCAGTGTCGGTACTTCGAGGGAGGTTTTCCAACGCTTTCGCGAAGTTCCTTAATTAAGTAACCTCTTTTCCCTGTGGGCGTAGCCCCGCTAACACCTTTCTAGACACCTACTAAGTTTATAGCATTGATCGTTAAGTGAGAGTTTTCCCGAGGAGTAGCATATACTCACAGTAGGATCGGGATCCAAATATCATCGCGTGATAAAACCGAAGGAATCCTACCAGAATTATCACACTCCAAATGGTATGCAGCGCTAGCAAGTTTCAGTACTTATGAAACTCCCGATGTGGATTTTTTCTCCATGCTCTTATGACCTTGACTTTGGCCAAAATATCATAAGTCACATGTCAAGTTCTACCCGTCATTCTCCTGGTTAATTTGGACCCACCCGTACCTACCCTTGACTTTGGCCAAAATGGCAGCACGACTGTCCCAAACCAACGCATCTATCTATGCTGCACATGAATTCCCAATAGCTACCAATCACTATGCCTTGACTTTGGCCAAAATACATAGCTTGAATACTTTTTGACCATTCATGTGGAATGACGGAGGGCTACGGATGGTTTTGGCGAAACCGTGAACGTAGTGAACTTGATATAATCGATAGAACGAGATAGCTTTTTAAAAGGAGTGGTTCAAGCTCCGCGTTTAAAAGTTTAGTTTTGAAAAGAACCGAGTGGTTTTCAAAGTGTTCCAATCGACTTTTACTTGGTTTATTTTCTTGCATTAGTTCTTTTAATGCATCCCATCATTTAATCCTACCATTGCAGAAAACAACCAAAATATGACGTACGCTTATACCATTCGCATTCGCCACGGGGCCCCGTCATCACCCGTTAGGTTACTTAACTAACGACAGAGCGGGGGCTGGGCTAGCGCGGCTGTAAAACATAAGCAACGCCTAAATAGTTATCATATATAAATATATAGCAATGATGGACATTACAGATCACAGATGAATACATTGGATATACTAGGAATCCGCAATCCGTTCGAGCCTGCAACGAAAAGCGGATTACACGGTCGCGGTGAATAGCCAAATACCCCACCCAAGACCCCTACGGGTGCGGCAAACTACGCGCCAAGTACCCGAAGCGAAGCAACCTCCCTCACCACCGTGAGTAGTCCACTCGGCACTTCGAGATACCCGGTAGTTTGTGCACCCCCTCCATGGGTCTATCCTAGGAGCAAAAACAGTAAAAAGAATTATACAATGACGGCTACAACCCCGACCCGGTTGTGCGGCCAAACAAATAATAATATTACATCAATTTACATGTTACAATGAATGAAAGGAAAAACAACACTCATTTCACATCCACCCCGGCTATTCACCCGCGACGATCCAACCCATTCATATACACAAACCAATATCAAACACAGATCACAGATATGTATAACCCCGACTACTCGACATATAGCGATTAGCCGATGTTCAATACATACAAACATCACAGATATAACCATCATAGTCAAAGTGTAGTGAAGTTCGGAAAAAATACGGATTTATAGGCCCCCAAAAATAAATTTCTATTCTGGAAAATCTGGGCACATATAACATATCTTAAAAATCCTAAAACCAAGCCAGAGATACACTGCACCAAACTCGACCCAGTGAGGAGTCCAAACGGCGGCGGTTCCGCGGCAATAGCTTGCTATTGCCGCGGAAACGCGGCGGTTTAGTCGACTCACTGGACCGAGTTTTGCGGTTATCTTTAAAAAACCCTGAGATGATTTTTGGTGTATGACAAATTTTGTTTTGACCAGAAAATTTTTTAACAGAAACTAGGGTTTTTGAAAACTTGGTTTTTGGATTTTTCGGTTTCGAACTTCGTTACACTTCACTACCTAGCTAGTTTATTTTTAGTTAGGCTCTGATACCACTGTAAGTCCACGTTGCCCACCCCGGTGCTTACGGGGAGGCGGAAAACATAATAAAAATTGGATTTTTATCAACTATAGGCAACATGGACTATGCTTTAAGGATCTTTACTAAACAAAAACTTGCAAAAGCTAACTTGAAAGTAGCTAAGTGGTAGAAAAGTTATACCTTTGGTCCCTTAGTCCTTCTCTCCTTGCTCCTTGGAGTAGTGGAAGGAGGTCACCTTGCTCGTCTTCTCACGCCGAAGAAAGATCCACCCGAAAGCCTCGACCTTTAGCTTCAACTCCAAGCTAGAAGTAACTAGGGTTCAAGAAGTGCTAGTCCTTCAACCCTAGATGAGAGTAGAGAAGATCAAGAGAGGGTTTTTCTCAAGCTCAAGTGTTTCTCAACACATGAGAGGGAGAGAGCTTGAGGGAGAGGAAGAACAAGAGAGAGAAAGGATATGATAGAATGAGAAATAATTGAGTCATTCTCACTAATATGTG
The DNA here is from genome assembly GCA_030015575.1 of Agapanthus africanus. NCBI lineage: Eukaryota > Viridiplantae > Streptophyta > Magnoliopsida > Asparagales > Amaryllidaceae > Agapanthus > Agapanthus africanus. Next base: position 422,207,287 of record CM057345.1, on the reverse strand, counting down.
TGAATTATTTTAATTGAATAATTAGCTAGATAATTGTCATGGTTAATCATGACATGACCATTATCATTTCAATTTGCAAAGATCAAAAAGCATCTTCCAAAAGAAATGATGATGGTCAAAGTGTCAACCTAGGTCAACAAGTCAAAGAAGTCAAATGGTCAACAACCATAACCATGGACAATTATTAAACTAATTATTAATTAACAATAATACACACATAAACATTAGGGTTAATAAAATGACAATAGCCATTAACCCTAATCAAGGTCCTCTCCCTCAATCTCAAGCAACTGTGCATACTCACCCGCATTCGTGATCCGTGGAACACGAATACACTGAGAAAAACCAATCTCAAATCATATACTAGGATCCGGCTTAAACCAAAGCCCGCTAGTATAAACTGTCCGGACAGCAAACGTGCACAAGTGCGCGAATGTGAACAAACCCTATCGTAAAACCATGCGACCTCTACTCATTTTGCCTAAAGGCGAATAGCTCTCTGTGTGGGACTCTAAAGACTCGACACTACGCTGGCAGTGGGTTTAACCACAGACCGCAAGCGGCACTAGCTGTACGTAACGGTCCCCAGGTAGATGTCGATAAGAAGACTGACGAGGTGAACCCCATCCGAACTCCTACTGAGCCTGTATGTGACAATCTCCGTACAGTCCGGTCTGTTCGTCTGATACATCGCATGGCGGGCCTAGGGGGGCGGTGAACGTCAGTCCCCTAATAGCGGTACAAGTCATGTCGGAGTGTAGCCCAGAACACCCTGAGATAACACTGGAAACCTACCAGTATATCTCGCTTGCCCTGGCCAGGGACTACTCGTGTAATGGCTCTCCTGGACACAGCGCGATGTCAACCCCCAATACCGGGAGAGACGAATCCTGTCTAACCGTCACTGCCTCCAAGTGCTTCGGGACTGCACCCAAAAACCACCTGTTTGCACGACTCCTTTGAGCCGTGGTAGGGTAGTAATCAAAGTGCAGTAGGAACACACTCGAGGCGAAGTGACAGTGTCAAGTCAACGGACTAAGCTGTACTCATGTCACCTGGGAACTGATAACTGACGATAGGTATAATACCAACCAACAGTCCCCGACGAGTCCTGTCCAGTGTACTCGTAACCCAACGAGCACCCGTATACTATCTCAAGTACGACGTACTGACGGCTGTGGGACAGACCGTCTCCCATACTGGGATGAGAAGCGCATACGCTAGTCTACTCCGGAGTATCGATGCCCTGTCTCGATAGTCCAACGACTAGGGACCTGTATAAGGATGTGCTTATAGATCACCCAGCTCCCACGAGTGCGAGCGCCATCACAACGCTGGTAATCAAGCAAAGATCCTAAGGGCTCTACTAATATGTATATCAGCAATATGCTAAATAAAAAACACGTGCACATATTAAAGCAGAGACAAACCAAGTAGCATACTACCATTTCGAGCAAGATTGTATATACAACTGTGAATATCCCAAGCTTCCATCAAGTAATATACAAACTAGTATGATACAGTAATGGCCTCTAGGGCATATACACTAACAGTAGTAGTCTCCTTCGCTATGATCGTAAACTCCGGACTCTAGAGTGTAGGGTTCCTAGTGTTAGTGTATATGCCCTAGGGGCCATTATTGTATCATACTAGTTTGTATATTACTTAATGGAAGCTTGGGATATTCACATGTATATAACAGTCTTGCTAAACATGGTAGTATGCTACTTGGTTTTTCTATCTTAATATGTGAGTATACGTATTGATAGAGCTCTTAGGATCTTACTTGACTACCAGCGTTGTGATGGCAGTCACACTAGTGGGGGCTGGGTGGTCTACAGGCACATCCTTATTCAGGTCCCTAGTCGTAGGATTATCGAGACAGGGCATCGATACTCCGGAGTAGACTAGTGTGTACGCTTCTCATCCCAGTTGGGGAGATGGTCTGTCCCACAGCCATCAGTACGTTGTACTGGAGATAGTATACAGGTGCTCGTTAGGATACGGGTACACCGGACAGGACTCACGGGGAACTGTTGGTTGGTATTATACCCGTCGTCAGTTAACAGTTCCCAGGTGACATGAGTACAGCATAGTCCGCAGACTTGACACTGCTACTTCGCCTCGAGTGTGTCCCACTGTTCTTAGATTGCTACCCTACCACGGCTCAAAGGAGTCGTGCAAACAGGTAGCAGTTGGGTGCAGTCCCGAGCACTTGGAGGCAGTGGCGGTTAGACAGGATTCGTCTCTCCCGGTATTGGGAGATGATATCGCACTGTGTCAGAGAGCCATTACGCAAAGTCCCTGGCCAGGGCAAGCGAGATTTGCTGGTAAGTTCCAGTAGTTTATCAGGGTGTAATGGGCTTCGCTCCGACACGACTTATTCCGCTTTTAGGGGACTGACGCTTGCCGTCCCCCTAGGCCGGATATGCGATAGTCTAAGACGAACGGACCGGACTGTATGGAGATTGTCACATCAGACTCAGTAGGAGTTCGGATGGGTTTCCTCATCGGCCTTCTTATCAACAACTACCTGGGGACCGTTATGTTAGTGTATATGCCCTAGAGGCCATTACTGTATCATACTAGTTTGTATATTACTTAATGGAAGCTTGGGATATTCACCTTGTATAAACAATCTTGCTCAATATAGTAGTATGCTACTTGGTTTGTTTCTACTTCAATGTGTACATGTGTTTAATTTGCGATATCACCTATACGATTAGTGGAGCCCTTAGGATCTTTGCTTGATTACCAGCGTTGTGATGGCAGTCACACTAGTGGGGGCTGGGTAATCTATAAGCACATCCTTATACAGGTCCCTAGTCGCAGGACGATCGAGACAGGGCATCGATACTCCGGAGTAGACTAGCGTATGCGCTTCTCATCCCAGTGTGGGAGATGGTCTGTCCCACAGCCATCAGTACGTCGTACTGGAGATAGTATACGGGTGCTCGTTAGGTTACGAGTACACTGGACAGGACTCGTCGGGAACTGACAGGTTGGTATTATACCTATCGTCGGTTATCAGTTCCCAGGTGACATGAGTACAGCTTAGTCCGCTGACTTGACACTGGCACTTCGCCTCGAGTGTGTTCCCACTGCACTTTGATCACTACCCTACCACGGCTCAAAGGAGTCGTGCAAACAGGTAGTGGTTCGGTGCAGTCCTGAAACACTTGGAGGCAGTGACGGTTAGACAGGATTCGTCTCTCCCGGTATTGGGGGTTGACATCGCGCTGTGTCTAGGAGAGCCATTACACGAGTAGTCCCTGGCCAGGGCAAGCGAGATATACTGGTAGGCTTCCAGTGTCATCTCAGGGTGTTTTGGGCTTCACTCCGACACGACTTGTACCGCTATTGGGGGACTGACGTTTTACCGCCCCCTAGGCCCGACATGCGATGTATCAGACGAACAGACCGGACTGTACGGAGAATGTCACATTCAGACTCAGTAGGAGTTCAGATGGGGTTCACCTCGTCAGCCTTCTTGTCGGCAACTACCTGGGGACCGTTACGCACAGCTAGTGCCGCTTGCGGTCTGTGGTTAAACCCACTGCCAGTGTAGTGTCGAGTCTTTAGAGTCCCACACAGAGGGTATTCGCCTCTGGGCAAAACAGAGTAGAGGTCGCATGGTTTTGCGACAGGGTTCGTTCTCATCCGCGCACTTGTGCACGTTTGGAGTCTGGACGGATATTACTGGCTGGCTCTGGTTTGAGCCAGATACTGGTATATGTTTTGGGGTTGCTTTTATCTCTCGGTATTCTTGTTCCTCGGAACGAGAATACAGGTGTGTATGCATAGTTGCTTGAGGCGGAGGATGAGGTTTTTCATTAGGGTTTCGGAACGGGTGCGTATGCACAGTTGACAGTCGTCTTTTTTTCCAAACCCTAATGAATTAGTGAGATATCTATTAATAATAGTAATTAAATGAAATTATGTTATGGTTGGTTTTGTTGACTTGTTGACCATGGTTGACTTGTTGACCATGGTTGAATGTTTGACCATCATCATTATTTAGCAAGGATGCTCCTTGATTCTTGCCAACATTCATTTAATGAAGTATGATAGTGGTCATTCCAAAACAACCATCAACTATTCTCATTTGAATTATTATTACTAATTAGATAATTCTTTTTCTTTTGATATGGTTGCAAAAAGGAAAAAGATAGCTCATTCTATCATAATCATTCTCTCTCCTCACTTCATCTTCTTCTTTCTCAAGCTCAAGGTGATTCCTTCTCATATGTTGAGAATCCCTCACCTTGAAAAAGAAAGCACCCCATATATACTCTCTACTCTCTCTAGGGTTCAAGGTTTAGTAAGCCGGAGATCCTAGTTCACTCAAAGATCGAGGAAGAGCCCAAAGGTTGAACCCTCAGATGGATCCATCTTCGACGGAAGAAGGCTACGAGGCAAGAACCATCAACCTCTATAAAAGTTTGAAGAAGAAGGAGTTCAAGTTTAGGTATAACCATCTTTCCGAGTAGCTAACTCTCTTTAGCATGTTTGCTAGTTTTAGTTTAGGAAAAGATCCCGACTTTGTTAGTCCATGTTGCCCCATGCGCTAAAAATTTGATTTTTATACCGTTTCCACCTCCCCGTAAGAACCGGGGGTCGCAACGTGGACTTACAGTGGTATCAGAGCCTAACTAAACTTAAACTAGCTTGGTGGTGAAGTGTAACGAAGTTCGGAACCGAAAAATCCAAAAACCAAACTTTTACAAAACCCTAGTTTCTGTTGAAATTTTTTCTGGTCAAAACAAGATTTGTTATACACCTAAATTCGGCTCAGGGTTTTGTGTGAACACCCAAGAAAAACGATCCCCTGATTCATTCAAACCGCCGCGGTTCCGCAGCATGAGGTAGGCATTTGCCGCGGAACCGCCGCCGTTTGGAGTCCTCTCGTGATCGGGTTTTGTGCAGTGTTCTCCTGGTAGGGTTTTGGGATTTTTAAGATATATTATATGTGCCCAGATTTTCCAGAACAGAAATTTACTTTTGGGGTCCTATAATTCCGTATTTTTTTCCGAACTTCACTGCACTTTGACTATGATGGTTATATCTGTGATATTTGTATGTATTGAACGTCGGCTAATCACTATAAGTCGATTAGTCGGGGTTATACATCTCTGTGATCTGTGTTTGATATTGGAATGTGTATATGAATGTGTTGGACTATCGCGGGTGAATAGCCGGGGTGGATGTGAGATGAGCTTTTGTTTTTCTTTCATTCATTTGTAAATGTAAATTGATGTAATAATATTATTTGTATGGCCGCACAACCGGGTCGGGGTTGTAGCCGTCATTGTATAATTCTTTTTACTGTTTTTGCTCCTAGGATAGACCCATGGAGGGGTGCACAAACTACCGGGTACTTGGCGGGTAGTTTGCCGCACCCGTAGGGGTCTTGGGTGGGGTATTTGCTATTCACCGCGACCGTGTAATCCGCTTTTCGTTGCAGGCTCGAACGGATTGCGGATTGCTAGTATATCCAATGTATTCATCTGTGATCTGTAATGTCTATCATTGCTTTATATTTAGGCGTTGCTTATGTTTTACAGCCGCGCTAGCCCAGCCCCCGCTCTGTCGTTAGTTAAGTAACCTAACGAGTGATGACGGGACCCCGTGGCGAATGCGAATTGCATAAGCGTATGTCATATTTTGGTTGTTTTCTGCAATGGTAGGATTAATTGATGGGACGCATTAAAAGAACTAATGCAAGAATATCACGCATTAAAAGAACTAATGCAAGATAATAAACCAAGTTAAAGTCGTTGGAACACTTTCGAAAAACCACTCGGTTCTTTTCAAAACTAACTTTTAAATGCGGAGCTTGAGCCACTCCTTCTAAAAGCTATCTCGTTCCATCGATTATATCAAGTTCACTACGTTCACGGTTTTACCAAAACCATTCGTAGCCCTCCGTCGTTTCACATAAATAGTCAATAGTATTCAAGCTGTGTTTGTTGGCCAAAGTCAAGGCATAGTGATTGGTAGCTATTGGATATTCATGTGCAGCATAGATAGATGCGTTGATTTGGAACAGTCGTACTGCCTTGTTGGCCAAAGTCAAGGGTATGTACGGGTGGATTCAAATTAACCTGGAGAACGACGGGAAGAACTTGACATGTGACTTATGATTTGTTGGCCAAAGTCAAGGTCATAAGAGCATGGGGCAAAAATCCACATCGGGAGTTTCATAAGTACTGAAACTTGCTAGATTTGCATACCATTTGGAGTGTGATGATTCTGGTAGGATTCCTTCAGTTTCGTCACGCGATGATATTTGGATCCCGATCCTACTGTGAGTATATACCACTCCTCGGGAAATTTCTCACTAAACGATCAATGCTATAAACCTAGTAGGTGCCTAGAAAGGTGTTAGCGGGGCTACGCCCCCAGGGAAAAGAGGTTCTTAAATTAAGGAACTTCGCGAAAGCGTTGGAAAACCTCCCTCGAAGTACCGACACTGGCCTGGCTGAACGGTTAAGCAAGTATTGTGCGGTGGGATTGATCCCGGCTAATTCTTCCTTTGTGGTTTGAGGAGGGATTCGAGAGACAGTGGGAGCCATCTTGTTTATACAAATTAAAAACCATTCTAAACTTGCAAGAGCATCATACTAAAGTGTTTCTTCTCTCCCCCCTGCAGCGACCAAATCGAAATGACTGGACTTAAGTTACTTCTAGATAAAAACATACTGACAGGGCCAAACTACAAAGATTGGCTCAGGAATGTAAAATTGGCAATCACTTACGACAAGCTGGGGTATCTTCTTACCACCAAAGCTCCCCCCGTCCCAGGTCCCACCTCCAGCGTCGCGGATAAGGAAATCCGTAAGACTTGGGAGATTGATTGCGCGAAGGCCAGGTGCCTCGTGCTTGCCTCTATGGACAACGAACATCAGAGGAGGCATGAGAATATGGACCTCGAGTCTATATTTCTCCATACAAAAGAACTGTATAGAGAGCAGTCTCGTATCGCAAGATACGAAGTGTCGAAGAAGTTATTTTCGACAAAGTTGGCCGTCGGATCATCGGTAGCGGACCACGTGCTTAAGATGATTGGCTACACTGAGGAGCTCGCGGAACTTGGGACCACGTTGGACAGTGAACTTTATACGGATTTAATTCTCCAGTCCCTTCCATCCACTTACGCCCAGTTCATACTGAATTTCAACTTGCAAGAAAAGGAAGTTGAACTTTCAGAACTCCTCAACATGCTGAGGAGCGCAGAGGGCACCCTACAGAAGGGTAGGGAAACACCCGCTTTATTTGTAGGAGGATCTTCTTCCTCTAGGTCCAAGGCGAAAGCCAAGGGAAAGAGGAAGAAAGCCCTCGCCAAACCAAGAGGCGGTGTTAGTAAAGTGGGTACGAAGGGAAAGGAAAAGGCAACAAAGATTGCGGGGAAGCTTGTTGGAAAGGAAGAATGCTTCTATTGTCATAAGAGTGGACACTGGAAAAAGGATTGCAGGGCTTGGAAGGCCAGGACACAGGAACTGAAGCAGGTTGCAGCTTCAGCTTCAGGTGTGTATGTTATTGAAATCTGTCTTTCTATAAACTCTACTTCCTGGGTATTGGATACCGGATCAGGATCTCATATCTGTAATTCTTTGCAGGCGTTGAGAAACCGTAGGGTTTTGAAGGCAGGTGACATGACCCTCAGAGTTGCGAACGGAGCTAGCATGGATGCTAAAGCCATGGGGGACTATCACCTGGGAATGTCAGATGGGCATGTTTTGGTTTTGCGTAATTGCTTTTTTGTACCCAACGCAACTTGTAATATCATTTCTGTATCTTTGGTTTCTAAAGAAGGTTATGAATTTGCGTTTGTAAGTAATGTTGTAAACATTCACCTTAATCAAGTTCTGATTGGGTCAGGTACACTGAGCAATGGTATATACGTATTAAACCAACCACAGATTTTCAATGTCCAGAATACACACAAAAGAAAGTCTCCAGATATCAATCAGACTTTCTTATGGCATTGTAGACTGGGTCACATCAATGAGAGAAGGTTGACTAAGTACATACAGAAGGATATTTGGATCCGTTCGAATATCAATCGTATGCCACTTGTCAATCCTGTCTCAAAGGAAAGATGACAAAGACTCCGTTCACTGGACACGGAGTAAGAGCGAGCGAGCTCTTGGGACTCGTACACAGCGACGTGTGCGGTCCAATGTCTACATATGCGCGAAGCGGTTATTCTTACTTCATTACCTTTACGGATGATTTTTCAAGGTACGGTTATGTCTTCTTAATGAAACATAAGTTCGAAGCTTTTGAAAAGTTCCAGGAATATAAGAATGAAGTAGAAAAACAAACCGGCAAAAGTATCAAGATTCTAAGATCGGATCGAGGTGGAGAATACTTAAGTGCCGAGTTCCTAAATTATTTAAAAGAGAACGGAATTCTCTCTCAGCTTACTCCTCCATACACTCCGCAACACAACGGTGTATCGGAGAGACGGAACCGAACCCTATTGGATATGGTACGGTCCATGATGAGTAACGCTGAGTTACCGCGATCCTTCTGGGGGTATGCGCTAGAATCAGCTGCGTACCTTTTGAACCGAGTTCCTACTAAGACTGTGCCTACTACACCATATGAGATGTGGTGTGGGAAGAGGCCCCATCTCAGTCACATTAAGACTTGGGGATGTCCAGCTTTTGTTAAAAAGCAGCATGCGGACAAGCTCGAGGCACGCTCAGTACAGTGTAAGTTCGTGGGATATCCAAAGAACTCCAAGGGATATTTTTTCTACTGTGAAGAGGAACAAAAAGTTCTTGTTTCTCGTCATGCCTACTTCTTGGAAACTGAGTTTTTGGAAAACCAGATAAGTGGGAGCACAGTGGAACTGGAAGAAATTCCAGAACCACGAGCTATTACTGAAAGCTTAGTGGAACCAGAGGGTTCAAATGAACAGGACATTCCTACGCCGCTCCGCAGGAGTAGCAGGCAGTCTCATCCGCCCGAGAGATACTACGGTTTTCTCATAGACGGGGATAGAGAGGATTGCATCATAGATTATGATGAGCCTACTAGCTTCCAGCAGGCCGTTCAGAGCGTTGACTCAGTAAAATGGCTGGATGCAATGCGGACCGAAATGGAGTCCATGTACACCAACAAAGTATGGACGTTGGACATTGCTCCAGACGGGGTAAAACCCGTAGGATGCAAGTGGATCTTCAAAAGGAAGATTGGTGTAGATGGACAGGTTGAGACCTATAAAGCTAGACTTGTAGCAAAGGGTTTCCGTCAAAGACCTGGCTTGGACTATGACGAAACCTTTTCTCCAGTGGCTATGCTGAAATCCCTTCGGATCCTTCTTGCCATTGCTGCCTTCCACGATTATGAGATTTGGCAGATGGACGTAAAAACCGCTTTTCTAAATGGAAATTTAGAGGAGTGTGTCTATATGGATCAGCCAGAGGGTTTCATTCAGAGTGGGAGCAGCGAAAAGGTGTGCAAGTTGCTTAAGTCCATCTATGGACTAAAGCAGGCATCGCGGAGTTGGAACATCTGTTTTGATGAGACGGTCAAGGAATTTGACTTTATCAAAAATCCAGATGAACCATGCATCTACAGTAGATTTGTAGCGAGAACTGTAGTATTCCTTGTATTATACGTGGATGACATTCTCTTAATAGGAAATGACATTCCTATGCTACAATCTGTCAAGGGTTTCTTGTCACACAGGTTCTCCATGAAAGACCTGGGTGATGCCTCTTACATCCTGGGGATCCGGATCCATCGTGATAGATCCAAGAGGATATTAGGACTTTCACAGTCCAGGTACATCAACACCGTACTGAAAAGATTCAGTATGGAAGATTCCAAGCGCGGTAACCTACCGGCTTGTCACGGGATCATCCTCTCTAAAGAGATGTCTCCCAAGACTGATTTGGAGAGGGATCGCATGTCTATTATACCCTACGCTTCTGCGGTAGGCTCTATAATGTATGCGATGTTGTGTACCAGACCGGATGTAGCTTATGCACTGAGTGTAGTAAGCCGGTATCAGTCAAACCCTGGGGAGAAACACTGGATAGCAGTAAAGAACATTCTCAAGTACCTGAGAAGGACTAAGAAGATGTTCTTGGTGTATGGCGGAAAAGACCTCCAGATCGAGGCCTTTGCTGACTCCAGCTTCCAGAGTGACAAGGATGATTCCAAGTCCATGTCGGGCTTTGTCTTTACCCTCAATGGAGGGGCGGTGTGTTGGAAGAGTTCCAAACAGGAAACCGTTGCAGACTCGACTATGGAAGCGGAATACATCGCTGCATCTGATGCCGCAAAAGAAGCTGTCTGGATGAGGAAGTTCTTGAAAGAACTTCAGGTGGTTCCGTCCATTGTTGACCCAATACCTCTGTATTGCGACAACAACGGGGCTATAGCTTTAGCGAAGGAGCCCAGGTCCCATCAGAGATCCAGGCACATCTTGAGACGGTATCACCTGATCAGGGAGATCGTGGATCGCAAGGAAATCGAGGTTCGGAGGGTTGCTTCAGAAGAAAACACTGCAGATCCATTCACCAAGGCCCTACCCCAGACTCAGTTCGAGCGGCTGAACGAGATGATAGGTCTTCGATACGCCAGTACATGGCCTTAGTGCAAGTGGGAGATTGTTAGTGTATATGCCCTAGAGGCCATTACTGTATCATACTAGTTTGTATATTACTTAATGGAAGCTTGGGATATTCACCTTGTATAAACAATCTTGCTCAATATAGTAGTATGCTACTTGGTTTGTTTCTACTTCAATGTGTACATGTGTTTATTTTGCGATATCACCTATACGCATTAGTGGAGCCCTTAGGATCTTTGCTTGATTACCAGCGTTGTGATGGCAGTCACACTAGTGGGGGCTGGGTAATCTATAAGCACATCCTTATACAGGTCCCTAGTCGCAGGACGATCGAGACAGGGCATCGATACTCCGGAGTAGACTAGCGTATGCGCTTTTCATCCCAGTGTGGGAGATGGTCTGTCCCACAGCCATCAGTACGTCGTACTGGAGATAGTATACGGGTGCTCGTTAGGTTACGAGTACACTGGACAGGACTCGTCGGGAACTGACAGGTTGGTATTATACCTATCGTCAGTTATCAGTTCCCAGGTGACATGAGTACAGTTTAGTCCGCTGACTTGACACTGGCACTTCGCCTCGAGTGTGTTCCTACTGCACTTTGATCACTACCCTACCACGGCTCAAAGGAGTCGTGCAAACAGGTAGTGGTTGGGTGCAGTCCTGAAACACTTGGAGGCAGTGACGGTTAGACAGGATTCGTCTCTCCCGGTATTGGGGGTTGACATCGCGCTGTGTCTAGGAGAGCCATTACACGAGTAGTCCCTGGCCAGGGCAAGCGAGATATACTGGTAGGCTTCCAGTGTCATTTCAGGGTGTTTTGGGTTTCACTCCGACACGACTTGTACCGCTATTGGGGGACTGACGTTTTACCGCCCCCTAGGCCCGACATGCGATGTATCAGACGAACAGACCGGACTGTACGGAGAATGTCACATTCAGACTCAGTAGGAGTTCAGATGGGGTTCACCTCGTCAGCCTTCTTGTCGACAACTACCTGGGGACCGTTACGCACAGCTAGTGCCGCTTGCGGTCTGTGGTTAAACCCACTGCCAGCGTAGTGTCGAGTCTTTAGAGTCCCACACAGAGGGTATTCGCCTCTGGGCAAAACAGAGTAGAGGTCGCATGGTTTTGCGACAGGGTTCGTTCTCATCTGCGCACTTGTGCACGTTTGGAGTCCGGACGGATATTACTGGCTGGCTCTGGTTTGAGCCAGATACTGGTATATGTTTTGGGGTTGCTTTTATCTCTCGGTATTCTTGTTCCTCGGAACGAGAATACAGGTGTGTATGCACAGTTGCTTGAGGCGGAGGATGAGGTTTTTCATTAGGGTTTCGGAACGGGTGCGTATGCACAGTTGACAATCGTCTTTTTTTCCAAACCCTAATGAATTAGTGAGATATCTATTAATAATAGTAATTAAATGAAATTATGTTATGGTTGGTTTTGTTGACTTGTTGACCATGGTTGACTTGTTGACCATGGTTGAATGTTTGACCATCATCATTATTTAGCAAGGATGCTCCTTGATTCTTGCCAACATTCATTTAATGAAGTATGATAGTGGTCATTCCAAAACAACCATCAACTATTCTCATTTGAATTATTATTACTAATTAGATAATTCTTTTTCTTTTGATATGGTTGCAAAAAGGAAAAAGATAGCTCATTCTATCATAATCATTCTCTCTCCTCACTTCATCTTCTTCTTCCTCAAGCTCAAGGTGATTCCTTCTCATGTGTTGAGAATCCCTCACCTTGAAAAAGAAAGCACCCCATAGATACTCTCTACTCTCTCTAGGGTTCAAGGTTTAGCAAGCCGGAGATCCTAGTTCACTCAAAGATCGAGGAAGAGCCCAAAGGTTGAACCCTCAGGTGGATCCATCTTCGACGGAAGAAGGCTACGGGGCAAGAACCATCAACCTCTACAAAAGTTTGAAGAAGAAGGAGTTCAAGTTTAGGTATAACCATCTTTCCGAGTAGCTAACTCTCTTTAGCATGTTTGCTAGTTTTAGTTTAGGAAAAGATCCCGACTTTGTTAGTCCATGTTGCCCCATGCGCTAAAAATTTGATTTTTATACCGTTTCCGCCTCCCCGTAAGAACTGGGGGTCGCAATGTGGACTTACACGTTACGTACAGCTAGTGCCGCTTGCGGTCTGTGGTTAAACCCACTGCCAGCGTTGTAGTCGAGTCTCTAGAGTCCCACACAGAGAGTTTCCTATTCCAGGCGAAACGATATAGAGGTCGTATGGTTTTACGACAAGGGTTCGGACGCATACGTGCGTTTACGCGCGTACGACTTTCGGACAGTTTTTACCAGTCGGCTTTGGTTTAAGCCAGTTACTGGTATCCGGTTATTGGATTTATACAGTCTAAAGTTTTTCCGTATTTTTGCGGATCGGAGGGGCGTTCTCGTAATTGTGCGAGAAGCTTCTAGAAGATGGTGACTAAGGAGGTTTAGGTGTCATATGCATTGAATGAGATTAGTGAGTCATGAGAGTGATTCATCATAGTCATTATTGCATCATAAATGCTTAATGACTCATGATAATGAATCACCACTTGATATTTATGAAGCATGATTATTCATCACTTATTTTCTTTTCTTGATTAAAAGTATATGCTTCATATATATTATGATAACTTACTATTCTCACTCATAATATCATTCACATTCTCTCTCCTCAAGCTCACTCTCTTCAAACCCTAATCCTCACCTCTCATGTGTTGAGAACTAGGATTAGCTAGACTAAACAATCCATAACCCTCACTCTATCTCATCTATCTTCTTTGATTAGCAATCCAAGAAGGTTAGTTGCCTCAAGTTTAGAGGCTAAGCTTGGAGTTTTGCTCTCGGGTGGATCGTCTACTACAAAGAGAAGGCCGAGGAGGACAAGGAGATCGTAAAGACGAAGGAGTTGGTTCATTAGGTATAATCCCTAAACACAGTAGTTTAGAAACACTTTGTGTTTGGTTATTTATAGTTTAGCTTCGATTCAAGCGGTTAGTCGATGTTCGTTCACTAAACAAGTTCGTTTTTGAAAATTCCGCCTCCCCACAAGTATTGGGGTGTAGTACATCGACTTACAGTGGTATCAGAGCCTCGCTAAACAATAAATAACTTTATTGCAAATTTGTACGAATTTCGAACGGAAAAACGAAGCCGGAAAACCCTAAAAACATCAAGTTTCTGTCGAAATTTAAATGAAGTCCAAAAATTTTTCAGGGAAGTTCACAGAGCTTGAAAAGACACCAGAAGAACACCCAAGAAATTTGAGCTCCTGAATCGGCAACGCGGCCGCGGAACCGCGGCGGATCGCACCGATCCGCCGCGCTTCCGCCGCCGAGTTGCCGAGTCAGGAACTCAAATTTCCTGTGCTGCTTCTCTGTGTTATTTGGGATTTTCTGGGATATTTAATATTTGCTCAGGTTTCAGTTTTACAGAGCAGTTTTTGGAGCAATATTAAAGATGTTTAGTCGATCGAAATTGTACAGTATTTGCATATTGGATTATATCTGTGATTGTATAATGTGTTCGTAAACCTCCCCTAACTGCTAGTATGTCAGTTGGCAGGGGGTTGCACATTTCTGAAATGGTTTTATCTGTTTGTGCATATGAACTGTATTGGACTGTTGTGGTGTATAGCCGGGGTTATGCAATGGGTTATTATTTAATTCATTTGTTGTAAATGTAATTTGTTGTAATATTATTTTTGCGGGGCACATCCAGGTTGCGGTTGTAGCCACCGTTGTATTATTTCATTTTACTGTTTTTGCTCCTAGGACTGACCCAAGATGGGGTACACAAACTGCCGGGCGGGTAGTTTGCCGTACCCGTAGGGGTCGAGGGTGGGGTAATGGCTATTCATCACAACTGTGTAATCTGTCTTTTCTTGCAGGCTCAAAAGAAATACAGATTGCTTGCTAATCCAATATTGTTTATCTGTGTTCTGGAATGTATATCATTGCGTCAGACGAATGTTAAATATCTATATATATTATAGCTATTTAGACGTCACTTATGTTTTACACCCGCGCTAGCCCAGCCCCCGCTCTGTCGTTAGTTAAGTAACCTAACGGGTGATGACGGGACCCAGTGGCGAATGCAGATGGCATAAGAGGACGTCATATTTTCGTTGTTTTCTGCAATGATAGGTTAATGATGGGACGCATTATCTATAATGCAAAGAAAATAAACCAAGTTTAAATCGTTGGAACAATTTAAAAGAAACCACTCGGTTAATTTTAAAAAACAGATATTTTTAAATGCGGAGATTTAACCACTCCTTTTGAAAGCTATCAGGTTCCTTCGGTTATATCAAGTTCACTACGTTCACGGTTTCGCCAAAACCAGTCGTAGCCCTCCGTCATTTCATTTGGGTATTCAGTAGTATTCAAGCTATGCAGTTTTGGCCAACGTCATGGCATAGTGTTTGGTAGCTGCTGGGTATTCATTTGTTGCATAGATAGATGAGTTGGTTTGGGACAGTCGTATTATCATTTGGCCAACGTCAGGGATATATACGGATGGGTTCAAATTAACAAGATAATGATGGGTAGAACTTGACATGTGACTTATGACATTTTGACCAACGCCAAGGTCATAAGAGCATGGGGTAAAAACTTATATCGGGAATTTCTAAAGAAACTGAAATTTGCAAAGAACCAAGTGCATACCATTTTGAGTTTGATGAATGTTGGTAGCATTCCTACAACATTATCAGACGATGATATTTGGATCCCGATCCTACTGTGAGTATATGCTACTTATCAGATTATTTGTCACTTAACGATCAATGCTATAAACCAAGTAGGTGTCTAAGAAAAGTGTCAGCGGGGCTACGCCTCCAGAGAAAAGAGGTTCTTAAATTAAGGAACTTCGCGAAAGCGTTGGACAACCTCCCTCGAAGTATCGACACTGATCTGGCTGAACGGTTAAGCAAGTATTGTACGGTGAAAATAGTTCTGGCTAATTTCTCCTTTATGGTTTGAGGAGGGATTCGAAAAACAGTGGGAGCCATTCAGTTTAGATAAACTAAAAACCACTCTAAACTTGCAAGAGCATCATGCTAAAGTGTTTTCTTCTCTCTCTCCTAATTGCAGCGACCCTGAAAATGACTGGACTTAAGTTACTTTTAGAGAAAAATATACTGACGGGGCCAAACTATAAAGATTGGCTGCGAAATGTCAAGATGGCCTTGACCTACGACAAATTGGGGTATATCCTCACCACTAAGGCACCTGAGGCCCCAGGTCCGAAATCCAGTAATGCGGATAGGGAAATCCGCAAAACCTGGGATTTAGATTGCGCGAAAGCCAAGTGCATCGTGCTTGCCTCGATGAACAATGAACATCAGAGGAGGCACGAGGATATGGAATTAGAATCCATATTTCTTCATACAAAAGAACTGTATGGAGAGCAATCTCGTATAGCAAGATACGAGACCTCGAAAAACCTATTCCAAGCGAGGTTGGCTGTCGGATCATCGGTAGGCGAACATGTCCTAAAGATGATTGGCTACATAGAAGAGCTCGCAGACCTGGGAACCACTTTAGACAATGAGCTCTATACAGACCTCATTCTCTAGTCCCTTCCTAACACCTACGCCCAGTTTATACTGAATTTCAACATTCAAAGAAAAGAGGTTGAACTTTCAGAACTCCTTAACATGTTGAGGAGTGCAGAGGGCACCTTGCAGAAGGCAAGGGAAACACACGCTATGTTTGTTCGTAGTGCTTCTTCTTCCGGGTCCAAGGCTAAGGCAAAAGGAAGGAAGAATAAGGCTGCCAACAAACCTAGAGGAGGTGTAAGTAAGGTGCTAGGTAAGGGAAAGAAAAAGTTGCCGGTACCTGTAGTGGCTCAGGATGAGTGCTTCCATTGTCACAGGAAGGGGCATTGGAAAAAGGATTGCAAGGCGTGGATCGCCAACAAGAACCAAGGACCGAAGCAAGCTGTGGCTTCGACTTCAGGTGTGTTTGTAATTGAGAATTGTTTGTCAATCAACTCTACTTCCTGAGTATTGGATACCGGATCAGGATCTCATATTTGCAATTCATTGCAGGCACTGAGAAACCGTAGAGTGCTAAAGGAAGGTGATATGATCCTCAGGGTTGCTAACGGAGCTAGCGTGGGAGCTGTGTCCGTCGGGGATTATCACCTAGGATTGACCAGTGGACACATTTTGGTTTTACATAACTGTTTTTGTGTACCTAGTTTGACGTGTAATATCATATCAGTTTCCTTATTATCAAATAAAGGTTATGATTTCACGTTTGTAAGTGATGTTGTCAACATCCACCTTAATCATGTTTTGATTGGGTCCGGTACACTGGATAACGGTATATATGTCTTAAACCAAATCCAGATTTTCAATGTCCAGAACACACTAAAAAGAAAGTCTCCAGATTTAAATAAAGCTTTCTTATGGCATTGTAGACTAGGTCATATCAATGAGACACGGTTAACTAAGTTACATAAAGAAGGATATTTGGACTCGTTCGAATATCAAACTTATGCCACTTGTGAATCATGTCTCAAAGGAAAAATGACAAAGACTCCATTCACTGGACATGGAGTAAGAGCGAGCGAGCTCTTAGGACTCATACACAGTGATGTATGCGGTCCAATGTCTACACATGCGAGAGGTGGTTATTCCTACTTCATTACTTTTACGGATGATTTCTCTAGGTATGGATTCATTTATCTGATGAAACATAAATCCGAGGCCTTTGAGAAATTCCAGGAATACAAGAATGAAGTGGAAAACCAAACAGGCAAAAGTATTAAGACACTGAGATCTGATCGAGGTGGAGAATACTTAAGTGCCGAGTTCCTTGGTTATCTAAAAGAGAAAGGAATTCTCTCTCAGCTTACTCCTCCATACACTCCACAGCATAACGGTGTATCGGAGAGAAGGAATCGAACCCTATTGGATATGGTACGATCCATGATGAGTAATGCTGAGTTACCGCGATCTTTCTGGGGTTATGCGCTAGAATCAGCAGCGTATGTTTTGAACAGGGTCCATACCAAGACTGTGCCTACCACTCCATATCAGATATGGAGTGGGAAGAAACCCTACCTTCAGTATATAAGGATTTGGGGATGTCCAGCTTTTGTCAAAAAGCAGTATGTGGACAAGCTCGAGGCACGATCAGTAAAATGTACATTTGTGGGATATCCAAAGAATTCCAAGGGATATCTATTCTATTACGCAGAGGAACAAAAGATTCTAGTTTCTCGTAATGCCCATTTTCTAGAACAGCAGGTTTTAGAAAAAGATACAAGTGGGAGCGAAATAGAACTGGAAGAAATTCCAGAACCACAAACTACTGCTGAAAGTTTGGTAGAACCAGTAGTTCAACAAGAACTTGACATTCCCGCACCGCTCCGCAGAAGTAGTAGGCCGTCTCATCCGCCTGAGAGATACTACGGTTTTCTCGTCGATGGGGATAGAGAGGATTGCATCATAGATGATGATGAACCTACTAGCTTCCAGCAAGCCATCCAGAGCGGCGACTCGGTACGATGGCTAGATGCAATGCGAAGCGAAATGGAGTCCATGTACACCAACAAAGTATGGACTTTGGACTTTGCTCCAGATGGGGTAAAACCCATAGGATGCAAATGGATCTTCAAGAAAAAGATTGGTGTAGATGGGCAGGTGGAAGCCTATAAAACTAGACTTGTTGCAAAGGGTTTTCGTCAAAGACCTGGTTTGGACTATGACGAAACTTTTTCTCCAGTAGCTATGCTCAAATCCATTCGCATCCTTCTTGCAATTGCTGCATACCATGATTATGAAATCTGGCAGATGGACGTAAAGACGTCTTTTCTAAATGGTAATTTAGAAGAGTACGTCTATATGGATCAGCCAGAGGGTTTTGATCAGAGTGGGAGCAGCGGGAAAGTATGTAAGTTGCTAAAGTCCATTTATGGACTAAAGCAATCATCGCGGAGTTGGAACATCTGTTTTGATGAAACAGTCAAAGAATATGACTTTATCAAAAATCCAGATGAACCGTGCATATATAGTAAAGTTGTAGCGAGAAGTGTCGTATTCCTCGTATTGTACGTGGATGACATTCTACTGATAGGAAATGATATTCCTATGCTACAAACCGTCAAAGGATTCTTGTCACACAGGTTCTCCATGAAAGACCTGGGTGATGCCTCTTACATTCTGGGGATCCGGATCTATCGTGATAGATCCAAGAGGATGTTGGGACTTTCACAGTCCAGGTATATCAACACTATACTGAAAAGATTCAGTATGGAAGATTCCAAGCGCGGTAATCTACCGGCTTGTCACGGAATCACTCTATCCAAAAAGATGTCTCCCAAGACTGATTTGGAAAGGGATCGCATGTCGATTATACCCTACGCTTCTGCGGTAGGCTCTATAATGTATGCGATGTTGTGTACCAGACCAGATGTAGCTTACGCACTCAGCGTAGTAAGCCGGTATCAGTCTGACCCAGGGAAGAATCACTGGATAGCAGTAAAGAACATTCTGAAGTACCTGAGAAGGACTAAGGAGATGTTGCTTGTTTACGGCGGAAAAGACCTCAAGTTAGAGGGCTTTGCCGATTCTGGCTTCCAGAGTGATAAGGACGATTCCAAGTCCATGTCGGGTTATGTCTTTATCCTCAATGGAGGGGCGGTGTGCTGGAAGAGCTCCAAGCAGGACACCGTTGCTGACTCGACTATGGAAGCGGAGTATATAGCTGCTTACGATGCCGCAAAAGAAGCAGTCTGGATGAAGAAGTTCCTAACAGAACTTCAAGTGGTTCCTACCATAGTTGATCCAATACCTCTGTATTGCGACAACAACGGAGCTATAGCTTTAGCGAAGGAACCAAGGTCCCATCAGAAGTCCAGACACATCTTGAGGCGGTATCACCTGATCAGGGAGATCATTGATCGTCAGGAGATCGAGGTTCGGAGAGTCGCTACTGAAGAGAACATTGCAGATCCATTTACGAAGGCCCTTCCTCAGACTCAGTTCGAGAGGCTACTCGAGATCATTGGTCTTCGATATGCCAGTATATGGCCCTAGTGCAAGTGGGAGATTGTTAGTGTATATGCCCTAGGGGCCATTATTGTATCATACTAGTTTGTATATTACTTAATGGAAGCTTGGGATATTCACATGTATATAACAGTCTTGCTAAACATGGTAGTATGCTACTTGGTTTTTCTATCTTAATATGTGAGTATACGTATTGATAGAGCTCTTAGGATCTTGCTTGACTACCAGCGTTGTGATGGCAGTCACACTAGTGGGGGCTGGGTGGTCTACAGGCACATCCTTATTCAGGTCCCTAGTCGTAGGATTATCGAGACAGGGCATCGATACTCCGGAGTAGACTAGTGTGTACGCTTCTCATCCCAGTTGGGGAGATGGTCTGTCCCATAGCCATCAGTACGTTGTACTGGAGATAGTATACAGGTGCTCGTTAGGATACGGGTACACCGGACAGGACTCACGGGGAACTGTTGGTTGGTATTATACCCGTCGTCAGTTAACAGTTCCCAGGTGACATGAGTATAGCATAGTCCGCAGACTTGACACCGCTACTTCGCCTCGAGTGTGTCCCACTGTTCTTAGATTGCTACCCTACCACGGCTCAAAGGAGTCGTGCAAACAGGTAGCAGTTGGGTGCAGTCCCGAGCACTTGGAGGCAGTGGCGGTTAGACAGGATTCGTCTCTCCCGGTATTGGGAGATGATATCGCGCTGTGTCAGAGAGCCATTACGCAAAGTCCCTGGCCAGGGCATGCGAGATTTGCTGGTAGGTTCCAGTAGTTTCTCAGGGTGTAATGGGCTTCGCTCCGACACGACTTATTCCGCTTTTAGGGGACTGACGCTTGCCGCCCCCCTAGGCCGGATATGCGATAGTCTAAGACGAACGGACCGGACTGTATGGAGATTGTCACATCAGACTCAGTAGGAGTTCGGATGGGTTTCCTCATCGGCCTTCTTATCGACAACTACCTGGGGACCGTTACGTACAGCTAGTGCCGCTTGCGGTCTGTGGTTAAACCCACTGCCAGCGTAGTAGTCGAGTCTCTAGAGTCCCACACAGAGAGTTTCCTATTCCAGGCGAAACGATATAGAGGTCGTATGGTTTTACGACAAGGGTTCGGACGCATACGTGCGTTTACGCGCGTACGACTTTCGGACAGTTTTTACCAGTCGGCTTTGGTTTAAGCCAGTTACTGGTATCCGGTTATTGGATTTATACAGTCTAAAGTTTTTCCGTATTTTTGCGGATCGGAGGGGCGTTCTCGTAATTGTGCGAGAAGCTTCTAGAAGATGGTGACTAAGGAGGTTTAGGTGTCATATGCATTGAATGAGATTAGTGAGTCATGAGAGTGATTCATCATAGTCATTATTGCATCATAAATGCTTAATGACTCATGATAATGAAGCACCACTTGATATTTATGAAGCATGATTATTCATCACTTATTTTCTTTTCTTGATTAAAAGTATATGCTTCATATATATTATGATAACTTACTATTCTCACTCATAATATCATTCATATTCTCTCTCCTCAAGCCCACTCTCTTCAAACCCTAATCCTCACCTCTCATGTGTTGAGAACTAGGATTAGCTAGACTAAACAATCCATAACCCTCACTCTATCTCATCTATCTTCTTTGATTAGCAATCCAAGAAGGTTAGTTGCCTCAAGTTTAGAGGCTAAGCTTGGAGTTTTGCTCTCGGGTGGATCGTCTACTACAAAGAGAAGGCCGAGGAGGACAATGAGATCGTAAAGACGAAGGAGTTGGTTCATTAGGTATAATCCCTAAACACAGTAGTTTAGAAACACTTTGTGTTTGGTTATTTATAGTTTAGCTTCGATTCAAGCGGTTAGTCGATGTTCGTTCACTAAACAAGTTCGTTTTTGAAAATTCCGCCTCCCCACAAGTATTGGGGTGTAGTACATTGACTTACACCTAGAAACTCTTGTGAGGGTTCATAAGGCATCAACCATGCCCGAATTAAATTTTAGACGTGCCGAACAACCCAAAGCCGGGATCTTTGCTAGATTATTAGGGTTTAACATGCAAGTAAACATCTTTACAACTAAGTGTGAGGGATTACAACCTTTGTAGTCCGCTCCTTCCCTTCATAAGCTCCGAGTAGAAGTCCCTTCGCCGCGATCCACGATCTCCCGGACTCAAGAGAGGCTCCACGACTCGAACGATCTATGCTAGCTTGTAGTGTTCCTTTTCTCCGATGATCTACGTCGAAATTGCTATAACTCAAGCTCTCTCACTCTAATGAGGTGAACATCCTAATCTAATGGGCTAGATTAGATGAGGATGATGGAGTAGTATTTATGCTATCTTTTTATATCAAATTCTCACATGAAAACATCACAAAAGGAAAAACTAGTAAGCTTTCTCAAAGCTCAAGAGAGAAGAAGATAATGAAAAATGTGTTAATCCTTTTGTGATGATAATGAAAAGAATATATGAATTAATAATGCAACCATGGTTTAGGATGACAAGGATAACCCTTGTAAAGAATTAACTAGGGCTAGGGTTTGGTTGGGTTAAAGAATGAGTTATAACAAAATATCAACATAATATCTTAACCATGACAAAAGAAAATGCTTCTAGAAGCATCAAGAAGGAACTAACCCAAATCAAACCCTAATCTAGTTTAATCTCCACTAAACATGTTTTATTATTAATCATATCATCTTACAATAATATATATCACATATATATTATATATTTGTAACAAAAGAAAATAATACAATTAATATATATCGCATATATATCAATGTATTATCCGGTGAGAAAATGAAATAATAAAGCGAGCCAATATTAGATAATGTAATACAATATATCATATATATTATTATATATTAAATCATCGAATCAACACTTGATCCGACAATCCGGCTATATCGAATATAACCGACTAATATATCATGTACCGATTCATCGAATCAACACTTGATCCGATGACCCGGTTCATATCTAAATATCGTGAGAATATAATACGGTATCACATATCGTATTATCCTCGGTCGTGCACATATCACATATGTGTTCCTACTCCATTTTGCCTGAGTCAAGAAACCTCTGTGTAGGACTCTAAATAATAGTCAATACGCCGGTAGCAGGTGATGATCATATCAAACACCCACAAGCGGTCAGCTAAACGTAACAGCCACCCAGGTATTGAGCGATCAGAAGATCAATAAGCTAGCCTGTGCGTTCTCCTGTGAATCCAATCAGTAACACTCCCGTACAGTCCGGTCTCTTCGTCTGATATGTTGCATATCTGGTCTAGGGGTGGTATACGTCAGACCCCAGTAACCGATAAGTCGTGTCGATGTGAGGCTCATAACGGGTCGAGAAACTACTGATAACACTTACCAGTAAATCTCCATATCAGCCCTGGCCAGGGACTTCCAGTTATAGCCAATCGAACACAGCACAACATCAACTCCCTATACCGGGAGAGACGAATCCCCTCTTATCGCTCATTGCCTCCATGTGATTCGGGACTGCACCCAAAAGCCACCTTTTTTCACGCCCTCTTGGACGTGGTAAGGTGGAAATCAAAGCACAGTGGGAATCACATAAGACTCTATGATGATCTCGGGTCTACAGACTACCCTGTACCAGTGTCACCGGAGAACTGCCATCTGACGTGTGGTATATCACCATCTGGGAGTTCTCGGCGAGTCCGTCCAATGTACCCAGTCTCCACTGAGCACCCGTACACCATCCTTGGTGTCAAATACCGATGGATATGGGATCATCCATCGACCATCATATGGGTCAAGATGCGTATACGCTAGTCTACTCTCGTGTATCGATGCCCTGTCTCGACACACCCTCGACTAGGAATAGTTATAGATAGTACTCATCGACTACCGTGGCCCTACTAGTATGATCTCATCATAGTCTCAGTAGTCGAGTACATATCTTAAGGGCTTTATCAACATGTGAGAGTAAGACAGTAAACAATATATAAGTCAACATGTTAAGATAAAATGAAACCAAATAGCATACTATCATGTCGAGCAAGAAAGTCCTCTCTATATATATCCAAGCATCCATTATAATATACATCATATGTACAACAATGGCCTCTAGGGCATATACATAACTAACAATCTCCCACTTGCACTAAGGCCAACTGCTGTAGTATCTCATACCTAGCATCCCGAATAATCTCTCAAACTGTATCTGGGGAATCGCCTTCGTGAATGGATCCGCAGTATTGTCCTTCATATCTGCTCTCCTGACCTCGATCTCCCGGCGATCAACTATCTCCCTGATCAGGTGATACCACCTCAGAATATGTCTGGACTTTTGATGGGACCTGGGTTCCTTGGCCAACTCCACAGCTCCATTGTTATTGTAATACAGAGGTATTGGATGCTCAATGGATGGAACCACACCAAGTTCACTAATGAACTTCTTTATCCAGACAGCCTCTTGGGCAGCATCGTTGGCAGCGATCTATTCAGCCTCCATCGTCGAGTCTGCAACGGTATCCTGTTTGGAACTCTTCCAACATACCGTCCCTCCATTGAGGGTAAAGACAAATCCGAGTGCGGCTTAGAGTCGTCCTTATCACTTTGGAAGCTTGAATCGGTAAAGAACTCCACCTGGAGTTCTCCGTTACCATACACCAAGAACATCTCTTTAGTCCTTCGTAAGTACTTGAGAATGCTCTTCACAGCTGTCCAGTGACTCTCTCCAGGATCTGCTTGATACCGACTCACTACACTTAGTGAGTATGCTATATCGGGTCTCGTACATAGCATCGCATACATGATAGAGCCTACTGCCGAAGCATAGGGTATCCCTTGCATGCGAGCTCTCTCCAAATCAGTCTTGGGAGACATCTCTTTGGAGAGAGTGAGTCCAGAGATTGTGGGTAGGTTCCCACGCTTGGATTCTTCCATACTAAACCTCTTTAGTATGGTGTCAATGTACCTAGATTAGGACAATCCCTATCCGTTTAGATCTATCTCTATAGATCATAATTCCCAGTATGCAGGAGGCATCACCTAGATCTTTCATTGAGAATCTTTGTGATAAGAAGAGCTTGACTGATTGCAGCATACGAACATCATTTCCTATCAAGAGTATGTCATCGACGTACAATACGAGGAAGACAACCTTACTCTCTGCAACCTTCTTATAGATACAAGGTTCATCTACATTTTTGATGAAGTCAAACTCTTTAACTACAACATCAAAGCAGATGTTCCAACTCCGCGATGCTTGCTTTAACCCATAAATGGATTTAAGCAGCTTGCACACCTTTCCGCTGCTCCCACTATCTACGAAGCCCTCTGGCTGAGTCATATACATGCACTCTTCTAAATCACCGTTTAGAAAGGCGGTCTTAACATCCATTTGCCAGATTTCGTAGTCAAGGTATGCAGCAATGGCAAGTAAGATCTGGATGGACTTAAGCATAGCCACTGGAGAAAAGGTTTCGTCATAATCCACACCTGGTCGTTGACGAAAACCCTTTGCAACAAGTCTAGCTTTGAAAGTCTCAACTTTTCCATCTATACCAATTTTCTTTTTAAAGATCCACTTGCTTCCAATGGGTTTTACCCCTTCAGGAGTATTTTTCAAAGTCCATACTTTGTTGGTGTACATGGATTCCATCTCAGATCGCATTGCATCCAGCCATTTCACAGAGTCACTACTCGTGATGGCCTGCTCAAAACTAGTCGGGTCATCATCTTCCATGATGCAATTCTCGCTTCCACCATCAATGAGAAAACCGTAGTATCTCTCAGGTGGATGAGAAACCCTGCTAGATCGGTGGAAAGGCTGGGGTTCGTCGGGTACTACCGAATCCTCTGGTTCCACTAAATCATCTGTTGTAGTTTGTTCTGCTGGAACTTCTTCCAGTTCTACCTCAGAGCCACTAATCTCTTTTGCAAGAAATTCCTTTTCCAAAAAGGTGGCGTGTTGAGCAACAAACACCCTTTGTTCCTCACTATAGTAGAAAACATACGCTCGCGAATGCTTGGGATATCCAATAAACTTACATAAAACAGACCTTGCCTCGAGTTTGTCCGGGTTTTGTCTTTTGACATAGGCCGGGCAACCCCATATCTTAACAAAATTAAGATATGGTCTCTTCCTTTCCCATATCTCATATGGGGTTGTAGGCACAGATTTCGTAGGAACTTTATTCAGTAGGTATGCCGCTGTCTCAAGCGCATATCTCAGAAGGAAATAGGTAATTCAGCATTGCTCATCATGGAGCGTACCATATCTAATAGGGTGCGATTCCTCCGCTCCGATACACCGTTGTGCTGTGGTGTATAAGGAGGAGTAAGCTGAGAGAGAATCCCATTCTTTTTTAGATAATCTAGGAACTCATTGCTCAAGTATTCTCCTCCTCGATCAGATCGAAGGATCTTAATACTTTTGCCCGTTTGGTTCTCTACTTCGTGCTTATATTCTCTGAATTTCTCAAAAGCTTCAGACTTGTGTTTCATCAGGAACACATGCCCGTATCTAGAGAGATCGTCAGTGAATGTAATGAAGTAGGAAGAACCGTTCCTGGCGTGTGTAGACATATGACCGCATACATCACTATGTACCAGTCCTAAGAGTTCCGTAACTCTTTCTCCGTGTCCACTAAACGGAGTTTTGGTCATTTCTCCTTTGAGACATGAATGGCAAGTATCATAAAATGATAATTCGAACGGATTCAAATATCCATTCTTATGTAACTTAGCTAGTCGTGTCGCATTGATATGACCAAGTCTACAATGCCACAAGAAGGATTCGTTCATTTCTGAACTCTTTCTCTTGTGTGTGTTTTGTATATTGAGGACTGTATTTTGATTGAGAATGAATATGCCATTATGTAACGAGCCTGATGCAATCAACTTTTGATCTAGGAATATGTTCATAACATTATCCTTTACTACAAAATTATATCCTTCTTTACTTAATAAAGAAACTGATATAATATTGCACATCATGTTCAGTATATAACAGCACTCATTCAGAATCAGTGTATTACGACTTGGTAATACTAGGTGATATTCGCCAACTGCTTTGGCTGCAATACTTGCACCATTCCCTACTTGAACGGAATGATCACCTTTTCCCAGTTCTCTACCTTTCTGTAGCCCATGTAACAATTTACATATGTGGGATCCTGATCCAGTATCTAATACCCAGGACGTAGGGTGAACTGGGAAACAGTTCTCAATAACTAACACACCCGAAGAAAGTGCATCAACATGCATGTTCTCCGTTTGGGCGGCGTGAGAATCCAAATATTCTACTATTCCCTGTTCAGTCTTATAACTCTTATAAGAAAGAATGGGACCAACGTTCTCTTGCTCAGTATAATAATCGGGTTCAGTCAATACATCCATATAATTATCTTGATTAAGTCCTGACACGGTCGCTACCTGGAGAGAGAGAGAAGGAAACACTTTAGCGTATGCTCTTGCAAGATTAGATTGGTTATTATCTTATCTAATCAGGATGTCTCCCACTGTTTTTATCAAATCTTCCTTCAAACCCTAAAAGGTAAGATTAGCCGGGATTAATTACTGTAAGTCCACGGTAGCGCCCCGGCCGTCTAACAGACGCCAAATGCGGAAAAAAAACTATTTATAAACCGGCGTTATCGTGTACCGTAATCCAGATCTGCCATTAAAACTAAACTAACAAACTACAAAATGGGTAGAAGTGTTATACCAAACAATCCGAGTCCTTCGGTCTTCAACCATCATCCCATGCTTGTTGCGGCTGCTCCGATCTCCTCGATCTCCAGTCTTGTCGTCCAGGTGGCACCACGTCGACGGATCTTTAAACGGGCTCCCGCCTCTGAACCGAGGCAACTCGATAGTCAAATTTGCTAAAAGAGACGACCAAGATGAAGTAGAGAATGAGTAGAACACTTTGTCTCGTTACGTCCAAAGTCACGGACGAACGGTTATGGAAGTTGCCTTTTGGATCGGGTGAAATGAGAAAGAGGCTATCTAATTTTCATGAACCCGAATCTATCATAATCTTTTTTCTAGTGAACAACAACCATGAGCTAAGAGAGGGGGGAGGCCGGCCACTTATAGAGAGGGAGGGAGGTGAGTGTAGGAGGGGGAAGGTGACCACAAAGGAAAAGATCAACAACAAATATCTTAGCACCAAGTATGAAAGCCTTTAAAGTAAACCAATCACAATTAACCTAGTCACCTTGTCATTAAATGCACCATTAATGACCTAATGACTCACAAGCCTTGTCACCCTCTTTAGAACCTTCTAGAACACTGACTCGCCTCATCAAGAAAAGATAAATCCGCATTTAACGGACTGTTAAATACGGCTAATAGAAAACTGGAAAATGGCAACTTCAAAAAACGATCCTGAAACGAATTTCAGGATAACCCCGTAATGGTATAAACATACCCGCATTTGTATTACGACGGAATACAAATGCATCTGAGACAAAGATATTATATCTACACAGTATAATACTCGGATCCGGCTTAAACCAAAGCCGACCAGTATTATCTGCCCGAAAAACGACACGTGCGAAAACGCACGTGCATTTTCCGAACCCTGCCATAAAACCATACGACTTCTACAACGTTTCGCCCGAACTTGGGAAAGTGTCTGTGGGGGACTCTAATGACTCATCAACATACTGGCACTGGGAATAACCACTAGCACGTCAGAGGTACAAGTTGTACGTAACGGTTTGCCTATGTATTGATTGGAAGGGAAGCTGACGAGCGAACTCATCTATAAACCCTACTGAGCCTGACAGTGACAATGTATATACAGTCTGGTCCGTTCGTCTAAAGAGTATCGCATATCAAGTCTAGGGGGATGGATAAAGTCAGACCCCTAATAACGCGATAAATCGTGTCGGCATGAAGCCCATCACCACCTGAGAAACTACTGATCCAAATCAGTAATTCTCCACTACCTCGGCCGAGGATTCCTAGTGATGGCCACCCATTCACTGCGCGACATCAACCCCCAATACCGGGAGAGACGAATCCCCGACGATTCGCTCACTTGCATCCAATGTGGCTCGGGACTGTACCCAACTAAAACCTGTTTGTACAACTCCTTTGAGCGTGGTAGGGTAGTAATCTAAGCACAGTGGGAACTCACACGAGACAAATGACGATCTCAGGTCGATGAACTAACCTGTACACATGTCACCAGGGAATTGTTATCTGACGATATGTATAGTACCAACTAGCATGTCCCCGGCGAGTCCTGTCCGGTGTACTCATAACCCAATGAGCACCTGTATACATCTTAGATGAACCAACTAACACCAATGGCTTGTGAGACCGGCCATTGCCCCTCGTCGGGGTCTCGACTGTATACACTAGTCTACTATGGAGTATCGATGCCCTGTCTCGAAACTCCCACGACTAGGGACACTTTAAGGATATGCTTACAGACCCCAGCTCCCACGTATATGATCGCCATCATACTGCTGGTAGTCAAGCAAGAATCCTATGGGCTCTATCATCATGCAATAGTGAACTAAAGCATGTATACGATGATAAAGACAAACCAGACAGCATACTATCATTTCGAGTAAGACTGTCATATCGGTATAGGTCCTGCCTCAATCATTGCAATCACGTACCTGCGATCCAATAATTGACTTTGAGGGCACTATCTCCAACAATCTCCCACTTGCACTCAAGGCTAATTATTGCGATGTCGCATACTCACAGCCCTTGTGATACCGAACATCCAACTTCTCTACTAATCAGTTTCACAAAGCTAGTTTGTAAAACTCTTGTGTTCGAGAAATAGCCTCAGTGAGTGGATCCGCCCTGACGTTTCTTTCTATATCTCTCTAAATCTCAAGTTCGCGGAGAATACCATCTCCCGAATTGAGTAATACCTGTCTTAGAATATGTCTGGATATCTGATGGGGCCTAGTTCATAAATGAACTCTAAATCCAAACTTCTTAGACTGTATCGATAACTGAACCTAATCAGTATCCAGCACCATGCCTCCCACAGTATCCTCTTGGACCACCTGTCCATAATACTGTCCCTCGTCAGAGGGAAAACTATAACTTTTGACAATTACTCTATCATCCATGTCACCTTTGAAGCCTGGAATGATAACCGTCTCCCGAAGGAGGCCGCCGTCATCAAATCCATAGAACATTCACTTATGTTCTAAAACTGCTTTCTTATGTTTTTCCAGGATTGGATTAATATGAACTTATCGCATCTAGTGCAAAAACATCATCTGGTGTGGTACTTGACTTTTCACGACTGACTCAATTGCCTAAGCAAGTGATCTGCCAATCATGCACATCCCTCTCTCCTTTAGTCTCTAAGACACCTTTAGAGAGGGTGACTCCATTACCTGCAGGTACACCACCATGCCAGGAGTCATCTATTCTAAAATACTATTAGAATACCGTCAAAGTACCCACATTGGGAAACCATCCAAATCTCGATCTAAAACCATAGATCTAGAAACCAGAATGTCTGATATTATATTCATATCCTTTGTGGAGAAACAACTGTGTGACGACCAAAGTACAACCGACCGTAGTATAGGAATTTTACTTCCTACTCTGTGTATGTCATCCAAATACCAGGACATCACACCCTACTACCTTCTTAACAGATCCATCCCCTATTCTGAGGAACTCATACCCATGACTGTCACATCAAAAATAGATGATCTATCTCCGCTATATTTGCTTTAGTCTATAAATAGACATAAGCTACTTGCCCACTATGCTTCCGCTGCTCCCACTGACCACAACAACCCTCTGGCAGAATATATACGTGCACTTCTAAAGCTAGTTTAGAACGACGCTATACTTATCCTCTTGCCGGGTCTCATAGTCTGGAACAACAGTAGTGTCAAGTCTGGGTAAACAAGAACCTCCCTGTCACCGTCCTTGAGGCTACCGGAGTACCTCTCGGGTGTCTGAGGTTACCCACCTATATCTGCGGAGTGGCTAATGGAATGTCAAACCTGATTGAATATATAGGTCCTATTAAATTTTCCGCAATCGTTTGCGGTTCTGGAATCACTTCCAGTTCTACCATACTCCCACTACTGTTTTCTGAAAAAATCAATTTTACTAAAACTGTGGCGAGTCAAGAACAATATCACTATTGATCTTCCGGATGGTAGAAAATCAACCCTCGTCAAAGCCAGGGTCAACCCATAAACTGCCATTACAGAAACGTGCCTTGAGTTATCCAGTGTCTGGTTTTAAGCATAAGCTGGACAACTCCCCGTACCTTAACACCGTTAAGATATGAACCATTCTATATCCAATATAGAAACAGAGGCACTAATTTAATTGGAACCAGATTGAAATCATGCAGCTGTCTCCAGTGCATATCAACTTTAATGGAGAGAGGCTAATCAGCATTACTCAACTTAGGAATACATCCAATTATGAGTAACCCGAAAGAGAAACAGGTTTATCAAAACCATTACTATCAACTGAATACCAATCATAAGAATCTACATCTTCGATCTCTTTGAAGAATCCCGATACTTGCAACAGCTGGTTCTCTACTTTATTCTTATACCCATAACTTCTCAAAACTTAGACATTGTATTTCTATGAAACACTTGTCTAAAAACTAGAGAAGTCATAAGTGAACAGAACATAGTATGAGGACCTACCCCTTTGTCCTAATGGACACTGGACAACATACAATACTCTATATAAGTCCCCTGAGTTTGAATAACTCAAAACCTGTGCATCGTAGGTTGAAAACTGTACCCAGGCGATTTTCTCAAATATCACCAATTACAACGAATTCCGATATAATGAGGATGATCACCTTAATTTCCAATAACTTACTCCCACTCATCATCTGTAAAAACTATACAGATATGAGAATGAAACCTGGTAAATACATACCCTGGAGTAAGTATCTAATCGGGAAATCAGTTTTCCTTTAACAATGTACTTAAACATGAAAATGTTTTGTAGGGGTATCCTGGTATTCTTAGTAATGCCTCTTCCATAAACCAATTCAAGACTATAACCGTATATTTCCTTTGCCATCTCTCCAAATCCCTTTATTTGTCTTTATTCATTACCTTCTGTACACCATCATTAGGCTAAATGGTTTTCTTCCTTCCCTACCGTTCGGCACCAGCCTATGGTTTGGAAGAAGACTATCCAGTAAGCATAACAGGTGTACCCTCCTAATCCTAGGAGTACTCGCAACTTGAAAGAAGGTGATGATAAAAGACAACTGAATAATACCTTATTCTATTAAAGGTGAAATAGGAGTGGCGATGAAGTACGCGGTTTGGTCGTGAATGATAACAGTCGCAATTTACTTTGCCCTCTTTCTAATCCCTTTATTTTGTCTTTAGTTATTACCTTCTGTATACCCTACTTAGGCTAATTGGTTTTCTTTATTCCCTACCTTTCGGCACCTGCCTATGGTTTGGAATAAGACTATCCAATAAGCGTAATAGGTGTACTCTCCTAAACTAAGGAGCCCTCTCAACATGAGAGAATGTGATAATAGAAGACAACTGAATAATCAATTCTATTTCTCCTGAACCTGGATCCATCCTCGAAGAAGTCCCTTCGAGTTCGTATATAACCATACGATGGATCTATCCAATGGAAGTGGATGTCCGTAATAATACTGGTTGTTCTGAGAAATACAAAGGGTAAAAGAAGTAGCGGCAATGACTTATGCAACTATAGACAATCCAAAAGCCAGTATTTTAAGAAGGTTCGGTCAACTTGGTCACTGAGTCATAATCTAGGGTCGGTCAAAGGTCGCTTCCAAAGAGAGAGAAAAAGAAACACTCTGCGTGCACTCTAACCTAGATCAGAATGGTTATCACTTTATCTAATCAGGAAATCTCCCACTGTAATCTCAAATTCTCCTCCAAACCTGAAAGAAGAATTAGTCGGGATCACCCGAAGAGTAAACCAACTCATCAGTGAGAATCGGGATCCAACTATCATCGCATGATAACTTGATGGAAGCCGCTCAAGTTATCACACTCCAGAAGGTATGCGCATGTCTGGCAAGTTTGCTGTATGTTTGAAACTCCCGATGTGAATTTTGCCCCATGCTTTTATGACCTTGGCGAAGGTCAAAATGTCATAAGTCACATGCCAAGTTCTACCCGTCATTGTCCAGGTCAATTTGAACCCACCCGTACATACCCTTGACGAAGGCCAAAATAGTAGTACGACTGTCTCAAACCAACACATCTATCTATGCTACAAATGAATACCCAGCAGCTACCAAACACTATGCCTTGGCGAAGGTCAAAATACATAGCTTGAATACTACTGAATACCCAAAAGAAATGACGGAGGGCTACGACTGGTTTTTGGCGAAAAACCTTTAACATAATGAACTTGATCTCGTTGAAGGAAACTAATAGCTTTTTATAAAAATATAGTGGCGAAAAACCTTTGCTAAAGAGGTCATTCCCGGTGAAGGGATCTCGGCTCTTTCCACGTGGAATGAGGTGCAGGATATTCCAACTGAATACCACGATGCAAAACAACTTGTAATCGACTATATTAAAGTTACTACCTTGACGTAAACTTCTGCCCAAGGGGTTTTTCCCGGTGAAGGGATATCAGCACTTGCCTCGTCGAATGAGGTGCAGGATATTCCAACTGAATATCACTATGCAAAACAAAAGGAAACATCTTTGTAATAACACCTTTTAAAATTTGTTCCAACAACATCAAATATATGTTTGTTTTATCCTTGTATTGATAAGAATCAATGCAGTCCCATCAATCAATCACACCAGAAAAGAACGAAAATAAAATGTACGTATATGCCATCCGCATTCGTCACTGGGTCCCGTCATCACCCGTTAGGTTACTTAACTAACGACAAAGCGGGGGCTGGACTAGCGCGGGTGTAAAACATATACAACATCTAATAGTATATATACCAATATACAATAATCGCTCCAGGCGTGATAATATGCAACATTACAGAAAAGTAATAAGCATCACAGAAAATACAGATAATCTGGGATCCCCGGGTTTCACAGAGCCGCTACTGAAACCCGACGTTCCCCTGGTCGTGTGGATAGCCTGTGCAATGAAACCTAGACCCCTACGGGTGCGGCAAGTTACCCGCCAAAACCTGAAGCGAGGTAGTCCTCACAACATAGTGAATGGAACACCCGGCACTTCACGGAATCCGGTAAATTGAGCACCCCTCCTTGGGTCAACCTGTACCCCCTACGAGTGCGGCGAATAGTCTGCCAATTCTAGAGTAAGGTCGCTTTGCCTCTCAAAGTCATGAGATACGGACCTGTTGCCCTCCAGAACCCGGCTATCCGTGCACCCCTTCGCGGGATAATCCTAGTACAGAAATAAAAATATGTACAACGGGTACATCGACCTCGACCCGGTCGTGCCCCAAAAGAATATTATACAAACAGGCAGTGACGGCAGTCCACATGTTGGACGCTCGCCCCGCAATATCAAATGTACAAATAAATCCAAAACTGCACTATCATTGCACCCTGCTATCCACCACGACATATCCGCAACATCACAGCACAACACAGAACATCAACGTGAATGTCACGTTCGCAAACCCGTCTAAAAGAACTATAGCAATCAGACGCGGTTTACCGATCAAATGACATTCCCGGTCGGAGATATAATGTAAATACTGCATACTAACAAATTTAAAATTTCGATCGACTAAATTTCCCGAAGTGGGCTCCACGTACATCTGCTGTACAGTAACAAAATCTGGGCCCAAAAGAACTATTCCAAAACCCACAATTTCCACAAAGAAGCTCTCTGGAAAAATTTGAAGCACTGTTCCCACAGTAGAGCCGCGCTTCCGCGGTGGAAAAGTGGGATCACGTGCCCAAATTTTCCCATAATTCTTAGAAAACCCTGCTCGCTTTTCTGTGATGTGCAAAATTATTTTTAGGCCCTTTAAAAAATTGACAGAAACTACAGCATTGGAATTTGCGGTTTTTCAAAAATTCGTTCGATCGATATTTCAAACGTGTTAGCACAAGTTAGTATAGCTTAATGGTGAGGCTCTGATACCACTGTAAGTCCACGGTAGCGCTCCGGCCGTCTAACAGACGCCAAATGCGGAACAAAAACATTTTATAAACTGGCGTTATCGTGTACCGTAACCCAGATCTGCCATTAAAGCTAAACTAACAAACTACAAAGTGGGTAGAAGTGTTATACCAAACGATCCGATTCCTTCGGTCTTCAACCATCATCCCACGCTTGTTGCGGCTGCTCCGATCTCCTCGATCTCCAGTCTTGTCGTTCAGGTGGCACCATGTCGACGGATCTTTAAACGGGCTCCCGCCTCTGAACCGAGGCAACTCGATAGTCAAATTTGCTAAAAGAGACGACCAAGATAAAGTAGAGAATGAGTAGAACACTTTGTCTCGTTACGTCCAAAGTCACGGACGAACGGTTATGGAAGTTGCCTTTTGGATCGGGTGAAATGAGAAAGAGGCTATCTAATTTTCATGAACCCGAATCTATCATAATCTTTTTTCTAGTGAACAACAACCATGAGATAAGAGAGGGGGGAGGCCGGCCACTTATAGAGAGGGAGGGAGGTGAGTGTAGGAGGGGGAAGGTGACCACAAAGGAAAAGATCAACAACAAATATCTTAGCACCAAGTATGAAAGCATTTAAAGTAAACCAATCACAATTAACCTAGTCACCTTGTCATTAAATGCACCATTAATGACCTAATGACTCACAAGCCTTGTCATCCTCTCTAGAACCTTCTAGAACACTGACTCACCTCATCAAGAAAAGATAAATCCGTATTTAACCGACTGTTAAATACGGCTGATAGAAAACTGGAAACTGGCAACTTCCAAAAGCGATCCTGAAACGAATTTCAGGATAACCCCGTAATGGTATTAACATACCCGCATTTGTATTATGACCGAATACAAATGCATCTGAGACAAAGATATTATATCTATACAGTATAATACTCGGATCCGGCTTAAACCAAAGCCGACCAGTATTATCTGCCCGAAAAACGACACGTGCGAAAACGCACGTGCATTTTCCGAACCCTGCCATAAAACCATACGACTTCTACAACGTTTTGCCCGAACTTGGGAAAGTGTCTGTGGGGGACTCTAATGACTCATCAACACACTGGCACTGGGAATAACCACTAGCACGTCAGAGGTACAAGCTGTACGTAACGGTTTGCCTATGTATTGATTGGAAGGGAAGCTGACGAGCGAACTCATCTATAAACCTTACTGAGCCTGACAGTGACAATGTATATACAGTCCGGTCCGTTCGTCTAAAGAGTATCGCATATCGAGTCTAGGGGGGTGGATAAAGTCAGACCCCTAATAACACGATAAATCGTGTCGGCATGAAGCCCATCACCACTTGAGAAACTACTGATCCAAATCAGTAATTCTCCACTACCTCGGCCGAGGATTCCTAGTGATGGCCACCCGTGCACTGCGCGACATCAACCCCCAATACCGGGAGAGACGAATCCCCTACGATCCGCTCACTTGCCTCCAATGAGGCTCGGGACTGTACCCAACTAAAACCTGTTTGCACAACTCCTTTGAGCGTGGTAGGGTAGTAATCTAAGCACAGTGGGAACTCACACGAGACATATGATGATCTCAGGTCGATGAACTAACCTATACACATGTCACCAGGGAATTGCTATCTGACGATATGTATAATACCAACTAGCATGTTCCCGGCGAGTCCTGTCCGGTGTACTCATAACCCAATGAGCACCTGTATACATCTTAGGTGAACCAACTAACCCCAATGGCTTGTGAGAACGGCCATTGCCCCTCGTCGGGGTCTCGACTGTATACACTAGTCTACTCTGGAGTATTGATGCCCTGTCTCGAAACTCCCACGACTAGGGACACTTTAAGGATGTGCTTACAGACCCCAGCTCCCACGTATATGATCGCCATCATACTGCTGGTAGTCAAGCAAGAATCCTCTGGGCTCTATCATCATGCAATAGTGAACTAAAGCATGTATACGATGATAAAGACAAACCAGACAACATACTATCATTTCGAGTAAGACTGTCATATCGGTATAGGTCCTGCCTCAATCATTGCAATCACGTACCTGCGATCCAATAATTGACTTTGAGGGCACTATCTCCAACAATTACACCCTACAATATCGTCAATCTTTCAGCCAGATCAGTGTCGGTACTTGAGGGAGGTTCCCCGTGCTTTTGCACGGACCTAATTAAAATAAACCTCGTCTTCCCTGAGGCATAACCCCGTAAACACCTTTCTAGACACCTACTTGATCGGCTAATTGTCCTGTGTAAAACTCTCCCAGGAGTAACTCTTACTCGTAGTGGGTATCAGCATCCATCTATCTCATAGAAGGTATGCAATCTCATTGCAAATTTCAACACTTGAAATTCCCGATAATATTCTGCCCCAAGCATCCCATGACCTTGATGGAGGTCAACAAATCATAGGGTGCTAGTCAAGTTCAACCCGTCATTTCTTGATTAAATCAGACCTATCCGCACGACCCTTGACGGAGGTCAACCAGGTCGTACGACTACCCTAATCCAATCTGCATCACATGCATAAACAGATAAATACTAGTTAGCTACCGCACACTACGCCTTGACGGAGGTCAACAAACGTAGTACGAATACTAAGTAAGATTTATCTGAAATGACGGAGGGCTACGGCAGGTTTTTCTGAAAACCTATTGCGTAATGAACTTGATATCGTTGTAGAAACAAGCGATTTTGAAAAGGAGTGTTTTTGAGGCTTTTGCAGTTTCGCTAAAGAGGTCACTCCCGGTGAAGGGATCTCGGCTCTTTCCCCATCGAATAAGGTGCAGGGTATATCATATATACCGCTATGCAAAGCAAGAACTATATAAGCTGTCAAAAACTAAACCGCGAGTTTGTAGCATCTGCCGGTTTCGCTAAAGAGGTCACTCCCGGTGAAGGGATCTCGGCTCTTTCCTCATCGAATAAGGTGCAGGATATATCATATATACCGCTATGCAAAGCAAAACTGTAGCTACCCTTTTTATAAAGTTTTGATTCTACAACATCTTTTAGGTTTCTTTTCTTTTATTAATCTCATTAATAAAAATCCTATCAGCTTATGCTTCCTAAGCATCACAGAAGAAACGAAAGCAGTAATATTTATATATCAGCATATATATATAGTATAAGCATTCGTCTCAGGCAGTAATATGATCTCATCACAGAACATTGCAGCAGAAGAACATATATGAAATATTGGATATACTAGGATGTCCGTGTTTTAATACAAGACTGTATAAAACACGAATTCCACGGTCGCGATGAATAGCCAAACCCACATCCCTAGACCCCTACGAGAGCGGCAAGTAACACTGCCAATTCTAGGGTTAGGAGACCCGATCTCGACTCCTCGAGATGGCCTCCAACTGGACCCTAGAACCCGGTTATTTGTGCTCCCCTCCTTGGGTCTACCTAATGCGGAAAAGTAAATAATATACAATGGTGACATCATCCTCAGCCCGTAAGTGCCCCAATAAAAGAATATTACATATAAATGAATTTTACATGAATGAAAATAAAAACCCTCATCTCACATAAAATCCCCGGCTCTTCAGAACATGACGATCCAATATAACATATCACAGCAACACATAATATCTCATATCATCAACGTAAGTAAGTATGTATATAACGATCGTCGTTGATGTATAGCAACGAAGACCGGCAATACAACTACATACCACACTTACGGTCACAGAAAAGAAATTGTAAAACTACAACATTTGGAATCCACAATCACTTTAGACATCATAAATCCGAAATATCACATACTTCGCATTTCATGCCTAACTATATGAATTCCACATATTGTATCACATTCCAGATAAATAGACAGTATTAAACTTTCCGATCGGATAATCAAATACCCAAGATTTCCTAAATAGCTCAACACTTGAGCGGAGTTCAAATAATACCCTAAGGTTTAGAGGCGGTTCAGACGGTCACATAATCGAGTTAAGGTTTGTGTTCTTCTAGAGGGTCCACCGCGTAACTTGTATGTTTTTCCGAAAGATTTAAACCCGAGAAAAATTCAACACTTGAAAGTTTTTCGTGCCGGGAAAAAGTGAGTTAATGATATCCATTCGAACATTTTAACAGTTTCTAAATATCCGGAAAACATAACGAAATTAAATATTCCGATCGAATCAAGGAATACAAAATAATCCCCAGAACACTCAACACTTGAGTCAGGTTAAAAATACCCAGAAAACCGAACTTTCAGTTACGGTCATTACTGTGCTAAAACGAGTGCATAATCCTTCTGTACTGCCGCGGATCCGCGGTCCAAGCGCGGTACGGCCGCGGTTCCGCTGTCGTTTGTACGGATTATGCGCTCGTTTTTCACTATAATGCTTATATTACCCTGCTGATTTTTTTAGGTATTTTTAATTCAGAAAAATCACAGTTTTTAAAAAATGTCCAGAGAGGGGGTCGTTTTGACATTTCGGGGTTCGTTCGGAGTTTTAACTTCGTATACACGTCGCCTAATGCTCTAGCTAGGCTCTGATACCACTGTAGGGTTCCTAGGCACTCTTGTGAGGGTTTATAAGGCATCAACCATGCCCGAATTAAATTTTAGACGTGCCGAACAACCCAAAGCCGGGATCTTTGCTAGATTATTAGGGTTTAACATGCAAGTAAACATCTTTACAACTAAGTGTGAGGGATTACAACCTTTGTAGTCCGCTCTTTCGCTTCATAAGCTCCGAGTAGAAGTCCCTTCGCCGTGATCCACGATCTCCCGGACTCAAGAGAGGCTCCACGACTCGAACGATCCATGCTAGCTTGTAGTGTTCCTTTTCTCCGATGATCTATGTCGAAATTGCTATAACTCAAGCTCTCTCACTCTAATGAGGTGAACACCCTAATCTAATGAGCTAGATTAGATGAGAATGATAGAGTAGTATTTATGCTATCTTTTTATATCAAATTCTCACATGAAAACATCACAAAAGGAAAAACTAGTAAGCTTTCTCAAAGCTCAAGAGAGAAGAAAATAATGAAAAATGAGTTAATCCTTTTGTGATGAATAATGAAAAGAATATATGAATTAATAATGCAACCATGGTTTAGGATGACAAGGATAACCCTTGTAGAGAATTAACTAGGGCTAGTGTTTGGTTGGGTTAAAGAATGAGTCATAACAAAATATCAACATAATATCTTAATCATGACAAAAGAAAATCCTTCTAGAAGCATCAAGAAGGAACTAACCCAAATCAAACCCTAATCTAGTTTAATCTCCTCTAAACATGTTTCATTATTAATCATATCATGTTACAATAATATATATCACATATATATTATATATTTGTAACAAAAGAAAATAATACAAATAATATATATCGCATATATATCAATGTATTATCCGTTGAGAAAATGAAATAATAAAGCGAGCCAATATTAGATATTGTAATACAATATATCATATATATTATTATACATTAAATTATCGAATCAACACTTGATCCGACAATCCGGCTATATCGAATATAACCGACTAATATATCATGCACCGATTCATCGAATCAACACTTGATCCGATGACCTGGTTCATATCTAAATATCGCGAGAATATAATACGGTATCACATATCGCATTATCCTCGGTCGTGCATATATCACATATGTGCCCCTACTCCGTTTTGCCTGAGTCAAGAAACCTCTGTTTAGGACTCTAAAGAATCGTCAATACGCCGGTAGCAGGTGATGATCATATCAAACACTCATAACGGGTCGAGAAACTACTGATAACACTTACCAGTAAATCTCCATATCAGCCCTGGCGAGGGACTTCCAGTTATAGCCAATCGAACACAGCACAACATCAACTCCCTATACCGGGAGAGACGAATCCCCTTCTATCGCTCATTGCCTCCATGTGATTCAGGACTGCACCCAAAAGCCATCGTTTTGCACGCCCTCTTGGACGTGGTAAGGTGGAAATTAAAGCACAGTGGGAATCACACAAGACTCTATGACGATCTCGGGTCTACAGACTACCCTGTACCAGTGTCACCGGAGAATTGCCATCTGACGTGTGGTATATCACCATCTAGGAGTTCTCGGCGAGTCCGTCCAGTGTACTCAGTCTCCACCGAGCACCCGTACACCATCCTTGATGTCAAACACCGATGGATATGGGATCATCCATCCCCATCATATGGGTCAAGATGCGTATACGCTAGTCTACTTTGGTGTATCGATACCCTGTTTCGACACACCCTCGACTAGGAACAGTTATAGGATGTACTCATCGACTACCGTGGCCCCACTAGTATGATCTCATCATAGTCCCAGTAGTCGAGTACATATCCTAAGGGTTTTATCAACATGTGAGAGTAAGACAGTAAACAATATATATGTCAACATGTTAAGATAAAGTGAAACCAAATAGCATACTATCATGTCGAGCAAGAAAGTCCTCTCTATATATTTCCAAGCATCCATTATAATATACATCATATGTACAACAATGGCCTCTAAAGCATATACATAACTAACATAGAGAGACTCCACGAAGAAACGAACGTGCTTTCTTCGATGACTTCAAGGCTGAAAATGATCTACGTCGAGGAGACACTAACCCAAGTTATTCCTTCACTAGGCCATGAACTTTATGAAGAGAACACCCTATACTAAATGATAAGTAGTAGAGGATGATGAAGTAGGAAATGGGCTCACTTTAGAATTGATTTTCTCACACTTTTTCTCATACCTCCATTAGAGCTAGAAATCTTTTCATGGAGCTTGAAGAAAAAGAAAAAGAACTCATGAATAATTCATCCAAATGAATTATGTAACCATGGGTGAGTTAAGTCATCATGCTTAACTCATGTAGAGAATTAACCAAGGTGTAAGGTTAAGGGTCGGGTTAATAAATAACTAAAGAAATGACAAAAGAGAAGACTTTGTCAATGTTTCTACAAGCTTAATGTAAGCTGGACAATATTGACCAAGTCAATGCTCTTTTGTAATAACTTAAGAAAATAAAAACCCTAACTTAACCCTAGGTTGATATAAGTCTCATACACCTATCTAGCATGTATCATCAACCATGACACAATACATGTACACAAAAATATATCACATATATACAATGTGTATATCAAGTGAGAAAAGAATCATAAGTGAGATAATATTAGTTAATATAATATAATATATCTAATATATAATTATACATTAAATTATT
Source organism: Agapanthus africanus (assembly GCA_030015575.1). NCBI lineage: Eukaryota > Viridiplantae > Streptophyta > Magnoliopsida > Asparagales > Amaryllidaceae > Agapanthus > Agapanthus africanus. The sequence continues at coordinate 422,165,411 of CM057345.1, read as the reverse complement.
AAATCAACTCTTGATTTAATAATCCGGCTATATCACATATAACCGACTAATATCAAGTATAACAACTTATCGAATCAACACTTGATCCGATAACCCGGCCATATCACATATAACCGACCAATGTCACGAATCGCGAGAATACAATACGGTATCTCATATCGTATCAATCTCGGTCCCGCACATATCACATATGTGCTCCTACTCCGTTTCGCTTGAACCAGGAAACCCCTGTGTAGGACTCTAAAGACTCGTGAATACGCTGGCAATAGGTGATAATCATATCAAACACCCACAAGACGCAAGCGGTCTGCTAAACGTAATGGCCACCCGGGTATTGAGCGATCAGAAGATCAACAAGCAAGCCTGTTCACACTCCTGCGAATCCAATCAGTAACACTACCGTACAGTCCGGTCTTTTCGTCTGATATGTCGCATATCTCGTCTAGGGGTGGTAAACGTCAAACCTCAGTAACTCGATAAGTCGTGTCGATATGAGGCTCATAACGGGTTGAGAAACTACTAATAACACTTACCAGTATATCTCTGAAGCATCCTTGGCCAAGGACTTCCTTTTATAGCCAATCGAGCACAGCGCAACATCAACTCCTAATACCGGGAGAGACAAAACCCCTCCTATCGCTCATTGCCTCTATGTGACTCGGGATTGTACCCAAAAGCCACCGTTTTGCACGTTCTCTTGAATGTTGTAAGGTGGAAATCAAAGCACAGTGGGAATCACACAAGACTCTATGACGATCTCGGGTCTACAGACTAACCTGTACCAGTGTCACCAGAGAACTGCCATCTGACGTGAGGTATAATACCATCTGGGAGTTCTCGGCGAGTCCGTCCAGTGTACCCAATCTCCATTGAGCACCCATATATCATCTTTGATGTCAAACACCAATGGATATGGGATCATCCATCGCCCATCTACATGGGTTGAGAAGCTATATGCTAGTCTACTCTGGTATATTGATGCCCTGTCTCGATACACCTACGACTAGGAACAATTGAACGATGTACTTAGCGACTACTCTGTCCCCACTAGTATGATCTACATCATAGTCCTGGTAGTCAAGTACTCATCCTAAGGGCTTTATCAACATGTAACATAGAGACAATCAAAGTACATGTTCAGATAAAGTGCAACCAGATAGCATACTATCATGTCAAGCAAGAAAGTCCTACCTATATATGTCCAAGCATCCACTACAATATACATCGTATGTACAGTAATGGCCTCTAGGGCATACATATAACTAACAGCTTGCAACCTTAAAGTTCGGTATTGGATTTCACATTGCACCGGGCTTTAGAACAATTGAAGATATTCGCACTTGGATTCATCGGTTCTCTCTTTATCTTTCTTTTCTTGCATCGTTCATTATGTTTCTTCTTCTTGTCTCTTTTCTTTATTTTTACTTTGTGAATATGTGTGAGTAATCTGTTTACTTGTTAAGGGTGGAATATGGTTAGATTGTATTTGAACATGTTCTTTGCTAAAACTTCAAAAACCTTAAACTTTGCAATTGAATCTCCGTGCAAATCACTTGCAATTTCACTCCGCTAGGCATCCTATCCTACCACGATAGCGATGATTCCTAATCGTGACCGGATTGTTAGTGGTTTGCCGAAGGCTAAAATTAAGAGATAACAACGGAAGGACAAAGGACAAGGAAGACGGATTTAGCGAAATGCCGCAAATACCGTATTTCAAGTTCCCTAATCTGCGTTGTTATCTATTGCTTTAGTATCAATACCAAAGTTGGGGCTATAAGGAATCAGCAAATCTCACCTTCATACAATCTAACCTATTACTACCCTTATCAAGTCTTCTTATTATACATATCCTTGTTACGGCATTTAGTTTAACCGACAAATCAAAACACATTGTTAACTCGTTAAAACAAGCGTAAAAACTTACCATCTCCCAGCGGACGACCCGTACTCATCACGGTTCGCAACTCGCAACACTGTTTTGATTGCGGTAATTTCAAAACTCTTTTTAAATACGACACGGCAAAAACGTAACAATCGAATGGCACCGTTGCCGGGGAGACGGTAATGCTTTTATACTTGTAGTCTCAGATTAATTTGTGCATATTTTGTATAGAAATTAACTTTCTAACACATTCAAATGGAAACAACCATTCTTTTTAAAACCAACATATACACAATAACATTCTTTCTTTCCTTCTCTGGATTTGTATTCTGCTAACACTTTGAGGTTTACAGAAATAAATCAAGTTATAAAAATGGAATCACATTATGTCACTGAGGGAACACACAAAATTTTAGCCCATTCCTTCACAGAAAAACCGGCGACATTCCCTTCATTTCCGAGCTCGCCGGCCGTTTGGTCACATTTTCACTTTTGGTTTTTTGCGTTGCCTCCAGTGTTCTAATAAAATCCCATTTTTATTGTTTGATTTTCTTAATTATTTGTGTTCAGAATTTTGGCTATCCATATCTCTTTTTGGCTCAAATATCTGTATTTTACCGACATTTGCAGATTTGACGGATTGTGAGCAGTGATCATGCGGAATAAAGGGGTATTTTCAAGTGCAAGGGGAGTGAGCACTTAGTGCCAAAGATCCGGATAGTTGGATCCGCACAAGCGAACCATTCGACCGCTCGAAGGCAATATCAACACGAGTTTTCTTAAACTTGACACTTTTTGGTACGTATTTCTCTAAACACTTCCTCTTCTCAAACCCGACGCTCCAATATCCTTGTCTTTGCAGGATTCTTAGCAACATCGCCGCAAAAAACCAAAGAAAAGACTAACCATATTTGTTGCAGTGCCACACTTAAAGTAAACAAACGAATTGATTGTTTGAAAACAAAACTTTGTTGATTTGCGCATTGCATCATTTAATACGGACTTAAGGGGCTCTAACACCAATCCAGATTGGGTGGGGATTTCATCACCCTTCTTAAAACCCCAGAAATCACTAATTGCATAAGTGTCACTGTAACATTTCAGAAAAATAAAATATTATTTTTGGGAATTTTTATAATTAAATAATATTATATTGAATATTTTAATAAGGCGGTATAATTAAATACCGATAAATTGGGAAAAATTTAGAAAATTATGGGAATTACTGAATAGAGGGTGTTTTATGTGATTTATGCAAATTATGAAATTTTATGATTTATAATACACTAATTTAGTGCTAATCGCGATTAAATATCGCTGATCGCGCATTAAACTTGTTTTTTACAAAACATGCACCGTGTCGTATTTTACACTTATGTTACATTTTATAACCATGGTTTCATTTGGGAATTATGTGTTGTTTTTAAAAATGAAATGGAAAAAGAAAAGAAAAGAAAAGAATAGAATATGAAGTATGGGCAAGAGAGAGAGAGAGATGAGGGTCAACCTTAGTCATAACACTTTGTCCCCCATCATTATCTTCATCTTTTTCTTCTCCCTCTTCAGCTCCATGGCAGTAACCCCTTCCCCCTCCACTTCAAACGTTCACTCCATCATTAAAAACACCCCAAAACCTCATCCCCACTTCATTAAAAATGTGCACAAGCCCTCTAGCTACACTTTGGACCAAGAAAGCAAAGATTTTGGACACTTGGGGGCAACTCAAGAATTTTCTTGAGTTGCCAAATGAGATAATCTCTGCACCATTAGTATAGTTTTTCTTTCATCGTAACACCTATGCATGTTTAGAAGTGATTTAGTTCGGTTTAGTGGACTTTGAGAATTCCAAGTTAGGGTTTTGAGGAATTCTTGAGTTGTGAAGTGTAATTGAGGTTTAATAGTGATTACAAACCTGCCTAGTACTAAAATACTGGACTAAACATAGACTTAAACCCCAAATACAAACTTTGAAATTTTGCAGATACGGAAATTATGGAAATTGTGATGAGAAAATTGAATCTGCTAACACTCGGGAACCTGAAAAATTATTTAGCAAAGAAAGTGATACATGAAGGCAACCTAGGACCCCCCACTGAAACCCTAGCCGCATACCCAAAAACCAGGCCGTAGAAATAATCCTTCTGGCTACAATTTGCGGCCAGACCTGGGCTAATGTGTCTCGTGTTTGTTTCATGGCTCCATTTCCAGTAAAATAGATCCTTTACATATGCAAAATTGGCTAATTTCAGTTAGGGTAAAATCTGGGATCATTTTCATGAGTTGCTGTTTTGATTCGGCATTATATTTTCCGAATTTTGGATTTTGAATTTTAGTATATGTGTTTTACCTCGATCACTTGACATTTGTACGACGATATCGAGGGTTGTTTGGTGGTTTGAAAGGCGTAGTCCGTAGGTTCTAACCTATAGGCTTTTAGCCTGTCATTTTGGTTTTGATTTGGATTTTAATGCGGCACGATACGTTATGATGTGTAGGTACCCCACGAGGACTTCGAGACGACAAGCAAGCACGTGGCGACATCGGCAACGGTAAGCGAAGAGCAAGCTGAGTAGATATATATTTACGGGGGAAGTCGGGTGGATGGCGTATAGCACCCCCACAGTTTCATAAAATAGAACGCGAATGCGTTATGATATATAGATATATACTTATATAGTTTATAAGATGTGTTTAATTAGCTAGAAATGCTTTAGAGGACTTGATTGATAGTGTCTTTAGTTAGTTTACTAGTCGCGAACCCTAGAATAGGTTTATACCTACACGCACACACACACATGCTTACATTTTATTACCTGTGCGTATATGGGGATATGTATACACACACACACACATGGGTAAGGGACTATGTATATATATATATACACGTATACATATACATGGATTATAAGGATAGTACATGATATTTGGAGATGAGTCGATGAGTTTGGCCTTGAGGCCATGAGGTCGGTGATGTGACATAGTTCGTATTTGAGATACGACATGATATTTTTAGCGGGTTCTTTAGGCGTTGTGTTTTCATACACACGCATGCATATATGAAGATGGCATCAGTATGTATAAGACGTAGATCAGAACCCCCAGATCATGATATATGATAAAAAGGATACCAGATGAATAATAAGATAATGTGATATTGACCTGTACCCAGATTTAGGATGCCGTATGATGGATTTACCGTACGAGCTATATTGATGACTGATCCGCACTCTTGACTCGAGGATGTTATATTATATAGGGTATCGTATGTGATACTATTAAGGCGGGATCACCAACTATTATATATATAGATGTATCGACTCAGATTTAGGTGGTTTTTCTTTACCCTTTGATTAGTCTGTTAGTTTAGACCTGTAGTTACCTGTAGACTCATTTATATTATTGCATATTCATTATTGTTGTGTTTATTATTCAACTCCCGCATATTATTGCTGTTCGCATCGTATTGCATGCTTATATTGTGTTTTCATATGCCATTATTGAGATCATGCTGTCAGGACATGTAACGCCTTGAAAAGTCGTTTTGGTGTTTTCCCGAAAATCGGTGAAAATTTGGTATTTTTCCGTAAATCGTCAATATAGTTATTTTGCAGTTTAGGCCTAATTATACCTAATTTGGATAGGTAATTGCTAGTCTTTAGTAGCTAATGAGTTACTTATAAATTTCTGGTCATTTAAAAAAATTTCCTTATTTTTCAATTTTCAGTATTATTTTAAGCTGTTAAAAATACATTAAATTAGCGATAAATACAAATTTAAATGGGATAATTTTACTCTTTAGAATCATGTTAATTAAAATCTAGTTTGTAATATAATTTTTTAGTATTTTATTTCAAGTTCTAATTGGTTGTTATTATGGAAAACAAAAATATAATTATTTTGAACTAAAACTTGCAAATATGAACTTGTGGGGGGGTCAATTTTTGCATAGAACCTTTTTGTATTCACTCACACTCACCCTCACTCCCCTTGGCCGGCCCCACACTACTGCAGCAGCCACTATTCCCCCCTCTTTTTGACTTTAAATCATGTGAATGAAGTGTTTTAAAAAGGGTTTTAAATATATTTATTTGAGGTAAGGGTATTATGGTAATATGAGAGGGTTGACTTGGACCTTTTTCCCCAACACTCACACCATCCCTCACCTCTCCCTCTGGCCGAAAATTCTGCAGAAAACAGCCCCCAATTTCCCTTCTCTTTTTTTCGTCAAAACTCATCTCAAATTCCATCAAAATCCAAATTAAACCTCACAAATTAATCCCCACCCTTCATCCATTCTTCTTAGCCTTTCTTACATGGATCTTGGATGCTAGGAGGCCATCTTTGGAGGCAAAACTTCTTGCTAGATCTCTAGATCTTGAGGTATAATTTCTACCTAATTAAATTCTTTTGGTTATATTCCATTAATTAAATGATTTTAGTGTTAAAAGTTTAGCTAATTTCTAGTCTAGGTTTTAAAGTTCATGGCTTGAGTTTAAACTAGGGTTTTAGAAACCATTATTTGATTAATTAAATTTATTTTGCTTGCTAGTTCCTACACAACCAAATCAAAGAGGTTACTTTGTTTATGTGGTCTTCAAATTATGCTAATTTAGTTAATTTTGAAGTGTGAAATTGGTTTGTAATTGTTGTTTTATGAAAATCAAGAAGGGTTTTGTTTATGGAAAAAGAGGAATTTGAAGCATTGCATGTGGGTTAATTGAGTGTTGTAGATTTCTTGTAGTGTAGATTGGTTGTTCATGCTTGATTGTAGTCTTTTTGTCGCAAATCCGCGATTTTTTCGTCAATTTTCTAGCTTTCATGCTTACTAGGTTTTCGTAAAATATTGTGGTGATTGATTTATGAGATCTTGATGATATTGTTGGCATCTCCTATGACATTTAAGAGGTGTGCATGCGGAGTTTGGGTTAATCGGGTTTTAGTTTTGCCTGGCGTCCCAAAACGACGATTCTAGTTAGTTTTGCGATTTTCGTGTGTGTTCCACGCACCTTGTGCACGTTGTGCCAAGCTAGTGAACGTTGATATTTTCGTTCGGGATTTGCGTCGTTTCATGATATGTAACCTTATGTTTGGTATTGGTGCAAATTCCAGGATCGGTGGCGGAGACTTCGGACGCGGCATGAAAAGGGAAAGCGGTGATTGGGCATAACTAGCTGGGGATTCCGGTGAGTAGATGTAACATCTACGGGGGACTATCGTTTGGATGGCGTAGGTCGCCCGATAGTTTAAGTAGTTAAAGATTTCTAGTGATATTAGTAACTACATCCATGCTTTATTTTGACATACATATGCGAACCCATTCTATAGGACACCTGCACCATTGCCAGGGTTTTTATATGCAGCACGAGCACTATTCATGCGTACACACACGCCTTGGTAATTGCCATGCCACCACACTCGATAACTTATAATTTAAAACCTTTTTACTATAATTGATGCTTAAACCTGTGCTATTGCCTTTAAATCCTTAAAATAAAATTGTAGAATTGCTATTCATGTGCATGTATCTCATTACATCATTTGTTCATGCCTAGTCTATTAATCATACATTGCAATTTGATTAGTGATACCATATGCATTCATTATCATTGACATATGCACTTATGGGGATTTCTTGAGATTTATGATATTTCTGGATTTCGGGGGAAAACCTTAAAATTGCTAAAACTTATTACCTTTTAAAAAATATGAAAAATTGCGGTTTTCTAGTGATGTAAGTGTCGTCCACCATGAGTTTGCTGTGGTTTTCGAGACCCGTTTCGAGGAGCTGGATGAACCGTCTCGGGTACATGGTGGGCCCAGTAAGGTACCCGGGGCAAAAAGCTCGTGTTGCTGACGATGAGCCTGGCAGGGGATGGACTACCTACCGGTGAATTTTTTGGCACTGCGGATATCCAGAGGATACCGACCGTGGCCACGAGATGTTGAGATATGGATATTTGAGATGGGTCAGCCGGACGGCTGAGACCAGAGATACTATGATATGGATACATGAGATTGAGACAGTTTTGAGGTGTCGATGCTGGACACGGATTTTTGTTGATTCCATTGGTATTGTGATGATATTTCAAAAGAGATTCCTAAAAGAAAAATATGATTTCTTAGACTTACACATTCAGATCACGAGTTGATTCATATTGCATACATACCTGCTAGTACATTCATGTTGCATACATACCTGCTAGTATATCCTGCCATACCTGTAATATAGATGCTAGGATGCTTGTGTGCATACTTGCGATAGCCTCTATAGATATTATTTATTACTCACGAGTTGGCAACTCACCCCCGTTGTGCCACAGCCTTTTTGCAGGTCCGCTCCGTCAGTACAGTAGCGGCGGGCGCACTTGCTTCTTTTGCCTGGACCCGAGGCTTTTGCTCGTAGGTTGGTTGTATTATTATTTTGTACCACCTTGTATATTCTTTGTATCTAGAGTACTCTATCTACTGTATTTACCAGTGCTGTTGTATATTGACTTAGAGGTGAGACAGTGAGATTTTTAGGCTCTTATATTTTTCTTTGGGTCGCGCTCACTTGAGTCGACATGTTGCCTCTTACTTATGCCTTTTTATGCTTATTTTGCATATTGCTGATTTATATTGCGTGGGATTTATGACCGCCTTGTGGCGAAGAGCTAGCTCCCGCTTGGAGATGCCCTATATTTTTTGTATTCATATTTATTCTTGTTGTACCCATTTTGGGGGCTAGTATTTACAAAGGAGACTCTGCCGAAATTTTCGGAAAATTTGATATTGCTTTTAAAAAGGCTTGATATGACTTATTTGATAAATTCGCTTTCAATTTATTGGTTTTTCCTCCACTCTACTGTTTATTTGGTTTTTGATTTCTGGGCTTGGCTTACTTATTTTACGGACGTCTTGAGATGTTTCGTAACTTAAGTGCCAGTCACGTTCCGTACCCTGCGGGTCGTGACAAAGTTGGTATCGATCAGAGAGATAGGTTTTACCTTTCTGAGTGTAGGATGACCTTTAGTAGATGGAGTAAGTGACTTAAGCAGGGTAACATAGCGTATGTATGTCCGCGGCATACTTGCGATACGGTACTCCGCCTAAGTGACTTTAGGATATACTTGCTTGAAATTCCTTCTTCAATTTCGTGTATCCTATGATTCTATTGCACCGTTCTTATTATCCTGTTTCCTGTACCAGCCACTATGCCGCCGAAGGCTACGAGAGCGCAGAAGGCTGCTGCCCGAGACGAGATCAGAGCAGGCTCGTCCGAGACGAGGACCGAGCAGGGTGGTGTACCTGCGCCTCAGGGACAGACTGATCCATATTCCCCAGGCCGCATGGATAGGCTAGAGTCTGGTATGGAGGAGCTATGACAGATGATGGGAGGTATGCAGGAGTTACGACAGATGGCGGGATCCTTAGTAGCGGCCAGTCGTGCACCGAGATCGGAGGACGTACCTACCACATCACAGACTACTATGGTGCCTACTACCCAGACAGTTGCTCCTACTACTACTACCGTGGTTATCCCAGTATCGCTACAGGATTCATGAGGCTGAGACCTCCAGTCTTCACGGGCACCGATGCAGTAGAGGATCCGCAGACATTCCTTGACAGTTTAGCCAGGATCTGCCGTTCGCTCAGATGTTCGGACGATCGATGGGTGGAGCTCACGAGTTTCCGTCTAGAGGGCCTCGCGCAGATATGGTGGGAGTCAGTCGTGAGAGGTCGAGCTGCAGGTCTACCTCCTATGACTTGGGCCGAGTTACAGCAGTCTTTCTAGCTCGTTTCCTCCCAGAGAGCGTTCGTGACGCTAAGTCTCACAGTTTTGAAGCTTTGATCAAGACCCCAGGGATGACGGTGTCTGAGTATGATGTCCAGTTCATGCAGTTGTCCAGATATGCTCCGTATGTGGTGGATACTGAAGTGAAGAGAGTGAAGAGATTCATGCAGGGACTTGACTGTTGGAGATAGTGCCCTCAGAGTCAATTATTGGATCACAGGCACGTGATTGCAATGATTGAGGGAGGACCTATCCCGGTAGGACAATCTTACTCGAGATGATAGTATGCTATCTGGTTTATCTTTATCATCGTGTACTGCTTTAGATGACCTTACGAGTCTCTATTACACGTTGATAGAGCCCCTAGGATTCTTTCTTGACTACCAGCAGTATGAGGGCGATCATATACGTGAGAGCTGGAGTCTATAAGCACATCCTTAAAAGGTCCCTAGTCGTGGGAGTTTCGAGACTGGGCATCGATACTCCATTAGTAGACTAGTGTATACAGTCGAGACCCCGACGAGGGGCGGTGGCCGGTCTCACAAGCCATTGGTGTCAGTTGGTTCACCTAAGATGTATACAGGTGCTCATTGGGTTATGAGTACACCGGACAGGACTCGCCGGGAACCTGCTAGTTGGGATTATACCAGACGTCAGATAGCAGTTCCCTGGTGACATGTGTACAGGTTAGTTCATCGACCTGAGATCGTCATTTGTCTCGTGTGAGTTCCCACTGTACTTTGATTACTACCCTACCACGGCTCAAAGGGGTCATGCAAACAGGTTTTAGTTGGGTACAGTCCCGAGCCACATGGAGGTAGTAAGCGGATCTGTAGGGGTTCGTCTCTCCCGGTATTGGGGGTGAGGTCGCGCTGTGTCTAGGAGAGCCATTACACAAAGCACTCGGCCGAGGCAGGAGATTTACTGGTAGGTATTCCAGTAGTATCTCAGGGTGTTCTGGGCTTCACTCCGACACGACTTGTACCGCTTTTGAGGGTCTGACTTTTACCAACCCCCTAGGCCCGCCATGCGATACTTATAGACGAACGGACCGGACTGTACGGATATTGTCACTAACAGGCTCAGTAGGGTGTCAGGATGAGTTCGCTCATCGACGTCCCTTTTGGTCAATAGTTGGTGGCCCGTCACGTATGGCTAATACCTCTGACGTGCTAGTGGTTAAATCCACAGCCATAGTATTGACGAGTCTTTAGAGTCCACCACACTCAGTTACTCAATTTCGGGCGAAACGCTGCAGAGGCCGTATGGAGATATGGCAGGGTTCGATCAGCTACGTGCGGTATTGCACAGATCGTGATCGGACGGATTTTACTGGCCGGCTTTGGTTTAAGCCGGATCCTAGTATTTGATAGTGTAGATTTTGTCTTTTTACGTTTGTGTTCAGTGGGAATACAAATGCGGGCATGTATATGCAGTAGTAGGGTTTTCCTGTAATTTATTATGGGATCAGTTTTCTGAAGTTGCCAGTTTGCATTCCGTTCCGGCCGGTTTTCCTTTGTTCCTTCGCGGCCGGAGTTTCGATGCAGAGGGTGTTATTTGCAGTTTGCAAATAACATTTTGTGGAGGGGTTTTCTTGCATATGATGGCTTCATGATTTGACTAGTATCATGAGATCCTTTTTCTTTCTTATCCTTTGCTTTTTGAGATTAGAAATGGATGTGAAGCTTGCTTTTGATGTGGTCACCACCCTTGATCTCCTACACTCACCTCCCTTGATGTTTTTTTGTTCTTTCCTCCACCATTTTGATATAGAGGGGCCGGCCACTTCATTGAGAGGGGGAGAGAGGTTTCATTTTGTATGAGGGACATTTGATTATTTCATTTGGCTTGCTCACAAAATCCTTCTCACCTCTCCAAAGTTCTTGATTCCTACTTCCATCCAAAGGCAACTTCAAACCCTCAAAGAGACAATGGCTACTACACTATTCTACAGCAAATCTTGGACGCGTCAGCTAGCCAACTTCGCGCCCGAGTTGCCTCGGTCCAGAGGTGGGAGCCCGTAAAAGTACCCGGCTACGTGGTGCCCTTTCCGACGAGGAGGAGATGACCGGAGATTCTGCGAGGAGATTGGAGTGGAGACGAAGACCGAAGGACACGGATCGCTTGGTATATCTCTCTTCCCATCTTGTAGTTAGCTAGGACTAGTTAATGGTACGATCCGGGTTTTTAGTGCACGGTGGTGCCGGTTTGAAAAATTAAAGTTAACCATCGCTTCCGCATTTGGCCTCGGAATGGAGGCCGGGGCGCCGCCGTGCACTTACAGTGGTATCAGAGCCACGCTATTAACCTAGTCTAGCTTGCTCTAACGTGTTTACAAGTTCGATCGAACGGATTTTCCGAAAACCCATTTTCAATTGCACAGTTTTCTGTCGAAATTTTTTTGGCTCCAAAATTTTTTCAGTACATTGCAGTGACATGTGCAGGGAATTCTGCGTATTCTGTGAAAATTTGGTCGCGTGACCTCACTATTCCACCGCGGAACCGCGGCCAAACCCACGTATTTGCCGCGGTTCCGCGGCCTTTTTTACTATTCATTGGACCAAATTTTTGCAGTGAGCTCCTGGGTTGAAAATGGGGTTTTTGGAATATTCTTTTTGGGCCTAGACTCTCTTTAAGTGCTACAGTAATGCTTGGGGCCCACTTCGATAAATTTGATCGATCGAAAAGTTTAAACACATTAGTTCACAGTATTTACATTATATCTGCGACCGTGAATGTCACTTGATCGGTAAATCCTGTCTAACTGCTATAGCCCGGTTAGACGGATTTGCGAACGTGACATTCACGTTGATGTTCTATGATTGTGCTGTGTTGTTGCGGATCGGTCGTGGGGGATAGCCTGGTTGCAGTATTAGTACAGTTTTTTTGTATTATGTACATTTGATATTGCGGGGTGAGCGTCCGACATGTGGACTGCCGTCACTGCCTGTTTGTATTATTCTTTTGGGGCACGACCAGGTTGCGGTCGATGTACCCGTTGTATGTATATTTTACTTTCTGTACTAGGATTGCCCCGCGGAGGGGTGCACGGGTAGCCGGGTTCTAGAGGGCAACGAGCCCGCATCTCATGGCATTGAGATGGAGGGGGCTTTACTCTAGAATTGGCAGGGCTATTCGCCACACTCGTAGGGGGTACAGGTTGACCCAGGAGGGGTGCCCAAGTTACCGGATTCCGTGAAGTGCTGGGTGGTCCATTCAGTTGCTGAAGGGGGCTGCCCCGCTTCAGGTTTTGGCGGGTGACTTGCCGCGCCCGTAGGGGTCTAGGATTTTCATTGCACAGGCTATCCACACGACCAGGGGAACGTCGGGTTTCAGTAGTGGCTCTGTGAAACCCGGGGATCCCAGATATCTGTATTGTTCTGTGATGCTGTACATTTCTATGATGTTGCATTTTTATCACGCCTTGAGCGAATATAATATATTGGTATATATATTAGTAGATGTTGTATATGTTTTGCGTCCGCGCTAGTCCAATCCCCGCTCTGTCGTTAGTTAGCTAACCTAACAGGTAATGACGGGACCCAGTGGCGAATGCGGATGGCATATACGTACATCAGTATATTTTCGTTCTTTGTGGTGTGATCAATTGATGGGACTGCGTTGATTCGGATCAATGCAAGTTAAAAAAACAAACCTAATCTGATGTTGTTGGAACACTTTTCAAAAAACTGTTATTGCAAGGACGTTCTCTTTTGTTTTGCATCGTGGTATTCAGTTGGAATATCCTGCTCCTCAGTCGACGAGGCAAGGGTCGAGATCCCTTCACCGGGAGTGACCCTTTGGACAGAAGTTTGCGTCAGGGCATTAACTTCACTATAGCCGATTACTTTTGCTTTGCACCGTGGTATTCAGTTGGAATATCCTGCACCTCATTCTACGGGGAAAGAGCCGAGATCCCTTCTCCGGGAGTGACCTCTTTAGCAACGGTTTTCGTCACTATATTTTTAAAAAAAGCTATCAGTTCCTTCAACGATATCAAGTTTATTACGTTAAAGGTTTTCGCCAGAAACCATTCGTAGCCCTCCGTCATTTCAGTTAAATATTCGGTAGTATTCAAGCTATGTATTTTGACCTCACTCCAAGGCATAGTGATTGGTAGCTGCCGGGTATTTATCTGTTGCATAGATAGATGCGTTGGTTTGGGAAAGTCGTACTACTATTTTGGCCTACGTCAAGGGTATGTACGGGTGGGTTCAAATTAACCTGGACAATGACGGGTAGAACTTGACACGTGACTTATGATATTTTGACCTCACGCCAAGGTCATAAGAGCATGGGGTAAAAAATTACATCGGGAGTTTCTAAAGAAACTGAAACTTGCCAGATATGCGCATACCTTCTGGAGTGTGATGACGTGAGCGGATTCCGTCACGTTATCATGCGATGATAGTTGGATCCCGATTCCCACTGATGAGTTAGTTTACTCCTCGGGTGACCCCGACTAATTCTTCTTTCAGGTTTAGAGGAGAATTTGAGGTGACAGTGGGAGGTTTCCAGATTAGATAAATTGGTAACCATTCTGATCTAGGTTAGAGTGCACGCTGAGTGTTTCTTTTCTCTCTCTCTTTGGCAGCGACCATTGACCCGACCCTAAGACTATGACTCAGTGACCAAATTAACTGAACCTTCTTAAACACTGGCTTTTGGATTGTCAGAGTTGCAAGCCTCATTACCACTCCTACTTTTACCCTTTTCTCCAGGACACCCCGTATTACTACGAACGTCCACTTCCATTGGACAAAACCATCGTATGGTTATATACGAACTCGAAGGAATTTATTCGAGGATGGTTTCAGGTTCTGGAGAAAACGGATAGGACTATTCAGTTGTCTTTTCCTTTTACCTTCTCTCAAGTTGCGAGTACTCCTTGGTTTAGGAGATAGTACACCTATTACGCAAATTGGATAGTCTTCTTCCAAACCATAGGCAGGTGCCGACCGGTAGGGGATGAAGAAAACCAATTAGCCTAACGGTGGTGTACAGAAGGTATTATGTAAAGACAAAGAAAGGGATTAGTAAGAGGGCAAAGTAAATTGCGACTGCTATTCACGACCAAACCAAATATTCCTTCGCCAATCCTAAATCACCTTTGTATTTCTCCAGGACACTCCGTATCGCTACGAAGATCCACAGTTTATTGGATACTCCATCATATGGTTATATACGAACTCGAAAGGAACTTGTTCCAGTTCGGGGATGGATTCTGGTTCAGGAGAAATAGGAATAAGGTTTATTCGGTTGTCTTTTATTTTCACCTTCTCTCGCATTGCGAGTGCTCCTAGGATTAGGACAGTACACCCATTATGCTTATTGGATAGTCTTCTTCCAAACCATAGGCTGGTGCCGAACGGTAGGGAAGGAAGAAAACCATTTGGCCTAAAGGGGTGTGCAGAAGGTAATGACTAAAAAAATATAAAGGGATTTGGAGAGGTGGCAAAGAATTATACGGTTACAGTCGTGAATCTGGAAGAGGCATTACTAGGAATACCGGATACCCTATCGAAACATTTCAATGTTTCAGTTTCACTGTGTACTGTTAATGGAAAACTGATTTCCCAATTAGACACTTGCTCCAGGGTATGTATTTACCAAGTGTGATTCTCACATCTGTATGGTTTTACAGATGATGAGTGGGAGTAAGTTGTTGGGAATTGGGTGACTATCCTCATTATATCGGGATTCGTTGTAATCGGTGATATTTGAGGAAGTTACCTGGATTGTTTGCCGGTCGGCAAATATTTGGTTTTGAATATTCGCTGTTATGCACCAATTTCAAATCGATATATCTGTACGTCTATTTTCATAGAGTGAGATATACTTTTTGAAATTATGTCGATGACATTTACCTATATCAGTGGATGGTTAGGTAAGGAGCATTAAACAGCGGTGTAATTCTTCTTAACCATAAGTACAGTTTTCAACCTACGACACACAGTGAATGAGTTATCAGACTCAAGGGACTTATACAGAGTATTGTATGTTGTCTAGGGTCCATCAGGACAGAGGGGTTGGTCCTCGTACTATATTCGGTTTACTTATGACTTCTCTAGTTTTTAGACAGGTGTTTCGTAGAAACACAGGGTCCGAATTTTGAGAAGTTATAGGTATTTGAATAAAGTAGAGAACCAGGTATTGCAAGTATCGGGATTCTTCAAAGTGATCGAAGATGTAGATACTTGTATGTGGTATTCAGATGATAGTAATGATTAAGAGATCTTGCTTCTCTTTCAGGTTATTCATAATTGGAAGCATTCCTAAGTTGAGTAACGCTGATCGGCCTCTTTCCATTTATTTGACATGCACTGGAGACAGCTGCATGATTTGAATCTGGTTCAATTAAATCAGTGCCTCTGGTTCTATATTGGATATAGAACAGTTCATATCTTAACGATGTTAAGGTACGGGGAGTTGTCCGGCTTATGATTAAAACCAGACACTGGATAACTCAAGGCACGTTTCTGTAATGGCTGTTTGTGGGTTGACCCAGGCTATGACGAGGGTTGACTTTCTACCATCTGGAAGATCAATAGTGATATTATTCTAGACTCGCCACAGTTTTATTAAAAATGGATTTTTTCAGAAAAACACTAGTGGGAGTATGGTAGAACTGGAAGTGATTCCAGAACCACAAACGATTACTGAAGATTTGATAGGAACCTACAGATTCAATCTGGTTTGACATTCCATTGGCCACTCCGCAGATAAGGTGGGTAACTTCAGGCACCCGAGAGGTACTTCGGTAGCCTCAAGGACGGTGACAGGGAAGTTCTTGTTTACCCAGACTTGCCATTGCTGTTGTTCCAGACTGTGAGACCCGGCAGGAGGATGAGTATAACGTCGTTCTAAGCTAGTTTTAGAAGTGTACGTCTATATGACTCTGCCAGAGGGTTGTCGTAGTCAGTGGGAGCAGCGGAAGCATTGGTGGACAGGTGGCTTATGTCTATTTATAGACTAAAGCAGATGTAGCGGAGATAGATCATCAATTATTGATGTGACAGTCATAGGTTTGACTTCATCAGATTAGGGGATGGATCTGTTAAGAAGGTAGTAGGGTGTGATGTCATGGTATTTGGATGACATACACAGAGTAGGAAGTGATATTCCTATACTACGATCGGTTATTCTTTGGTTGTCACACAGTGGTTTCTCCACATAGGACTTGGATATTATATCAGACATTCTGGTTACTGGATCTATCGTTTTAGATCTAGATTTTGGTGGTTTCCCAATCTGGGTACTTTGACAGCATTCTATGAGTATTTAGAATAGACGACTCCTGGCACGGTAGTGTACCTGCAGGTGATGGAGTCACCCTCTCTAAAGGTGTCTTACAGACTAAAAGGGAGAGGGATACGCATGATTTGCAGATCACTTGCTTAGGCAATTGAGTCAATCATGAGATGTCAAGTACCACACCAGATGTTGTTCTTGCAGTAGATGCAATAAGTTGATATTAATCCAATCCTGGAGAAACAATCGGAAGCAGCTTTAGAACATAAGTGAATGTTCTAGGGATTTGATAACGGCAGCCTCCTTTAGGAGACGGTTATCATTCCAGGCTTCCAAGGTGACTTGGATGGCAAAGTGGCTGTCAGAGCTATCGTTTTCCCTCTGACGAGGGGTAGTATTTTGGACAGGTGGTCCAGGTGGGTACTGAAGGATAGGCATGGCGCAGGATACTGATTAAGTTCAGTTGACGATATAGTCTAAGAAGTTTGGATTTGGAGTTCATTTATGAGCTAGGTCCCATCAGATATCCAGACACATTTTGAGACAGGTATTGCTCATTTCGGGAGATGGTTTTCTCCGCGAACTTGAGATATAGAGAGACATAGAAAGAAACATCACAGCGGATCCACTCACTGAGGCTATTCCTCGAATGCAATAGTTTCACAAACGAGCTTTGTGAGATTGACTAGTAGACGAGTTGGGTGTTCGGTATCACACGGGCTGTGAGTATGCGACATCGCAATAATTAGCCTTGAGTGCAAGTAGGAGATTGTTGGAGATAGTGCCCTCAGAGTCAATTATTGGATCACAGGCACGTGATTGCAATGATTGAGGGAGGACCTATCCCGGTAGGACAGTCTTACTCGAGATGATAGTATGCTATCTGGTTTATCTTTATCATCGTGTAATGCTTTAGGTGACATTACGAGTCGCTATTACACGTTGATAGAGCCCCTAGGATTCTTGCTTGACTACCAGCAGTATGAGGGCGATCATATACGTGAGAGCTGGAGTCTATAAGCACATCCTTAAAAGGTCCCTAGTCGTGGGAGTTTCGAGACTGGGCATCGATACTCCATTAGTAGACTAGTGTATACAGTCGAGACCCCGACGAGGGGCGGTGGCCGGTCTCATAAGCCATTGGTGTCAGTTGGTTCACCTAAGATGTATACAGATGCTCATTGGGTTATGAGTACACCGGACAGGACTCGCCGGGAACCTGCTAGTTGGGATTATACCAGACGTCAGATAGCAGTTCCCTGGTGACATGTGTACAGATTAGTTCATCGACCTGAGATCGTCATTTGTCTCGTGTGAGTTCCCACTGTACTTTGATTACTACCCTACCACGGCTCAAAGGAGTCATGCAAACAGGTTTTAGTTGGGTACAGTCCCGAGCCACATGGAGACAGTGAGCGGATCTGTAGGGGTTCGTCTCTCCCGGTATTGGGGGTGAGGTCGCGCTGTGTCTAGGAGAGCCATTACATAAAGCCCTCGGCCGAGGCAGGAGATTTACTGGTAGGTATTCCAGTAGTATTTCAGGGTGTTCTGGGCTTGACTCCGACACGACTTGTACCGCTTTTGGGGGTCTGACTTTTACCAACCCCCTAGGCCCGCCATGCGATACTCATAGAAGAACGGACTGGACTGTACGGATATTGTCACTGACAGGCTCAGTAGGGTGTCAGGATGGTTCGCTTATCGACGTCCCTTTTGGTCAATAGCTGGTGGCCCGTCACGTATGGCTAATACCTCTGACGTGCTAGTGGTTAAATCCACAGCCATAGTATTGACGAGTTAGAGTCCACCATACTCAGTTACTCAAGTTTTGGGCGAAACGCTGTAGAGGCCGTATGGAGATATGGCAGGGTTCGATCAGATACGTGCGGTATTGCACGGATCGTGATCAGACGGATTTTACTGGCCGGCTTTGGTTTAAGCCGGATCCTAGTATTTGATAGTGTAGATTTTGTCTTTTTGCGTTTGTGTTCAGTGGGAATACAAATGCGGGCATGTATATGCAGTAGTGGGGTTTTCCTGTAATTTATTACGGGATCAGTTTTCTGAAGTTGCCAGTTTGCATTCCGTTCCGGCCGGTTTTCCTTTGTTCCTTCGAGGCCGGAGTTTCGATGGAGAGGGTGTTATTTGCAGTTTGCAAATAACATTTTGTGGAGGGGTTTTCTTGCATATGATGGCTTCATGATTTGACTAGTATCATGAGATCCTTTTTCTTTCTTTTCCTTTGCTTTTTGAGATTAGAAATGGATGTGAAGCTTGCTTTTGATGTGGTCACCACCCTTGATCTCCTACACTCACCTCCCTTGATGTTTTTTTGTTCTTTCCTCCACCATTTTGATATAGAGGGGCCGACCACTTCATTGAGAGGGAGAGAGAGGTTTCATTTTGTATGAGGGACATTTGATTATTTCATTTGGCTTGCTCACAAAATCCTTCTCACCTCTCCAAAGTTCTTGATTCCTACTTCCATCCAAAGGCAACTTCAAACCCTCAAAGAGACAATGGCTACTACACTATTCTACAGCAAATCTTGGACGCGTCGGCTAGCCAACTTCGTGCCCGAGTTGCCTCGGTCCAGAGGTGGGAGCCCGTAAAAGTACCCGGCTACGTGGTGCCCTTTCCGACGAGGAGGCGACGACCGGAGATTCCGCGAGGAGATCGGAGTGGAGACGAAGACCGAAGGACACGGATCGCTCGGTATATCTCTCTTCCCATCTTGTAGTTAGGTAGGACTAGTTAATGGTACGATCCGGGTTTTTAGTGCGCGGTGGTGCCGGTTTGAAAAATTAAAGTTAACCATCGCTTCCGTATTTGGCCTCGGAATGGAGGCCGGGGCGCCGCCGTGCACTTACATTGACGCCCAGCTATTTCTTTCCATCGGCGCCCAGCACTACGATACTTATTCAGCTGCTATGGATACGACATTATGGATGGAGGCATGCATATCACAGACTTCGGCCATTTCTGGGCCGAAGAGGATTCGCACCGATGTGCCGTCGCAGAGGCAGCGCGCCAGACTCTTTCCGAGAGATGGGCCTGGCAGAGGAATTGGACGGGGTCAATTATATGGTTCATATCCGCAGGGACAGCGGGCGGCACCAGGATGTTATGGGTGCGGGAGTCCGCACCATCTTATCAGAGACTGTCCGGCGAGACGGCAGGGAGCGGCGATAGTTCCATATGTGACCTTACCACCATCACCACCTCCTCCTCAGAGAGCTCTACTTCCTACCACAGGCGATGCTCCATGACAGTTCGATGCACTCAGAGGCCGTGGACGTGGCGGTCCGATCCAGAGAGGACGAGGAGGCCGAGGCCGAGGCCAGGGAGAGGCAGCTATTGGTGGGGGATAGGCCCGAGTTTTTGCCTTGACACCGCAGGATGCGCAGGCATCCAATGTCGTTGTGACATGTACCTTGCCAGTAAGTTCTTTCGACGCGCGAGTATTATTCGACCCAGGTTCCACACATTCGTACGTATCTACACACTTTGCACCGATGTTGGGCCGTGAGTCATCGTCGTTAGATCAGCCGCTTGTTGTTATTACTCCGGTAGGCGAGTCGTTTGTCGCTCGTTTTGTGTTTCGATTGTGTTCCGTTCGTATCGGGGAGAGGGATTCGTCGGTTGATTTGATTCTCCTCGATATGTTGGACTTTGATGTGCTTCTGGGCATGGATTGGCTAGCCACTTGTTATGCTTCTGTGGACTGCCGTGAGAAGGCAGTCAGATTTAGCTTTCCGGGAGAGCCAGTCCTTGTTATTCAGGGAGATCGCAGCGTCACCCTTCCCAACTTGATTTCGTATCTTCGCGCTGGTCAGCTCTTGCGGAAGGGATATCAGGGATTCTTAGCGTATATTTGTGATACTCGAGCTGCAGAGGTTCCTTTGGACCGGGTCCCGATTGTTTGTGAGTTCCCTGATGTTTTCCCTGACGAGCTGCCTGGGTTACCGCCTGAGCGCGATGTTGAGTTCTGCATTGACTTGATTCCCGGCTCGGGGCCTATTTCTATACCGCCTTATCGGATGTCCCCGGCAGAGCTTAGAGAGCTGAAGGATCAGTTGCAGGATTTGTTAGATAAGGGGTTTATTCGACCTAGCGTTTCTCCGTGGGGTGCTCCGGTCCTGTTTGTCAAGAAGAAGGACGGCAGTTTGCGTTTGTGTATCGACTACCGCAAGCTGAACAAAGTTATCGTACGGAACCGGTATCCCTTACCACGTATCAACAATTTGCCCGACCAGCTTCAAAGGGCAGGATATTTCTCGAGGATCGACTTGCGATCAGGATACCATCAGCTGCGCGTTCGACAGGAGGATATACCGAGGATAGCTTTCCGCACGCACTATGGCCATTATGAGTTTTTGGTGATGTCGTTCGGACTCACCAATGCCCCAGCAACATTCATGGATTTGATGAACCGTATATTCAGGCCGTATCTCGACTTGTTCATCATAGTGTTCATTGATGATATTTTGGTGTATTCCCGGAGCCGAGAGGAGCACGAGCAGCACTTGCGGATTACGTTGCAGACTTTGAGGGAGTACCGGCTTTTCGCAAAATTTTCCAAGTGTGTATTCTGGTTGGACAGCGTTGGTTTCTTGGGTCACGTGATTACGAGAGATGGCATATGTGTGGACCCGAAGAAGATCGAGGCTGTTCAGCAGTGGCCCAGACCAACATCAGTTACGGAGATCCGCAGTTTCCTAGGCCTGGCTGGCTACTATAGGCGATTCGTTCAGGATTTCTCCCGTATTGCTGCACCTTTGACCGGATTGACCCGGAAAGGAGTTCCTTTCGATTGGACGGAGAAGTGCGAGCACAGTTTCCAGCAGCTACGGACTTGTTTGACTACGACGCCGATGTTATCTTTGCCTTCAGGATCAGGCGGATTCGTGGTTTATTGTGACGCTTCACAAGTCGGGCTAGGGTGCGTATTGATGCAGCATGACAGGGTGATCGCGTATGCTTCACGGCAGTTGAAGAAATATGAACAGAACTACCCCACTCACGATTTGGAGATGGCTGCAGTGGTCTTTGCTCTTAAGATCTGGCGACATTACCTATACGGCGAGTCGTGTCAGATATTCACTGATCACAAGAGCTTAAAATATATATTTCAGCAGCAAGACCTGAATCTCAGACAGCGCCGTTGGATGTAACTAGTAAAGGACTACGATTGCGAGATTTTGTATCACCCGGGCAAGGCTAATGTAGTGGCGGATGCTTTGAGCAGGAGGCCCGGGGGTAGTCTATCTTGTTTGCGCGCAGTACAGAGGCAGTCGTTGGCAGATTGGCAGATTTTATGCGACAGCCGGGTTGAGTTCGAGTTCACTCCGACAGGGGGACAGCTTGCGCATGTTCATGCATGCCCGCAGTTACTTGACCGTATTCGAGAGGCATAGCCCAGCGATGACCGTCTTTTAGAGATTATGGAGCAGATTAGGCAGGGCAGAGATTCCGAGTTCGTGATCGATGATCAGGGAGTACTGCGATTTGGGACTCGATTGTGCGTACCAGATTCTGAGGGACTACGACGTGAGATTCTTGAGGAGGCGCATAGATCGACATACAACATTCATCCGGGTTCCACCAAGATGTACCACGACTTGCGAGATGATTACTGGTGGGACGGAATGAAGAGGGACGTCACAGATTTCGTGTCGAGATGCCTGACTTGTCAGCAAGTCAAGGCCGAGCACCAGAGGCCCGCGGGAGAGTTGCGGCCTTTGCCCATTCCGGAGTGGAAATGGGAGCAGATTTCTATGGATTTCATTATGGGTCTACCCAGGACCAGTCGAGGGTACGACTCCATTTGGGTGATCATGGATCGATTGACGAAAGTGGCTCACTTCCTGCCAGTGAAGACGACTTTAGGTTTTGCTCAGTATGCCCAGATATATATCGACGAGATTGTACGACTGCATGGAGTCTCGACGTGTATCGTGTCCGACAGAGGCACCCAGTTTACCAGTCGACTATGGCAGGGACTTCAGGAGGCCTTGGGCACCCGTTTGAGTTTCAGCACAGCATTTCATCCGCAGACCGACGGCCAGTCAGAGCGGACTATTCAGACTCTCGAGGACATGCTCCGAGCATGCATCTTGGACTTTGGAGGTAGCTGGGATCATCATTTATCCTTAGTGGAGTTCTCCTACAACAACAGCTTCCAGGATACTATTCAGATGACACCTTTCGAGGCATTGTATGGGAGGAGATGCAGATCGCCCGTCTGTTAGACAGAACTCAGCAAGAGCAGTATATTGGGGCCGCAGCTTGTTGAGGAGACGACAGCGAAGATACAGTTGATTCGAGACCAGATGAGAACGGCTCAGAGTAGGCAGAAATCGTATGCGGACAGACGCCGTCGCAGACTAGAGTTCGCAGTTGGCGATCATGTTTTTCTGAGGGTCTCTCCGATGAAGGGCGTGATGCGATTTGGGCGAAAAGGAAAGCTTAGTCCCAGATTTGTGGGTCCCTTCGAGATTCTCGAGCGTGTCGGCGCAGTTGCATATCGTTTGGCTCTTCCACCCAGCTTTCCCGATGTTCACCCCATCTTCCATGTTTCGATACTCTGCAAGTACCTTCACGACCCTTCGCATGCGATTCAGCACCCGACAGTCCAGCTAGAGTGTGACCTTTCTTTTGCAGAGTAGCCGGTGGTCATCCGGGATCGGCAGGTGAAGAAATTGAGATTGAAAGTTATACCGACCGTCAAGGTCCTTTGGTGTGGCCCGAGCAGCGAGGAGGTCACCTGGGAGACCGAGGACGAGATGAGGAAGAAATATCCCCATCTCTTTGAAGGTACGCGTAGCTAGATTTTTAAATTCCGGGACCGAATTTCTTTAAGGGGGGAAAATTGGAAGGCCTTGAAAAGTCGTTTTGGTGTTTTCCCGAAAATCGGTGAAAATTTGGTATTTTTCCGTAAATCGTCAATATAGTTATTTTGCAGTTTAGGCATAATTATACCTAATTTGGATAGGTAATTGCTAGTCTTTAGTAGCTAATAAGTTACTTATAAATTTCTGGTCATTTAAAAAAATTTCCCTATTTTTCAATTTTTAATATTATTTTTAGCTGTTAAAAATACATTAAATTAGCGATAAATACAAAGTTAAATGGGCTAATTTTACTCTTTAGAATCATGTTAATTAAAATCTAGTTTGTAATATAATTTTTTAGTATTTTAATTCAAGTTCTAATTGGTTTTTATTATGGAAAACAAAAATATAATTATTTTGAACTAAAACTTGCAAATATGAACTTGTGGGGGTCTTTTTTTTGCATAGAACCTCTTTGTATTCACTCACACTCACCCTCACTCCCCTTGGACGGCCCCACACTGCTGCAGCAGCCACTATTCCCCCCTCTTTTTGACTTTAAATCATGTGAATGAAGTGTTTTAAAAAGGGTTTTAAATATATTTATTTGAGGTAAGGGTATTATGGTAATATGAGAGGGTTGACTTGGACCTTTTTCCCAAACACCCACACCATCCCTCACCTCTCCCTCTGGCCGAAAATTCTGCAGAAAATATCCCCCAATTTCCCTTCTCTTTTTTTCTTCAAAACTCATCTCAAATTCCATCAAAATCCAAATTAAACCTCACAAATATATCCTTATCCTTCATCCCTTCTTCTTAGCCTTTCTTGCATGGATCTTGGATGCTAGGAGGCCATCTTTGGAGGCAAAACTTCTTGCTAGATCTCTAGATCTTGAGGTATAATTTCTACCTAATTAAATTCTTTTGGTTAAATTCTTTTAATTAAATGATTTTAGTGTTAAAAGTTTAGCTAATTTCTAGTCTAGGTTTTAAAGTTCATGGCTTGAGTTTAAACTAGGGTTTTAGAAACCATTATTTGGTTAATTAAATTTATTTTGCTTGCTAGTTCCTACACAACCAAATCAAAGAGGTTACTTTGTTTATGTGGTCTTCAAATTATGCTAATTTAGTTAATTTTAAAGTGTGAAATTGGTTTGTAATTGTTGTTTTATGAAAATCAAGAAGGGTTTTGTTTATGGAAAAAGGGGAATTTGAAGCATTGCATGTGGGTTAATTGAGTGTTGTAGATTTCTTGTAGTGTAGATTGGTTGTTCATGCTAGATTGTAGTTTTTTTGTCGCAAATCCGCGATTTTTGCGTCAATTTTATAGCTTTCATGCTTACTAGATTTCCGTAAAATATTGTGGTGATTGATTTATGAGATCTTGATGATATTGTTGGCATCTCCTATGACATTTAGGAGGTGTGTATGCGGAGTTTGGGTTAAACGGGTTTTAGTTTTGCCTGGCGTCCCAAAACGACGATTCTAGTTAGTTTTGCGATTTTCGTGTGTGTTCTGCGTGTAAGTGCACGGCGGCGCCCCGGCCGTCAATCCGACGGCCAAATGCGGAAGCGGTGATAAACTTTAATTTTACTTGAACTGGCAAACCGCCGCGCACTAATACCCGGATCGAACCATTAATTAGTCCTAGCTATCTACAAGAAGGGGAATAGAGATATACCGACGATCCAAATCCTCCGGTCTAATCATCATCGTCCCGATCTCTTGCGGAATCTCCGGTCGTCGCCACCTTGCCGGAAGGGCACCACACCGCCTACTTCTTTTACGGGCTCCCACCTCAATGCCGAGGCAACTCGGGCACGAAGCCGGCTACTCGACGTGCCCAAGGTTCGCTGTAGAATATCTAGAGAAGAAGTCTCATTTGGGGTTGTAGGAATTGCCTTTTGTGGAGGAATTGAAAACAAGAAGTATGTGGAGGAGCTTGGAGATTTTTGGTGCATGAAATGAACAACCAAACCCCATCCAAAAATTTGGACAGCCCATCTATCAAGTGGCCGGCCAAGCTTCTTGGAGAGGATGAGAAAAAAGGAGAGCCCCAAAAAATGAGAGAACCATCCCCATAATCCAAAGGAGAGAGAGAGAAGGCTATCATGCAAAAGGGAATGATCACAACAAATCCAACACTCCAAGGCAACCATCATCTCATGCATGATGGCTTCAAAAAGTCAAGCCATCATGAGAAGAAGAAGTCAAGTGATGGTGCTCATCATGAAAACCATCATGATACAAATATATGCAAAGAACACCCTCCACAAATGCCTATTTGCAACAATGCATATAAGCCCTCCTCCACCAAACTTCGGCCAATGAACGGAACAATGGATATCGGCCGAAACGGAAAGCAAACTGGCAACTCCAGAAAACTGGTCCCGTAATAAATTACAGGAAAACCCCGATACTGTGCATACACACCCGCATCTGTATTCCGACCGAAATACAAATGCAATGAGACAAAATCTACACTGTACTATACTAGGATCCGGCTTAAACCAAAGCCGGCTAGTGATGTCCGTTCGATCCTGATCCATGCAATACCGCACGTATCTGATCGAACCCTGCCATATACCCATACGGCCTATAGTACAAACTGTCCGATCCTGATCCGTGCAATACCGCACGTATCTGATCGGACCTTGCCATATCTCCATACGGCCTCTACAACCTTTCGCCCGAAAGCTGAGTAACAGAATGTGGGGGACTCTAAAGACTCGTCAACACCTTGGTTGTGGATTTAACCACTAGCACGTTAGAGGTATAAGCCAATACATAACGGGCTACCAGGTATTGACCAAAAGGGACGTCTGTGAGCGAACTCAGCCTGACTCCCTACTGAGCCTGTCAGTGACAATATCCGTACAGTCCGGTCCGTTCGTCTATGAGCATCGCATGGCGGGCCTAGGGGGTTGGTAAAAGTCAGACCCCCAAAAGCGGTACAAGTCGTGTCGGAGTGTAGCCCAGAACACCCTGAGATACTACTGGAATACCTACCAGTAAATCTCCTTGCCTCGGCCGAGGGCTTCGTGTAATGGCTCTCCTAGACACAGCACGACCTCACCCCCAATACCGGGAGAGACGAACCCCTGAAGATACGCTCACTGCCTCCATATGGCTCGGGACTGTACCCAACTAAAACCTCTTTGCACGACTCCTTTGAGCCGTGGTAGGGTAGTAATCAAAGTACAGTGGGAACTCACACGAGACAAATGACGATCCCCAGGTCGATGAACTAACCTGCACACATGTCACCAGGGAACTGCCATCTGACGTCTGGTATATGACCAACTAGCATGTTCCCGGAGAGTCCTGTCCGGTGTACTCATAACCCAATGAGCACCTGTATACATCTTAGGTGATCCAACTGACACCAGTGGCTTGTGAGACCGGCCACCGCCCCTCATCGGGGTCTCGACTGTATACACTAGTCTACTCTGGAGTATCGATGCCCTGTCTCGAAACTCTCACGACTAGGGACCATTTAAGGATATGCTTATAGACCCCCAGCTCCCACTTATATGATCGCCCTCATACTGCTGGTGGTCAAGCAAGAATCCTAGAGGCTCTATCAACGTGTAATAGTGACCTGTCAGGTCACCTAAAACAGTACACGATGATAAAGGTAAACCAGATAGCATACTATCATCTCGAGTAAGATTGTCCTACCGGGATAGGTCCTCCATCAATCATTGCAATCACGTACCTGTGACCTAATAATTGACTCTGAGGGCACTATCTCCAGCAATCTCCCACTTGCACTCAAGGCTAATTATTGCGATGTCGCATACTCACAGCCAGTGTGATACCGAACACCCAACTCCTCTACTAGTCAATCTCACAAAGCTCGTTTGCGAAACTATTGCGTTCGAGGAATAGCCTCAGTGAGTGGATCCGCTTAGTTGTTTCTTTCTATGTCTCTCTATATCTCAAGTTCGCGGAGAAACCCATCTCCCGAAATGAGCAATACTTGTCTTAGAATATGTCTGGATGTCTGATGGGACATAGCTCATAAAATGAACTCCAAATCCAAACTTCTTAGACTGTATCATCAACTGAACTTAATCAGTATCCTCCGCCATGCCACCCTCAGTATTGCCTTGGACCACCTGTCCAAAATACTGCCCCTCATCAGAAGGAAAAATTATAACTCTGACAACCTCCTTGTCGTCCACGTCACCTTGGAAGCCTGGAATGATAACTGTTTCCCGAATGAGGCTGTCGTTATCATATCCCTAGAACATCCACTTATGTTCTAAAACTGCTTCCGACCGTTTCTCCAGGATTGGATTAATGTCAGCTTATTGCATCTAGTGCAAGAACAATGTCTGGTGTGGTACTTGACATCTCATGATTGACTCAATTGCCTGAGCAAGTGATCTGCCAATCATGCACATCCCTCTCCCCTTTAGTCTGCAAGACACCTTTAGAGAGGGTGACTCCATTACCTGCAGGTACACTACCTTGCCAGGAGTCGTCCATTCTAAATATCTGTCGTTATCATATCCCTAGAACATCCACTTATGTTCTAAAACTGCTTCCGACCGTTTCTCCAGGATTGGATTAATGTCAGCTTATTGCATCTAGTGCAAGAACAATGTCTGGTGTGGTACTTGAAATCTCATGATTGACTCAATTGCCTGAGCAAGTGATCTGCCAATCATGCACATCCCTCTCCCCTTTAGTCTGCAAGACACCTTTAGAGAGGGTGACTCCATTACCTGCAGGTACACTACCGTGCCAGGAGTCGTCCATTCTAAATACTCTTAGAATGCTGTCTAAGTACCCTGATTGGGAGACTACCCAAATCTAGATCTAAAACCATAGATCTAGTAACCAGTATGTCTGATATAAAATCCATTTCCTTTGTGGAGAAACCACTGTGTGACGACCAAAGTACAACCGATTGTAGTATAGGAGTTTCTTTTCCTACTCTGTGTATGTCATCCAAATACCAGGATATCACACCCTACTACCTTCTCAACAGATCCATCCCCTATTCTGATGAAGTCAAACCCATGACTTTCACGTTAGAAATAGATGATCTATCTCCGCTATATTTGCTTTAGTCTATAAATAGACATAAGCTACCTGTCCACCAATGCTTCCGCTGCTCCCACTGACTACGACAACCCTCTGGCAGAGTCATATAGACGTACACTTCTAAAACTAGTTTAGAACGACGCTATACTTATCCTCCCGCCGGGTCTCGCAGCCTGGAACAACAGCAATGGTAATTGTGGGTAAACAAGAACTTCCCTGTCACCGTCCTTGATGCTACCGTAGTACCTCTCGGGTGCCTGAAGTTACCCACCGTATCTGCGGAGTGGCCAATGGAATGTCAATCCAGATTGAATCTTTAGGTTCCTTATCAAATCTTCAGTAATCGTTTGTGGTTCTGGAATCACTTCCAGTTCTACCATACTCTCACTACTGTTTTCTGAAAAAATCCATTTTTAATAAAACTGTGGCGAGTCTAGAACAATATTGCTATTGTTCATCCAGATGGTAGAAAGTCAACCCTCGTCATAGCCTAGGTCAACCCACAAACAGCCATTACAGAAACGTGCCTTGAGTTATCCAGAGTCTGGTTTTAATCATAAGCTGGACAACTCCCCGTACCTTAACAATGTTAAGATACGAACTGTTCTATATCCCATATAGGACCAGAGGCACTGATTTAATTGAACCAGATCCAAATCATGCAACTGTCTCCAGTGCATGTCAACTAAATGGAAGGAGGCCGATCAGCGTTACTCAACTTAGGAATGCTTCCAATCATGAGTAACCTGAAAGAGAAGCAAGATCTGTTAAATCATTACTATCAACTGAATACCGTACACAAGTATCTACATCTTCGATCTCTTTGAAGAATCCCGATACTTTCTACACCTGGTTCTCTACTCTATTCAAATACCTATAACTTCTCAAAATTCGGACCCTGTGTTTCCACGAAACACCTGTCTAAAAACTAGAGAAGTCATAAGTAAACCGAATATAGTACGAGGACCTACCCCTCTGTCCTGATGGACCCTGGACAACATACAATACTCTGTATAAGTCCCTTGAGTCTGATAACTCATTCACTGTGTGTCGCAGGTTGAAAACTGTACTTATGGTTAAGAAGAATTACACCGCTGTTTAATGCTCCTTACCTAACCATCCACTGATATAGGTAAATGTCGTAGACATAATTTCAAAAAGGTATATCTCACTCTATGAAAATAGACGTACAGATATATCAATTTGAAATTGGTGCATAACTGCCGATATTCAAAACCAAATATTTGCCAACCGGCAAACAGCCCAGGTGATTTCCTCAAATATCACCGATTACAACGAATCCCGATATAATGAGGATAATCACCCAATTCCCAATAACTTACTCCCACTCATCATCTGTAAAACCATACAGATGTGAGAATCGTACCTGGTAAATACATACCCTGGAGTAAGTATCTAATCGGGAAATCAGTTTTCCTTTAACATTACACAGTGAAACTGAAACATTGAAATGTTCCGATGGGGTATTCTGGTATTCCTAGTAATGCCTCTTCCAGATTCACGACTGTAACCGTATAGTTCTTTGCCACCTCTCCAAATCCCTTCATATGTCTTTAGTCTTTACCTTCTGTACACCCCTTTAGGCCAAATGGTTTTCTTCCTTCCCTACCGTTCGGCACCAGCCTATGGTTTGGAAGAAGACTATCCAATAAGCATAATGGGTGTACTGTCCCAATCCTAGGAACACTCGCAATGAGAGAGGGTGAAGATAAAAGACAACCGAATAAACCTTATTCCTATTTCTCCTGGACCAGAATCCATCCCCGAACTGGAACAAGTTCCATTCGAGTTCGTATATAACCATACGATGGAGTATCCAAATAAACTGTGGATCTTCGTAGTGATACAGAGTGTCCTGGAGAAATACAAAGGTGATGTGGGAGTGGTAACGAAATATTTGGTTTGGTCGTGAATATCTGTTGCAATTTACTTTGCCCTCTTACTAATCCCTTGCTTTGTCTGAACTTAATACCTTCTGTACACCATCGTTAGGCTAATTGGTTTTCTTCATTCCCTACCGGTCGGCACTAGCCTAAGGTTTGGAAGAAGACTATCCAATTTGCGTAATAGGTGTACTATCTCCTAAACCAAGGAGTACTTGCAACCTGAGAGAAGGTAAAAGGAAAAGACAACTGAATAATCCTATCCGTTTTCTCCAGAACCTGAAACCATCCTCGAATAAATTCCTTCGAGTTCGTATCTAACCATACGATGGTTTTGTCCAATGGAAGTGGACGTTCGTAGCAACACGGGGTGTCCTGGAGAAAAGGGTAAAAGTAGGAGTGGCAATGAGGTTTACAACTCTGACAATCCAAAAGCCAGTGTTTAAGAAGGTTCGGTTAATTTTGGTCACTGAGTCATAGTCTTAGGGTCGGGTCAATGGTCGCTGCCAAAGAGAGAGAGAAAAGAAACACTCAGCGTGTACTCTATCCTAGATCAGAATGGTTACCAATTTATCTAATCTGGAAACCTCCCACTGTACCTCAAATTCTCCTCCAAACCTGAAAGAAGAATTAGTCGGGATCAGCCGAGGAGTATACCAACTCATCAGTGGGAATCGGAATCCAACTATCATCGCATGACAACGTGACGGAATCCGCTCACATCATCACACTCCAGAAGGTATGCGCATATCTGGCAAGTTTCAGTTCTTTTGAAACTCCCGATGTGATTTCTGCCCCATGCTCTTATGACCTTGACTAAGGCCAACAAATCATAAGTCACATGTCAAGTTCTACCCGTCATTATCCAGGTTGATTTGAACCCACCCGTACAAGCCCTTGACTAGGGCCAACAAGGCTATACGACTGTCCCAAACCAACGCATCTATCTATGCAGCATATGAACACCCAACAGCTACCAAACACTGTGCCTTGACTATGGCCAACAAACACAGCTTGAATACTATTGACTACCCATATGAAACGACGGAGGGCTACGAATGGTTTCTGGCGAAAACCTTTAACGTAATGAACTTGATATCGTTGAAGGAACGGATAGCTTTTTTAAAAATATAGTGACGAAAACCGTTGCTAAAGAGGTCACTCCCGGTGAAGGGATCTCGGCTCTTTCCCCGTAGAATGGGGTGCAGGATATTCCAACTGAATACCACGGTGCAAAGCAAAAGTAATCGGCTATAGTGAAGTCATTGCCCTGACGCAAACTTCTGTCCAAGGGGTCACTCCCGGTGAAGGGATCTCGGCCCTTGCCTCGTCGACTGAGGAGCAGGATATTCCAACTGAATACCACGATGCAAAACAAAAGTGAACGTCCTTGCAATAACAGCTTTTTGAAAAGTGTTCCAACAACATCAGATTAGGTTTGTTTTTAACTTGCATTGATCCGAATCAACGCAGTCCCATCAATTGATCACACCACAAAGAACGAAAATATACTGATGTACGTATATGCCATCCGCATTCGCCACTGGGTCCCGTCATTACCCGTTAGGTTAGCTAACTAACGACAGAGCGGGGACTGGACTAGCGCGGATGCAAAACATATACAACATCTACTAATATATATACCAATATATTATATTTCGCTCAAGGCGTGAATAAAAATGCAACATCACAGAAATGTACAGCATCACAGAAACAATACAGATATCTGGGATCCCCGGGTTTCACAGAGCCACTACTGAAACCCGACGTTCCCCTGGTCGTGTGGATAGCCTGTGCAATGTAATCCTAGACCCCTACGGGCGCGGCAAGTTACCCGCCAAAACCTGAAGCGAGGCAGCCCCCTTCAGCGCCGTGAATGGACCACCCAGCACTTCACGGAATCCGGTAACTTGGGCACCCCTCCTGGGTCAACCTGTACCCCCTACGAGTGCGGCGAATAGCCCGCCAATCCTAGAGTGAAGCCCCCTCCGTCTCAATGCCATGAGATGCGGGCTTGTTGCCCTCCAGAACCCGGCTATCCGTGCACCCCTCCGCGGGGCAATCCTAGTACAGAAAGTAAAAATATACATACACCGGGTACATCGACCGCAACCTGGCCGTGTCCCAAAATAATAATACAATCAGGCAGTGACGGCAGTCCACATGTCGGACGCTCGCCCCGCAATATCAAATGTACATAATACAACCACAACTGTACTAGCATTGCATCCAGGCTATCCCCCACGACCGATCCGCAACATCACAGCAAAAACAGAACATCAACGTGAAAGTCACGTTCGCAAATCCGTCTAACCGGGCTATAGCAGTTAGACTGGATTTACCGATCGAGTGACATTCACGGTCGCAGATATAATGTAAATACTGTGAAATAATGTGTTTAAAATATCCGATCGATCAAATTATAACAAGTGGGCCCCAAGCACTACTGTAGCACATCAAGAAACTCTGGGCCCAATATTAATATTCCAAAACCCCTAAAATCACCCCAGAAGCCCACTGGAGAAATTTGGCCCATTGATCTTTACATACTGCGGCGGAACCGCGGCCCAAGGTGGGTTTTGGCCGCGGTTCCGCGCTCCCCTTGATGGATCAATGACCCGAATTTTTCCAGAAGCCTTAAAACTTCCTGTACAGTACTTTTATACAACCTGAAAAATTTTTAGAGACTAAAAAATTTCGACAGAAAACTGTCGTGGGTGATATTGGGTTTTTGGAACATTTGTTCGATCGGAATTGTAAAACACATTAAACGAAGCTAGACTAAGTTAATGGCGAGGCTCTGATACCACTGTAAGTGCACGGCGGCGCCCCGGCCGTCAATCCGACGGCCAAATGCGGAAGCGGTGATAAACTTTAATTTTACTTGAACTGGCAAACCGCCGCGCACTAATACCCGGATCGAACCATTAATTAGTCCTAGCTATCTACAAGAAGGGGAATAGAGATATACCGACGATCCAAATCCTCCGGTCTTCTCATCATCGTCCCGATCTCCTGCGGAATCTCCGGTCGTCGCCACCTTGCCGGAAGGGCACCACATCGCCTACTTCTTTTACGGGCTCCCACCTCAATGCCGAAGCAACTCGGGCACGAAGCCGGCTACTCGACGTGCCCAAGGTTCGCTGTAGAATATCTAGAGAAGAAGTCTCATTTGGGGTTGTAGGAATTGCCTTTTGTGGAGGAATTGAAAACAAGAAGTATGTGGAGGAGCTTGGAGATTTTTGGTGCATGAAATGAACAACCAAACCCCATCCAAAAATTTGGACAGCCCATCTATCAAGTGGCCGGCCAAGCTTCTTGGAGAGGATGAGAAAAAAGGAGAGCCCCAAAAAATGAGAGAACCATCCCCATAATCCAAAGGAGAGAGAGAGAAGGCTATCATGCAAAAGGGAATGATCACAACAAATCCAACACTCCAAGGCAACCATCATCTCATGCATGATGGCTTCAAAAAGTCAAGCCATCATGAGAAGAAGAAGTCAAGTGATGGTGCTCATCATGAAAACCATCATGATACAAATATATGCAAAGAACACCCTCCACAAATGCCTATTTGCAACAATGCATATAAGCCCTCCTCCACCAAACTTCGGCCAATGAACGGAACAATGGATATCGGCCGAAACGGAAAGCAAACTGGCAACTCCAGAAAACTGGTCCCGTAATAAATTACAGGAAAACCCCGATACTGTGCATACACACCCGCATCTGTATTCCGACCGAAATACAAATGCAATGAGACAAAATCTACACTGTACTATACTAGGATCCGGCTTAAACCAAAGCCGGCTAGTGATGTCCGTTCGATCCTGATCCGTGCAATACCGCACGTATCTGATCGAACCCTGCCATATACCCATACGGCCTATAGTACAAACTGTCCGATCCTGATCCGTGCAATACCGCACGTATCTGATCGGACCTGCCATATCTCCATACGGCCTCTACAACCTTTCGCCCGAAAGCTGAGTAACAGAATGTGGGGGACTCTAAAGACTCGTCAACACCTTGGTTGTGGATTTAACCACTAGCACGTTAGAGGTATAAGCCAATACATAACGGGCTACCAGGTATTGACCAAAAGGGACGTCTGTGAGCGAACTCAGCCTGACTCCCTACTGAGCCTGTCAGTGACAATATCCGTACAGTCCGGTCCGTTCGTCTATGAGCATCGCATGGCGGGCCTAGGGGGTTGGTAAAAGTCAGACCCCCAAAAGCGGTACAAGTCGTGTCGGAGTGTAGCCCAGAACACCCTGAGATACTACTGGAATACCTACCAGTAAATCTCCTTGCCTCGGCCGAGGGCTTCGTGTAATGGCTCTCCTAGACACAGCACGACCTCACCCCCAATACCGGGAGAGACGAACCCCTGAAGATACGCTCACTGCCTCCATGTGGCTCGGGACTGTACCCAACTAAAACCTGTTTGCACGACTCCTTTGAGCCGTGGTAGGGTAGTAATCAAAGTACAGTGGGAACTCACACGAGAAAAATGACGATCCCCAGGTCGATGAACTAACCTGCACACATGTCACCAGGGAACTGCCATCTGACGTCTGGTATATGACCAACTAGCATGTTCCCGGCGAGTCCTGTCCGGTGTACTCATAACCCAATGAGCACCTGTATACATCTTAGGTGATCCAACTGACACCAGTGGCTTGTGAGACCGGCTACCGCCCCTCGTCGGGGTCTCGACTGTATACACTAGTCTACTCTGGAGTATCGATGCCCTGTCTCGAAACTCTCACGACTAGGGACCATTTAAGGATATGCTTATAGACCCCCAGCTCCCACTTATATGATCGCCCTCATACTGCTGGTGGTCAAGCAAGAATCCTAGGGGCTCTATCAACGTGTAATAGTGACCTGTCAGGTCACCTAAAACAGTACACGATGATAAAGGTAAACCAGATAGCATACTATCATCTCGAGTAAGATTGTCCTACCGGGATAGGTCCTCCATCAATCATTGCAATCACGTACCTGTGACCTAATAATTGACTCTGAGGACACTATCTCCAACACTGCGCACCTTGTGCATGTTGTGCCTAGCTTGTGAACGTTGATAATTTCGTTCGGGATTTGCGTCGTTTCATGATATCTAACCTTATGTTTGGTATTGGTGCAAATTCCAGGATCGGTCGCGGAGACTTCGGACGCGGCACGAAAAGGGAAAGCGGTGATTGGGCATAGCTAGCTGGGGATTCCGGTGAGTAGATGTAACATCTACGGGGGACTATCGTTTGGATGGTGTAAGTGCACGGCGGCGCCCCGGCCGTCAAACCGACGGCCAAATGCGGAAGCGGTGATAAACTTTAATTTTGCGGACTTAGCAAACCGGCACCACCGCGCACTAAACACCCGGATCGTACCATTAACTAGTCCTAGCTAACAACAAGATAGGGAAGAGATATACCGAGTGATCCGAGTCCTCCGGTCTTCTCGTCGCCGTCCCGATCTCCTGCGGAAACTCCGGTGGTCGCCTCCTCGCCGGAAGGGCACCACGTAGCCGGATTCTTTTACGGGCTCCCACCTCTATACCGAGGCAACTCGGGCGCGAAATTGGCTAGCCGACGCGCCCAAGATTTGCTGTAGAATGGTGTAGAATAGTTGTCTCTTTGGGTTTTATTAGGAGTTGCCATGATGGAGAAATTTGTGCACAAGGATTTACAATTGATGCTTGCTGGAAAGGAGAAGGAGCCTGCAATATTGAGCTCGGCAAAAAATACCAATTTTTTGGAGCTCTCTGGAAAAATGAATCAAGCAAGCTCTTTAATGAGCTCGGCCAAATAAAAACATCAGCACCCTCCTGTGCACTCAATGCAACCAAAATATATAAAAATATTAATTCATCAACCCCTCAAAAACCATTCCAGCACACTCATTTATAATTCATTCCATACTAAGGAAATTAATCCACTATACAAATTAAAACCTCACTCCATTCCCCAACAGTGGCCGGCCCATACCTCATGAGTGAGTGGAGAGGGAGAGCATGGTCAAGGTATGGAGCAACCACTAGGATAAAACAATAAAGCAAAAACCCCCTCCCACAAATGCTTATTTGCAACAATGCAAATAAGCCCTCCTCCACCAATCTTCGGCCAATGAACGGAACAAAGGAAATCGGCCGAAACAAAAAGCAAACTGGCAACTCCAGAAAACTGGTCCCATAATAAATTACAGGAAAACCCCGATGCTGTGCATACACACCCGCATCTGTATTCCGTCCGGATACAAATGCAAAGAGACAAAATCTACACTGTACTAAACTAGGATCCGGCTTAAACCAAAGCCGGCTAGTAATGTCCGTCCGATCCTGATCCGTGCAATACCGCACGTATCAGATCGAACCCTGCCATATACCCATACGGCCACTAGTACAAACCGTCCGATCCTGATCCGTGCAATACCGCACGTATCTGATCGGACCCTGCCAAATCTCCATACGGCCTCTACAGCGTTTCGCCCGAAAGCTTGAGTAACTGAAAGTGTGGTGGACTCTAAAGACTTGTCAATACTATGGCTGTGGATTTAACCACTAGCACGTCAGAGGTATAAGCCAATACGTAACGGGCCACCAGCTATTGACTAAAAGGGACGTCGATGAGCGAACTCATCCTGACACCCTACTGAGCCTGTCAGTGACAATATCCGTACAGTCCGGTCCGTTCGTCTATGAGCATCGCATGTCGGGCCTAGGGGGTTGGTAAAAGTCAGACCCCCAAAAGCGGTACAAGTCGTGTCGGAGTGTAGCCCAGAACACCCTGAGATACTACTGGAATACCTACCAGTAAATCTCCTGCCTTGGCCAAGGACTTCGTGTAATGGCTCTCCTAGACACAGCGCGACCTCACCCCCAATCCCGGGAGAGACGAACCCCTGAAGATCCGCTCACTGCCTCCATGTGGCTCGGGACTGTACCCAACTAAAACCTGTTTGCACGACTCCTTTGAGCCGTGGTAGGGTAGTAATCAAAGCACAGTGGGAACTCACACGAGACAAATGACGATCCCCAGGTCGATGAACTAACCTGTACACATGTCACCTGGGAACTGCTATCTGACATGAGGTATAAGACCAACTAGCATGTTCCCGGCGAGTCCTGTCCGGTGTACTCATAACCCAATGAGCACCTGTATACATCTTAGGTGAACCAACAGACACCAGTGGCTTGTGAGACCGGCCACCGCCCCTCGTCGGGGTCTCGACTGTATACACTAGTCTACTCTGGAGAATCGATGCCCTGTCTCGAAACTCCTACGACTAGGGACCTTTTAAGGATGTGCTTATAGACTCCAGCTCTCACTTATATGATCGCCCTCATACTGCCGGCAGTCAAGCAAGAATCCTAGGGGCTCTATCAACGTGCAATAGCGACCTGTCAGGTCACC
Source organism: Agapanthus africanus (assembly GCA_030015575.1). Lineage (NCBI taxonomy): Eukaryota > Viridiplantae > Streptophyta > Magnoliopsida > Asparagales > Amaryllidaceae > Agapanthus > Agapanthus africanus. The sequence continues at coordinate 422,127,289 of CM057345.1, read as the reverse complement.
TAAAGCAGTACACGATGATAAAGGTAAACCAGATAGCATACTATCATCTTGAGCAAGACTGTCTTACCGGGATAGGTCCTCCCTCAATCATCGCAATCACGTGCCTGTGATCCAATAATTGACTCTGAGGGCATTATCTCCAACAATCTCCCACTAGCACTCAAGGCTAATTATTGCGATGTCGCATACTCACAGCCCGTGTGATACCGAACACCCAACTCTTCTACTGGTCAGTCTCACAAAGCTCGTTTGCGAAACTATTGTGTTCAAGGAATAGCCTCAGTGAGTGGATCCGCCATGATGTTTCTTTCTATATCTCTCTATATCTCAAGTTCGCGGAGAAAGCCATCTCCCGGAATGAGCAATACCTGTCTTAGAATGTCTGGATGTCTGATGGGACCTAGCTCATAAATGAACTCCAAATCCAAACTTCTTAGACTGTATCGTCAACTGAACTTAATCAGTATCTTGCGCTATGCCTCCCTCAGTATTGCCTTGGATCACCTGTCCAAAATACTGCCCTTCGTCAGAGGGAAAACTATAACTCTGACAACCTCCTTGTCGTCCAGGTCACCTTGGAAGCCTGGAGTGATAACCGTCTCCTAAAGGAGGCAGCCGTTATCATATCCCTAGAACATTCACTTATGTTCTAAAGTTGCTTCCGACTGTTTCTCCAGGATTGGATTAATATCAACTTATTGCATCTAGTGCAAGAACAACATCTGGTGTGGTACTTGACATCTCATGATTGACTCAATTGCCTAAGCAAGTGATCTGCCAATCATGCACATCCCTCTCTATTTTAGTCTATAAGACACCTTTAGAGAGGGTGACTCCATTACCTGCAGGTACACTACCATGCAAGGAGTCGTCCATTCTAAATACTCTTAGAATGTTGTCTAAGTACCCAGATTGGGAAACCACCCAAATCTAGATCTAAAACCATAGATCTAGTAACCAGTATGTCTGATATAATGTCTAAGTCCCTTGTGGAGAAACCACTGTGTGACGACCAAAGTATAACCGATCGTAGTATAGGAATGTCAATTCCTACTTTGTGTATGTCATCCAAAACCCGGATATCACACCCTACTACCTTCTCAACAGATCCATCCCTTATTCTGATAACGTCAAACCTATGACTGTCACATCAGAAATAGATGATCTATCTCCGCTATTTCTGCTTTGGTCTATAAATAGACATAAGCGTGATGTCCACCAATGCTTCCGCTGCTCCCACTGACTACGACAACCCCCTGGCAGAGTCATATAGATGTGCACTTCTAAAGCTAGTTTAGAACGACGCTATACTCATCCTCCTGCCGGGTCTCATAGTCTGGAACAACAGCAATGGTAAGTGTGGGTAAACAAGAACTTCCCTGTTACCGTCCTTGAGGCTACCAGAGCACCTCTCGGGTGCCTGAAGTTACCCACCAAAATCTGCGGAGTGGCCAATGGAATGTCAAACCAGATTCAAATCATGCAGCTGTCTCCAGTGCATGTCAACTAAATGGAAAAAGGCCGATCAGTGTTACTCAACTTAGGAATGCTTCCATTTATGAGTAACCTGAAAAAGAAGCAAGTTCTCTTAGTCATTACTATCAATTGAATACCATACACAAGTATCTATATCTTCGATCACTTTGAAGAATCCCGATACTTGTAATCCTGGTTCTCTACTTTATTCAAATACCTATGACTTCTCAAAATTCGGACCCTGTGTTTCCACGAAACACCTGTCTAAAAACTAGAGAAGTCATAAGTAAACCGAATATAGTACGAGGACCAACCCCTCTGTCCTGATGGACCCTAGACAACATAAATACTCTGTATAAGTCCCTTGAGTCTGATAACTCTTTCACTGTGTGTCGTAGGTTGAAAACTGTACTTATGGTTAAGAAGAATTACACCGCTGTTTAATGCTCCTTACCTAACCATCCACTGATATAGGTAAATGTCATCGACATAATATCAAAAGGTATATCTCACTCTATGAAAATAGACGTACAGATATATCAATTTGAAATTGGTGCACAACAGCGGATATTCAAAACCAAACATTTGCCGACCGGCAAACAGCCCAGGTGATCTCCTCAAATATCACCGATTACAACGAATCCCGATATAATGAGGATGATCACCCAATTCCCAATAACTTACTCCCACTCATCATCTGTAAAGCCATACAGATGTGAGAATCAAACCTGGTAAATACATACCCTGGAGCAAGTGTCTAATCAGGAAATCAGTTTTCTTTTAACAGTACACAGTTGAACTAAAACATTGAAATGTTTCGATGGGGTATCCTGGTATTCCTAGTAATGCCTCTACCATTATCCAGATTCACAACTATAACCGTATAATTCTTTGCCACCTCTCCAAATCCCTTTATATGTCTTTAGTCATTACCTTCTGCACACCCCTTTAGGCCAATTGGTTTTCTTCCTTCCCTACCGTTCGACACCAGCCTATGGTTTGGAAGAAGACTATCCAATAAGCATAATGGGTGTACTGTCCTAACCCTAGGAGCACTCGCAATGCGAGAGAAGGTGAAGATAAAAGACAACCGAATAAACCTTATTCCTATTTCTCTTGGACCAGAATCCATCCCCGAACTGGAACAAGTTCCTTTCGAGTTCGTATATAACCATACGATGGAGTATCCAATAAACTGTGGATCTTCGTAGTGATACGGAGTGTCCTGGAGAAATACAAAGGTGATTTAGGATTGGCGAAGAAATACTTGGTTTGGTCGTGAATATCAGTCGCAATTTACTTTGCCCTCTTACTAATCCCTTGCTTTGTCTTAATCTTAATACCTTCTGCACACCATCGTTATGCTAATTGGTTTTCTTCATTCCCTACCGGTCGGCACCAGCCTAAGGTTTGGAAGAAGACTATCCAATTTGCGTAATAGGTGTACTATCTCCTAAACTGAGGAGTACTCGTAACTTGAGAGAAGGTAAAAGGGAAAAGACAACTGAATAATCCTATCCGTTTTCTCCAGAACCGGAAACCATCCTCGAATTCCTTCAAGTTCGTATATAACCATACGATGGTTTTGTCCAATGGAAGTGGACGTTCGTAGTAATACGGGGTGTCCTGGAGAAAAGGGTAAAAGTAGGAGTGGCAATGAGGTCTGCAACTCTGATAATCCAAAAGCCAGTGTTAAGAAGGTTCGGTCAACTTGGTCACTGAGTCAAAGTCTAGGGTCGGGTCAATGATCGCTGCCAGAGAGAGAGAGAAAAGAAACACTCAGCGTGCACTCTAACCTAGATCAGAATGGTTATCCCTTTATCTAATCTGGAAACCTCCCACTGTACCTCAAATTCTCATCCAAACCTGAAAGAAGAATTAGTCGGGGTCACCCGAGGAGTAAACCAACTCATCAGTGGGAATCGGGATCCAACTATCATCGCATGATAACGTGACGGAATCCGCTCACGGTATTACACTCCAGAAGGTATGCGCATATCTGGCAAGTTTCAATTCTTTTGAAACTCCCGACGAGATTTTTACCCCATGCTTTTATGACCTTGGCGTGAGGTCAAAATATCATAAGTAACATGTCAAGTTCTGCCCATCATTGTCCAGGTTAATTTGAACCCACCCGTACATACCCTTGACGTAGGCCAAAATAGTAGTACGACTGTCCCAAACCAACGCATCTATCTATGCAACAGATAAATACCCGGCAACTACCAAACACTATGCCTTGGCGTGAGGTCAAAATACATAGCTTGAATACTACCGAATATTTAACTGAAATGATGGAGGGCTACGAATGGTTTCTGGCGAAAACCTTTAACGTAATGAACTTGATATCGTTGAAGGAACGGATAGCTTTTTAGAAAATATAGTGACGAAAACCTTTACTAAAGAGGTCACTCCCGGTGAAGGGATCTCGGCTCTTTCCCCGTAGAATGGGGTGCAGGATATTCCAAATGAATACCGCGATGCAAAGCAAAAGTAATCGGCTATAGTGAAGTTAGTGCCCTGACGCAAACTTCTGTCCAAGGGGTCACTCCCGGTGAAGGGATCTCGGCCCTTGCCTCGTCGACTGAGGAGCAGGATATTCCAAATGAATACCACGATGCAAAACAAAAGTGAACGTCCTTGCAATAACAGCTTTTTGAAAAGTGTTCCAACAACATCAGAATAGGTTTGTTTATCTTGCATTGATCCAAATCAATGCAGTCCCATCAATTGATCACACCACAAAGAACGAAAATATACTGACGTACGTATATGCCATCCGCATTTGCCACTGGGTCCCGTCATCACCCGTTAGGTTAGCTAACTAACGGCAGAGCGGGGACTGGACTAGCGCGGATGAAAAACATATACAACATCTACTAATATATATATACCAATATATTATATTTCACTCAAGGCGTGATAAAATGCAACATCACAGAAATGTACAGCATCACAGAACAATACAGATATCTGGGATTCCCGGGTTTCACAGAGCCACTACTGAAACCCGACGTTCCCCTGGTCGTGTGGATAGCCTGTGCAATGAAATCCTAGACCCCTACGGGCGCGGCAAGTCACCCGCCAAAACCTGAAGCGAGGCAGCCCCCTTCAGCGCCGTGAATGGACCACCCAGCACTTCACGGAATCCGGTAACTTGGGCACCCCTCCTGGGTCAACCTGTACCCCCTACGAGTGCGGCGAATAGCCCGTCAATCCTGGAGTGAAGCCCCTTCCGTCCCAATGCCATGAGATGCGGGCTTGTTGCCTTCTAGAACCCGGCTATCCGTGCACCCCTCCGCGGGGTAACCCTAGTACAGAAAGTAAAATATACATACAATGGGTACATCGACCGCAACCAGGTCGTGCCCCAAAAGAATAATACAAACAGGCAGTGACGGCAGTCCACATGTCGGACGCTCGCCCCGCAATATCAAATGTACATAATACAACAAAACTGTACTAGCATTGCATCCAGGCTATCCCCCACGACCGATCCGCAACATCACAGCAAAAACACAGAACATCAACGTGAAAGTCACGTTCGCAAATCCGTCTAACCGGGCTATAGCAGTTAGACCGGATTTACCGATCGAGTGACATTCACGGTCGCAGATATAATGTAAATACTGTGAAATAATGTGTTTAAAATATCCGATCAATCAAATTTTAACAAGTGGGCCCCCAAGCATTACTGTAGCAGATCAGGAAATTCTGGGCCTAATGTTATTATTCCAAAACCCCTAAAATCACCCATAAAGCCTACTGGAAAAATTGTACACACTGATCCATCAATACTGCGGCGGAACCGCGGCAACAAGTAGGGTTTTGCCGCGGTTCCGCGCTCCTCTGAAGAGATCAGTGTCTCGAATTTCTACAGTAGTCTTAGGTCTTCTAGTACAGTACTTTTATACAACCTGAAAAATTTTTGGAGACCAAAAAATTTCAACAGAAAACTGTCGCTAGCAAAAAAGTAGATTTTGGAATTTTGGTCGATCGGAAATGCAAAACACATCAAACGAAGCTAGACGAAGTTAATGGCGAGGCTCTGATACCACTGTAAGTGCACGGCGGCGCCCCGGCCGTCAAACCGACGGCCAAATGCGGAAGCGGTGATAAACTTTAATTTTGCGGACTTAGCAAACCGGCACCACCGCGCACTAAACACCCGGATCGTACCATTAACTAGTCCTAGCTAACAACAAGATAGGGAAGAGATATACCGAGTGATCCGAGTCCTCCGGTCTTCTCGTCGCCGTCCCGATCTCCTGCGGAAACTCCGGTGGTCGCCTCCTCGCCGGAAGGGCACCACGTAGCCGGATTCTTTTACGGGCTCCCACCTCTATACCGAGGCAACTCGGGCGCGAAATTGGCTAGCCGACGCGCCCAAGATTTGCTGTAGAATGGTGTAGAATAGTTGTCTCTTTGGGTTTTATTAGGAGTTGCCATGATGGAGAAATTTGTGCACAAGGATTTACAATTGATGCTTGCTGGAAAGGAGAAGGAGCCTGCAATATTGAGCTCGGCAAAAAATACCAATTTTTTGGAGCTCTCTGGAAAAATGAATCAAGCAAGCTCTTTAATGAGCTCGGCCAAATAAAAACATCAGCACCCTCCTGTGCACTCAATGCAACCAAAATATATAAAAATATTAATTCATCAACCCCTCAAAAACCATTCCAGCACACTCATTTATAATTCATTCCATACTAAGGAAATTAATCCACTATACAAATTAAAACCTCACTCCATTCCCCAACAGTGGCCGGCCCATACCTCATGAGTGAGTGGAGAGGGAGAGCATGGTCAAGGTATGGAGCAACCACTAGGATAAAACAATAAAGCAAAAACCCCCTCCCACAAATGCTTATTTGCAACAATGCAAATAAGCCCTCCTCCACCAATCTTCGGCCAATGAACGGAACAAAGGAAATCGGCCGAAACAAAAAGCAAACTGGCAACTCCAGAAAACTGGTCCCATAATAAATTACAGGAAAACCCCGATGCTGTGCATACACACCCGCATCTGTATTCCGTCCGGATACAAATGCAAAGAGACAAAATCTACACTGTACTAAACTAGGATCCGGCTTAAACCAAAGCCGGCTAGTAATGTCCGTCCGATCCTGATCCGTGCAATACCGCACGTATCAGATCGAACCCTGCCATATACCCATACGGCCACTAGTACAAACCGTCCGATCCTGATCCGTGCAATACCGCACGTATCTGATCGGACCCTGCCAAATCTCCATACGGCCTCTACAGCGTTTCGCCCGAAAGCTTGAGTAACTGAAAGTGTGGTGGACTCTAAAGACTTGTCAATACTATGGCTGTGGATTTAACCACTAGCACGTCAGAGGTATAAGCCAATACGTAACGGGCCACCAGCTATTGACTAAAAGGGACGTCGATGAGCGAACTCATCCTGACACCCTACTGAGCCTGTCAGTGACAATATCCGTACAGTCCGGTCCGTTCGTCTATGAGCATCGCATGTCGGGCCTAGGGGGTTGGTAAAAGTCAGACCCCCAAAAGCGGTACAAGTCGTGTCGGAGTGTAGCCCAGAACACCCTGAGATACTACTGGAATACCTACCAGTAAATCTCCTGCCTTGGCCAAGGACTTCGTGTAATGGCTCTCCTAGACACAGCGCGACCTCACCCCCAATCCCGGGAGAGACGAACCCCTGAAGATCCGCTCACTGCCTCCATGTGGCTCGGGACTGTACCCAACTAAAACCTGTTTGCACGACTCCTTTGAGCCGTGGTAGGGTAGTAATCAAAGCACAGTGGGAACTCACACGAGACAAATGACGATCCCCAGGTCGATGAACTAACCTGTACACATGTCACCTGGGAACTGCTATCTGACATGAGGTATAAGACCAACTAGCATGTTCCCGGCGAGTCCTGTCCGGTGTACTCATAACCCAATGAGCACCTGTATACATCTTAGGTGAACCAACAGACACCAGTGGCTTGTGAGACCGGCCACCGCCCCTCGTCGGGGTCTCGACTGTATACACTAGTCTACTCTGGAGAATCGATGCCCTGTCTCGAAACTCCTACGACTAGGGACCTTTTAAGGATGTGCTTATAGACTCCAGCTCTCACTTATATGATCGCCCTCATACTGCCGGCAGTCAAGCAAGAATCCTAGGGGCTCTATCAACGTGCAATAGCGACCAGTCAGGTCACCTAAAGCAGTACACGATGATAAAGGTAAACCAGATAGCATACTATCATCTTGAGCAAGACTGTCTTACCGGGATAGGTCCTCCCTCAATCATCGCAATCACGTGCCTGTGATCCAATAATTGACTCTGAGGGCATTATCTCCAACAGATGGCGCAGGTCGCCCGATAGTTTAAGTAGTTAAAGATTTCTAGTGATATTAGTAACTACATCCTTGCTTTATTTTGACATACATATGCGAACCCATTCTATAGGACACCTGCACCATTGCCAGGGATTTTATATGCAGCACGAGCACTATTCATGCGTACACACACGCCCTGGTAATTGCCATGCCACCACACTAGATAACTTATAATTTGAAACCTTTTTACTATAATTGATGCTTAAACCTGTGCTATTGCCTTTAAATCCTTAAAATAAAATTTTAGAATTGCTATTCATGTGCATGTATCTCATTACATCATTTGTTCATGCCGAGTCTATTAATCATACATTGCAATTTGATTAGTGATACCATATGCATTCATTATCATTGACATATGCACTTATGAGGATTTCTTGAGATTTATGATAGTTCTGGATTTCGGGGGAAAACCGCAAAATTGCTAAAACTTATTACCTTTTTAAAAATATGAAAAATTGCAGTTTTCTAGTGATGTAAATGTCGTCCACCATGAGTTTGTTGTGGTTTTCGAGACCCGTTTCGAGGAGTTGGATGAACCGTCTCGGGTACATGGTGGGCCCGGTAAGGTACCCGAGGCAAGATGCTCGTGTTGCTGACGATGAGCCTGGCAGGGGATGGACTACCTACCGGTGACTTCTTTGGCATGGCGGATATCCAGAGGATACCGACCGTGGCCACGAGATGTTGAGATATGGATATTTGAGATGGGTCGGCTGGACGGCTGGGGCCAGAGATACTATGATATGGATACATGAGATTGAGACAGTTTTGAGGTGTCGATGCTGGACACGGATTCTTGTTGATTCCATTGGTATTGTGATGATATTTCAAAAGAGATTCCTAAAAGAAAAATATGATTTTTTATACTTACACATTCAGATCACGTGTTGATTCATATTGCATACATACCTGCTAGTACATTCATGTTGCATACATACCTGCTAGTATATCCTGCCATACCTGTATTATAGATGCTAGGATACTTGTGTGCATGCTTGCGATAGCCTCTATAGATGTTATATATTACTCACGAGTTGGCAACTCACCCCCGTTGTGCCACAGCTTTTTTGCAGGTCCGCTCCGTCAGTACAGTAGCGGCGTGGGCACTTACTTCTTTTGCCTTTTTTGCTTGGACCCGAGGCTTTTGCTCGTAGGTGGGTTGTATTATTATTTTGTACCACCTTATATATTCTTTGTATCTAGAGTATTCCATCTACTGTATCTACCAGTGCTGTTGTATATTGACTTAGAGGCGAGACAGTGAGATTTTTGGGCTTGTATATTGTTCTTTGGGTCGCGCTCACTTGAGCCGACATGTTGCTTCTTACTTATGCCTTTTTATACTTATTTTGCATATTGCTGATTTATATTGCGTAGGATTTGTGACCGCCTTGTGGCGAAGAGCTAGCTCCCGCTTGGGGATGCCCTATATTTTTTGTATTCATATATATTCTTGTTGTACCCATTTTGGGGGCCAGTATTTACAAAGGAGACGCTGTCGAAATTTTTGGAAAAATTGATATTGCTTTTAAAAAGGCTTGATATGACTTATTTGATAAATTCGCTTTCAATTTATTGGTTTTTCCTCCACTCTACTGCTTATTTGGTTTTTGATTTCTGGGCTTGGCTTACTTATTTTACGGACGCCTTAAGACGTTTCGTAACTTAAGTGCCAGTCACGTTCCGTACCCTGCGGGTCGTGACAGGACACCAGCACCATTCCCGATGATGTGTATGCTCTACGTACACTTGCTTTCCGGCTCACACACATCATCATCGGTAATTTCCATGTCACGTACACTTTAAGGAATATTATTTCATTGACATAGCCTGCTAGCTGATAGTTGTAATATGTTATCGCTTTCATATGCTAGTTTAACTATTCCACTCATTGCATGATATCAGACGCATTCATATATTCATTGGTTATGCAGTATTTTAGGGTTTTATGCCGATATTCTCTGTTTACTTACTCTTGATTTTTGGATTTCGGGTTTTCATGAGATTTCGGGATTTGGGGGAAACCGCAAGAATATATATAAACTTCTCTCTCTCTCTCCCTCTTTTTAAAATGCAAGTTGCTGTTTTCTCGTGATGTATGAGTCGTTCACCATGAGTTTTCATGATAGTTGTTGGATTTAGAGACCCGATTCGAGGAGCCGGATGAACCGTCTGCGGGTACATGATGGACACGGTATGGTACCCCGGGGCAAGAAGCTCGAGTTGCAGTCGATGAGCCCGGCAGGGGCAGACTGCCTGCCGGTGATTGTTTGGCGTGGCGGATATCCGGAGGATACCGTCTGTGGTCGTGTGATTTGATGATATGGGCAGATCCGGACCGACGGAGCCCGAGGTATTGAGACACTGTGATATTGAGATATTGGGATTTATGTTTTTTATCGATACTAGATACTGATTATGTTGATTTCATTGATGACACCTCGTGTTATATAAACAGAAATCTCACTAAAACAAGAAACAGTTTCTTCATTTACATGTATTCTGTTTTCATTACTTTACATTCATACCTCATACACATGATACATTGCTACGTGAGGCACTGACACGAGCACATGGGATTACACTTATATAAGGATGTTTACCCTTGCCACCTTTTCATGCTTCAGACTTTATCATTTGAGGTTATATATATATATATATTTTGATCGTATTGACCTAGGATTGAGTCATACATACGATTTCTGCTCGGTGATGTTTTCTACTCACGAGTTGGCAACTCACCACCGTTGTGCCACAGTTTCTTGCAAGTTTTGCCGTACAGGTTTCGTTACGGCTTTGCTGGCACACTGCTTTCTTCCGGGTGATTGCTTTGGTAGGTGGGTTCTCTTGTATCGTGACCATTATTGTATTTATTTATATTCAGTTGTATCTAGTAAACTCCAACAACCAAATATGTATATTTAGTTCAGACTTAGAGACCAGTTGTATATTATTTCGACCTTAGAGTCGCGCGTTGTATTATTATGGGTTTCATGTTGTCTTTGAGTTTCCTTTCAGTTTTGATCCTTGCCCTTCGGCGTTGTATATTATATTGCTTGCGTGGTTGTGACCGTCGATTGACGAAGAGCTAGCTCCCGCTTGGGGATGCCTTTTATCATTCATGTATATATTATTCATGTTGTACTCCGTTCGGGGCCAGTATTTACAAAGGAAACTCTGCCGAAATTTTCAGAAAAGACTTGATGTTTTAAAAGCGCATAATTCGGCTTATGCTATTAAAACCACTTGCTTTTAAACAAGTTATCCTTCATTTATTATTTAAAATGGTTTTAGATTTCTGGGCTTTTGGCTTACTTGAATTAGATGGGGTCCTATAGACCCCATCTGATTCAAGTGCCAGTCACGTGCTATTTTGGGTCGTGACAAAGTTGGTATCAAAGCTCTAGGTTAACCTTGGTTCGAGTCTAAGTTTGACTATGCGGAGCCTAGAGCGTTTGTATATATTCGGAACTTAGGCTTGACCTTACGGAACTTATACTTAGTCGAGGGGGTATTATACCCGAACTTTCGTCGCATAGGTTGACCTTGGTTGATGGAGTAGGTGACTTAAGGAGAGTGACGTATCGTGTGTATGTTCCGCACATACTTACGATACGCTACTCTGCTTAGGGAACCTTAGGATGTACATTTCCTTGCACAGTATTATATTCATTCCTATGATCTATCCTCATCATTATTGGTTATGGTTTTGCTGCCACGATTACACGGGCAGAGAGAGCTATGGCTAGAGTTGCGGTCAGCATGAGCTCGTCACGAATGAGGACTGACCACGGCGTGATTCCAGGGACTTACGATTGCATAGAGGCGTCGTTTTATTGTGTTTTCGCGCCATGAGCGTTTGATGGATTGCTTTTACAAGATTTCTCAGACGTGCAGATTAGCACCAGAGGATCAGGCTACTGCTAGAGGCCAACCAGAATGTGATGACCGTCGATGCACCGATTATTTGATGATTGAGGCACTGTTCAGCGTACGGACGAATGATTCAGTTATTGATGCGACTTACAAGATATCGCCCCAGATGTTTGGAGCTATTGCCGCACGAGTTGTACTTAGAGATATGATAGGAGATCGCTAGTCACCCATGGAGGAAGGACTAGGACATGTGATTCATTGCCTACCCCGATGCGAGGTCATCAGATTGATTGATTCAAGCTAGAGACGACTTCACGCAGGTACGTTGAGTGTTGATAGAGGCGATCGAATGTCAGAAACCCATATTCCAAGTTTAAAGTATTCGGAAAGACATGCAAGCAATTCTATGGACCCTCTAGAAGAATGAAAACCCTAACTCGACATAATGACCATGTGAAAGCCTTTGAACCTTAGGGTTTGCGGCAGTTCCGTGGTGCCATTAGTGAGACTTGGGTTTGCCCTTCTACGGTTGGTCCACCGGTGCTGTGGTATGTACTCGATACTATTAAACTGTACCCAAGATGTTGATTTCTTGGGGGATTATAAGGTTTTGACGAATCGATCGAATGGTTCGACTTCATTCGGATGCTATGCTATGGGATGCATTTCTTGGGAGACTCCAGATACGAGTATAGCCGTTGGAGCACGGTCTATGCAGCCACGATAAGACGAGTCCGAAGCAGTCGACATTAGAGAAAAGTGGAGTAAGAGGTTCGTACGAGATCTTGATGAGAGGACGTTCCATTCCGCCGACATCAGAGATGTGACACACATACAGAGGCGTTATATATGGATATATCTTCCAGAAGGAGTCGCGATGAGGATGCAGCCGTTCCGAAACAAGAAATAGATTTAGTAAAGGATGATGACCTCCGGACAGTTCGGCAGAAACGGGATTGAGAGAGACCTCGACAGGACCTTTCTAGAATACTATACGAGAAGATTTGGACCCAGGATTGTTCATATTATGCACACCCAGCAGGCCAGAGTTCGGCATCGTCAACGAGATAGTTGGCCAGAGATCTTTAGAGGATGTGCCAGAGCGGGACTGTTTTCGTCGTCATTCCATATTTGGCCGTTGAGCCGAGGAGTTATGCACTTAGCAATCTGCAGTGAGAGACGGGAGCCTAAGGGCACCAGATGATAGGCCACGAACAGTAGGCAAGTAGATATCTTGCTCTGCTAGCATTGGATGCACCGACACCTTTTCGACTTTGAAGGAGGAAATTTCGACGACGGTATTTATGATTTGTGATTTGGTGATTCGATTATCATGTATCCGTCACCTTAGATTTTGGTATTTTGGGTGATCTATTCGCATGATTTAGTCTTGATGGCTGAGTTTCATGATATTTGTTTTCGTGCACCATGGTTACACCTACTGGGTATTCATATTTTGTGCATAGTTATTACCCTTGAGATATGCTTTATACACCGTTGTGTTAATTTATGATTTGTGCACAGTTATTGCACTTAATATCGTTTTTGTGCCTTAGTCGCATATGTTTATGATTTCATGGATTTCATACAATTGGGTTGATTTTGTGCATATGGTACGCACACGATTTGGTTGTTGCACTCGGTATACTTCATATATGCTTGCAGTGCATTGATACGTAGTTTGTGCACCACAGTTGCAGCTGACTTCGTTTTGATGTCATTTGAGATATTAATTATGATTTCATGCCTAGGGCATGCATATGATTTGACTTGTGCTTTCGGCATAGTTTTCATGCACTTTTTGTATTTGATTTGCTTTTGTGCACGCTGATGCACATGATTGTGAGATTATATACCACGGTATACCTGATTTGGATTTGGATTGAAATGTGCTGTATACCGTCGATTTCGATTGTGATACTCGATATTTGTTTTGTGCACCTTGTGCACCGGATTGAATTTTGCGTATGTTCGGCGCTTGATATTGATTTCGTGATTTCGTGCATATTGAATGCATATGATTTAAATTTTGTTCATGCAAGATGAATGCACCTGATTTGGATTTTCGTGTATGTTGGGCGCATGTTATAAGATGCGATTTTGGTGCACACCAGATGCACTAAATCGAGATTCTTCGTGCATATCAGATGCACCTGATATTGCTGTCAGGCACACTCGTTGCCTTTGACAGATGTTTCGTACACACCCGATACACATAGATGTTGTTTCTGTGCATATGTATAGCACATTCATGGGTTTCGATTTCCGTGCGCACCAGACGCACATAGCATTCATATGCACATTTTGGGATTGATTTCTTATGGAGCAGTACGTTTTTAGGATATTTGCTATTTGTTTTCGTACTGAGCAGGACTAGTCAGAGGACAGTACCTGGATATATTTTGCATACATTGATGTTAGCGAAGGGATTTCCAAAACGGGAGCTATAGTCTCAGTATTTACCTACGTGTCTCATATGACACGAAATGTTTAAAATAAGAAAACCCTTCTAAATTATTTTCAAAAACGGCGGGACGTATATATTTAACAAAGGATAAGTATATATATAGTTATTTTCTTAAAATAGACGCCCGCCACTGTGCAGTGTTGTGCGCATCGCACAACAACATGAAAGGTTTGGCATGCATTTCCTTCAGATGCTTACATGTATAGAATTGATGTTTACATGTATAGTTTTGATGTATATCATATTGGTTCGTATTGGATTTGACATTGGTGCCTTCACCATAACTCCGATGATTGCGAGATGCTTGACGGAGTTTTGATTTTTGGTTTATATATCCATTTTTCATGCGCATGCATTGCGCTACGATTTGTTTTATGTATTTATGATTTCGGAACCCCGACTACTTAGTCTTTTTACTGAAATGTCTTAGTATTTGAGGGGTTTAAATTCAAATTCGGGGACCGAATTTCTTTAAGGGGGAAGATTGTAACATTTCAGAAAAATAAAATATTATTTTTGGGAATTTTTATAATTAAATAATATTATATTAAATATTTTAATAAGGCGGTATAATTAAATACCGATAAATTGGGAAAAATTTGGAAAATTATGGGAATTACTGAATAGAGGGTGCTTTATGTGATTTATGCAAATTATGAAATTTTATGATTTATTATACACTAATTTAGTGCTAATCGTGATTAAATATCGCTAATCGCGCATTAAGCTTGTTTTGTGCAAAACATGCGCCGTGTCGTATTTTACACTTGTGTTACATTTTATAACCATGGTTTCGTTTGGGAATTATGTGTTGGTTTTAAAAATAAAATGGAAAAAGAAAAGAAAAGAAAAGAATAGAAAAGAATAGAATATGAAGCATGGGCAAGAGAGAGAGAGAGGTGAGGGTGAACCTTAGTCATAACACTTTGTCCCCCATCATCATTTTCATCTTTTTCTTCTCCCTCTTCAGCTCCATGGAAGCAACCCCTTCCCCCTCCACTTCAAACCCTCACTCCATCATCAAAAACACCCCAAAACCTCATCCCCACTTCATTAAAAATGCGCACAAGCCCTCTAGCTACTCTTTGGACCAAGAAAGCAAAGATTTTAGACACTTGGGGCAACTCAAAAATTTTCTTGAGTTACCAAATGAGGTAATCTCTGCACCAATAGTATAGTTTTTCTTTCAACTTAACACGTATGCATGTTTAGAAGTGATTTATTTCGGTTTAGTGGACTTGGAGAATTCTAAGTTAGGGTTTTGAGGAATTCTTGAGTTGTGAAGTGTAATTGAGGTTTAATAGTGATTACAAACCCGCCTAGTGCTAAAATACTAGACCAAACTTAGACTTAAACCCCAAATACGAACTTTTAAATTCTGCAGATATGGAAATTGTGATGAGAAAATTGAATCTGCTAACACTCGGGGACCTGAAAAATTATTTAGCAAAGACAGTGATACATGCAGGCAACCTAGGACCCCCTACTGAAACTCTAGCCCTATACCCAAAAACCAGGCCGCAGAAATAATCCTTCTGGCTGCAATTTGCGGCCAGACCTTGGCCAATGTGTCTCGTGTTTGTTTCATGGCTCCATCTCCAGTAAAATAGACCCTTTACATATGCAAAATTGGCTAATTTCAGTTAGGGTAAAATCTGGGATCATTTTCATGAGTTGCTGTTTTGATTTGGGGTTATATTTTCTGTATTTTGGATTCTGGATTTTAGTATTTGTGTTTTACCTCGATCACTTGACGTTTGTACGACGATATCGAGGGTTGTTTGGTGGTTTGAAAGGCGTAGTTCGTAGGTTTTAACTTATACGCTTTTAGCGTGTCATTTTGGTTTTGATTTGGATTTTAATGCGACACGATACGTTATGATGTGTAGGTACCCTACGAGGACTTCGAGACGACAAGCAAGCATGTAGTGACGTCGGCAATGGCAAGTGAAGAGCAAGGTGAGTAGATATATATCTACGGGGGAAGTCGGGTGGATGGCGTATAGCACCCCCGCAGTTTTGTAAAATAGAACGCGAATGCGTTATGATATATAGATATATACTTATATAGTTTATAAGATGTGTTTAATTAGCTAGAAATGCTTTAGAGGACTTGATTGGTAGTGTCTTTAGTTAGTTTACTAGTTGCGAACCCTAGAATAGGTTTATACCTACACGCACACACACACATGCTTACATTTTATTACCTGTGCGTATATGGGGATATGTATATACACACACACACACATGGGTATGGGACTATGTATATACATACACACACACACACATATATATATACATATACATGGATTATGAAGATAGTACATGATATTTGGAGATGGGTCGATGAGTTTGGGCTTAAGGCCATGAGATCGGTGATGTGACATGGTTCGTATTTGAGATACGACATGATATTTTTAACAGGTCCTTTAGGCGTGGTGTTTTCATACACACGCATGCATATACGTAGATCAGTACCCCTAGATCATGATATATGATAAAAAGGATACCAGATGAATAATGAGATAATGTGATATTGACCCGTACCCAGATTTGGGATGCCGTACGATGGATTTACCGTATGAGCTATATTGATGACTGATCCGCACTCTTGACTCGAGGATGTCATATTATATAGGGTATCGTATGGGATACTATTGAGGCGGGATCACCGACTATTATATATATAGATGTATCGACTCAGATTTAGGTGGTTTTTCCTTACCCTTTGATTAGTCTGTTAGTTTAGACCTGTAGTTACCTGTAGACTCGTTTATATTATTGCATATTCATTATTGTTGTGTTTATTATTCAGCTCCCGCATATTAGTGCTGTTCGCATCGCATTCACATGCTTATATTGTGTTTTCATATGCCATTATTGAGATCATGCTGTCAGGACACTAGCACCATTATCGATGATGCGTATGCTCTACGTACACTTGCTTGCCGGCTCACACACATCATCATCGGTAATTGCCATGTCACGTACACTTTAAGGAATATTATTTCATTGACATAGCCTGCTAGCTGATAGTTGTAATATGTTATCACTTTCATATGCTAGTTTAACTATTGCACTCATTGCATGATATCAGATGCATTCATATATTCATTGGTTATGCAGAATTTTGGGGTTTTATGCCGATATTCACTGTTTACTTACTCTTGATTTTTGGATTTCGGATTTTCATGAGATTTCGGGATTTGGGGGAAACCGCAAGAATATATACAAACTTCTCTCTCTCCCTCTTTTTAAAATGCAAGCTGCGGTTTTCTCGTGATGTATGAGTCGTCCACCATGAGTTTTCATGATAGTTGTTGGATTTCGAGACCTGATTCGAGGAGCCAGATGAACCGTCTGTGGGTATATGGTGGACCCGGTATGGTACCCGGGGTAAGAAGCTCGAGTTGCAGTCGATGAGCCCGACAGGGGCAGACTGCCTACTGGTGATTGTTTGGCGCGGCGGATATCCGGAGGATACCGTCCGTGGTCATGTGATTTGATGATATGGACCGATCCGGACTGACGGAGCCCGAGGTATTGAGACACTGTGATGTTGAGATATTGGGATTTATATTTTGTGTCGATGCTAGACACTGATTATGTTGATTCTATTGATGATACCTCGTGTTATATCAAAAATCTCACTAAAACAAGAAACAGTTTCTTCATTTACATGTTTTCTGTTTTCATTACTTTACATTCATACCTCATGATACATTGCTACCTGAGGCACTGACACGAGCACATGGGATTACACTTATGTAAGGATGTTTACCCTTGCCACCTTTTCATGCTTCAGACTTTATCATTTGAGGTTATATATATATTTATATTTTGATCGTATTGACCTAGGATTGAGCCATACATACGATTTCTGCTCGGTGATGTTTTCTACTCACAAGTTGGCAACTCACCCCCGTTGTGCCACAGTTTCTTGCAGGTTTTGCCGTACAGGTTTTGATACGGCTTTGCTGGCACACCGCTTCCTTCCGGGTGATTGCTTTGGTAGGTGGGTTCACTTGTATCGTGACCACCATTGTATTTATTTATATTTAGTTGTATCTAGTAAACTCCATCAACCAAGCATGTATATTTATTTCAGACTTAGAGACCAGTTGTATATTATTTCGACCTTAGAGTCGTGCGTTGTATTATTATGGGTTTCATGTTGTCTTTGAGTTTCCTTTCAGTTTTGATCTTCGCCCTTTGGCGCTGTATATTATATTGCTTGTGTGGTTGTGACCGTCGATTGACGAAGAGCTAGCTCCCGCTTGGGGATGCCTTTTATCATTCATGTATATATTATTTATGTTGTACCCCGTTCGGGGCTAGTATTTACAAAGAAAACTCTGCTGAAATTTTCAGAAAAGACTTGATGTTTTAAAAGCGCATAATTCGGCTTATGCTATTAAAACCACTTGCTTTTAAACCAGTTTTCCTTCATTTATTATTTAAAATGGTTTTAGATATATGGGCTTTTGGCTTACTTGAATTAGATGGGGTCCTATAGACCCCATCTGATTCAAGTGCCAGTCACGTGCTATTTTGGGCAGTGACAGTCACCTCAAGTTTAATAAAAAATATCTAGACTCAGCCAACTAAGGACTTGTCACGCTCAATAGGACAAAGGAAGATTGTGGGTATTCAGTCGTTTATCTAAACATGAATTTTGTAGTGCCTAGGTTAGACAAGTGAGGAGTTAATTTTAAAAGGCCCGTCTCACGGTGATTCATGAGCGGAACCCTTCTTACCTCACTTGTGCTTACCTGGCCACAACTGGCTGTGAAGAGGTGATTTGAGGGTTATCTCACAATTTGTCATTTTGGAACTGTTAGGAGCAGCTCTAGTTGACTTAGAGGACCCTAGTCTAGGTGTTGATTGTGCATTTGTGACTGTGCATTTGTGATTGTGTTTGTTGAACTGTCGTTTCATTTTCCCATTCTTTTGAAACAAGCACAAAGTCTCCATTTTTACCACCTTCACCCAGTTTTTCTCCACTTTCGTTTTCTTACCCTCACATTCTACGCTTTGATTACACTAAACTTGTTTAGTGTATGTCCGCTTAGACTAGGGACCCTGGTGCCCATTTAGTCCGCGTTTCGTTAGTCCCTACGGACTACGCGATCGACACCGCAGTCGAAACCCCTTCCACGCCTCTTTCACCCCTACCTTTGCCGGCCAACTCCGACATTGACCGGGATTTTGTTCATACATCTTCACCTTCACTATCACCAAATTCTTCTTCTGAGATGTCAGGATTTCCTCCTAACATCCCTTTACCTCCCCCGGGACTGATTCCACCTCATCTGGGTGCGAATAACCTGCAACCACCTCCTGTTGTAGCGCCACAGTGAATTGCGCTCCAGGATCGTTTCTATCCCACCCGCTCTGCACTTCCTACCTGTCTTTCACTTCCGCCGGCCAATGGGGATAATTTCGAAATTAAGCCCCACTTTATCAACATGTTGCCCAAATTTCATGGGCTGGAATCCGAAGATACCTATATCTTCATCAACAAGTTCCAGAACGTCTGTGCAATGATGAAGATGACCCAACAATCTGACGATGCTATACGGTTATGAGTCATTCCTTTCACTCTGTGTGACCTTGCTGAAAAGTGGCTGTATAGCACCGTATCGCATTCCATAACCAGTTGGGATGAGTTTTTAAAAGCGTTTCTTAAAAAATTCTACCCAAATCACAAGACCGCGAGGACTCGAAACGAAATCAACCAATTTTCCCAGCTTCCTACCGAACCTTTTTGGAAGTGTTTTGACTGATATAAAGACCTTCTTGTTCAGTGCCCTCATCACGGTATTGAGAGATGGCAACTTTGCCAAATCTTAGATGTAGGACTGAATCCAGCAACTAAGCAGTTGTTGGAAACCATTTGTCAGGGTCATTTCTTATCCAAATCCGACGAGGAAGCGTGGCAATTCTTCGATGATCTTGCGGAGCAAACGCTTCAATGGGAGAGCATCAAACCGAGCACTACTACTTCTTCTTCTTGTACTTCTTCCGGTCAGTCTAGGGTAGGCATTCATCAACTCAATATCTTAATTGCATGTAACATTTCAGAAAAATAAAATATTATTTTTGGGAATTTTTATAATTAAATAATAAATATATTGAATATTTTAATATTGCGGTATAATTAAATACCGATAAATGGGGAAAATTTGGAAAATTATAGAAATTACTAAAAGAGGGTGTTTTATGTGATTTATGCAAATTATAATATTTTATGATTCATTATACGCTATTTTAATGCTAATCGCGATTAAATATCGCTAATCGCGCATTAAGCTTGTTTTGTGCACATGACATGCACCGTGTCGTATTTTACACTTGTGTTACATTTTATAACCATGGTTTCATTTGGGATTTATGTGTTTGGTTTTAAAAATGAAATGAGAAGATAAGATAAAGAAAAGAAAACAAAAGAAAAGAATAGAATATAGAATCATAGGCAAGAGAGAGAGAGGTGAGGGTCAACCTTGGTCATGGCCCTTTGTTTCTTTCACTATCTTCATCTTTTTCTTCTCCCTCTTCAGCCCATGGCAGCACCCCTCCTCCACCTCCACTTCACACCTCAAAACACCACCAAAATCAACTCAAAACTTCATCTCACTTTCATTAAAAATGTGCACAAGCTCACAAGCTACACTTTGGACCAAGAAAGCAAGGATTTTGGACACTTGGGGCAACTCAAGAAAATTCTTGAGTTGCCAAATGAGGTATTCTCTCAACCATTAGCATAGTATTTCTATTGCTTTTACATCCATGTTTGATTAGAACCGATTTAGTGTCGTTTAGTGAGGTTTGAAAATTTCTAGTTAGGGTTTGAGGAATTCTTGAGTTGTGATGTGTAATTGAGGCTTATAGTGACCTTAAACCCCTGTAATGATTGTATTTTAGACCTAAACCTTAGACTAGAACCCCATTTAGCGAACTTAGAAATCCCTGATAGGCACGACCCAAAATATTAGCTCGTGACCAGCACTTGAATCACGCAACGTCTAAAGGCGTAACGGAATTCAAGTAAGCTGAAACCCAGAAATCTAAACCTTTTTGAAAAAATAAAGGAGGTGAGTTTTTGAAATAAAGGTATATGAAATCAAGTTTTCTTAATGCATAGAAAATGAACATGAATGATGCACGTGAAATTTACTAGTTTGAAAACATGTTTCGTCTTTTAAAAATTTCGGCAGCACCTCCTTTGTATATTTTGATCCAAAACTACAAATACATAGTAAGAATAATGGCATCCCCAAGAGGGAGCTAGCTCTTCGCCAAACGGCGGATCACAACCACGCAATACAGTATAAATAAATATACGACGCCCAACGGTGAAGCTTACCGCAAAAAGATAAAGAAATGAGCAAGATATAATCTCAAAAGTGAATATAAAACCCATCGCTCAAATCTCGCAACTACAAGTCTCACTGAGTCTCATCACTTATACAATTTACAACTTTTGATTGATGGAGTTAACTAGATACAATATGAAATATAGATACAAGAGTGGGAATGATACAAATATCCCACCTACCAATGCAAAACACCCGAATGCAACTGTGTGCCAGCGAAGCCGCTACTGATCCAAGCGGTCAACCTGCAAGAACTGTGGCACAACGGGGGTGAGTTGCCAACTCGTGAGTAGAAAAATATCAACAGATAGAAATCGAATAAACAACGACTCCTAGGTCAACTATATCATAAAGGTAATACTATGATATCTAGGGTGACCGGGTCTGTATATGTGCCAACAAGGTAGTCCATACCTATATGCATGTGGATAATATCCAACAGTAATAATCAATGCATGTATATGGATCTCGTCCAACCATAATCAAGGCATGTATGCATGTGGATCTCGTCCACCCAAAATCAATGTCTGCATGCACGCAAATATCATAAAGGGGTGTGCATGAAAGTATGAGGATATATATCAACGGTGTCCCTCCCGACACATCAAAATCATGGAACCTGAGTGCCTAGCATTGACACTCGAAAACATCATGAAAACCGTGTCCAGCATCGGCACGTAAATCCTCATATATCGGGCTCCGTCAGTCCGGATCGGGCCACGGGCTCCGTCAGTCCGGATCAGCCCATATCATCTCTCAACTCCGGTCGGTATCCTCCGGATATCCGCCGAGCCCAAATACTATCACCGGTAGGTAGTGGTCCCGCTGCCAGGCTCATCGCCTACTGCGCGACAGATCCGTTCTCGCCCTGGGGTACCATACCGGGTCCACCATGTACCCGCAATCGGCCTCATCCACCTCCTCGAATCGGGTTTCACATGTCGCTCTCAGAACCGAGAAAACATATGGTGGGCGCACTGAAATATCATATCAAGAGAAACTGGGTTTTTAAAACAACACATAATCTCTTTTGAAATATCCACGGTTCTCAAATCTAGAAATCTCATGAAAACAGCATATCTCAATGCGTAAAATAATAGAGCATGATGTATGCGACATATAAAAAGAAATGCGAGCATATCCGTGTATCATGCAACATGGAACAGTGATATATCATATTAAGGGAAAACCGCTCCTTTAAGGAATTCCAGTTCTTAAAATATGCCTTGCGGTTCCCAATATCTCCAAAGTCAAATGCAACATCGTATATAAGTGCACGGGTAACTATAGCAAGTAAATGATGTATAGAGTCATATCATGATGCAGCAATCCTACTGTGTAGTGACATGGCAATTATCGATGATGAAGTGTGTGAGCCGGCAAATCTGTGTACGTATAACATACGCATCATCGATAATGGTGTAAGTGTACTAACACAGGTATATGCAATGCAATGAAAATAATATGAATGCAGCATAAGGTAAATCATATGCAATGCTGGCGGGTATACATATCTAATATGATCGAGTCGGGGAATCTATCAACCGACATCTAGCCTCACAACCTCGCGTATGGTATAATCCATCGTATGGCAACCTCTGGTCAAGGGTAAGGACCAAGCATCAAATCAACTCGTCACGCATGGAAAATCATCGTACGGCGGCATTAAGCCAATAGGGATCCTATCATCCTATACGACAAATGAGGGTACGGCCTGAAATCACGTATGGCCTATCATCCATGATTCACAACATTCTATAAATATCTATATATGTATCAATATACCTATTTCCTAGGTCACATCCGCAATAATCTCACATTAGGGGGCCGACAGGGTATAAATCATCTCGATCGACTCACATCCGTATACCAACATATCATCAGATCATCGTATCCGTCTTATAATCTTTTCATCGCATTTATAACTCATATCAAGCCGAGTTTACCTAAACATTCTATCTCTACTATAAGTATAGGTATCTAATCTAACATACACACCCGAACCATACAATCAGACTTTAAAAGAAGCGAATCGTAGTTTTGAAAATAGGAGTTACGGTGTTTTACGGAAAAGATATCATTTGAAAATTCGTAACATCCCTCGAAGTATATGTTTAAAATACATACGATTCTTCGGTTTAGAAAAGGGTATGGTTCGGATGACGCCTCTACATTGACTATCTAGTCCTACAGTACCCTAAACGGCAATATCGACAAACGTCATCCTCGAATTCCGTCATCACATAATAGCCGTAACGTATCACTTCTAACTACCCTCTAGTTTCTAATATGGTTTCGTAGCTATCCTCATTGTAACCCTAGTTTCCTAATCTAGGTTTCCTAACCATATTCTATAATCAGTTTTCCATCAATACATTGCGGGGGTGCTATACGCCATCCACCCGACTTCCCCCGTGGATATAGATCCACTCACCTGGTCTTCGCTGGCTGAAATCGATAACGCCATGCTCCGTCGCCTCGGAATCCATGCGAAGGTACCTACAATAATCAACAGTCGCAATGCGCATTAAAATCGAATCCGGAAAACCGATATGGCGCACGGTGTGCTCATAGGTTAGAACCTACGGCCTATACGTGCGAAACAATCAACAACCCTTGTTGTCGATGTACCAACATCCAACAACCTAATAAAAATCCAAATATCAAGAAAGTGCATTTTAAATTACGAAAAACATAGCCTAAAACACACCAAAATGCTCCTAGATTTTCCCCAGGTGACAATTAGCCAATTTTGCATATAGGAGGGGTCTATTTTACCGACATAGGAGCTACAGACGAAGCAAGAACCAAAAATGAGGTACCCAGGCCGCAAATTGCGGCCCTGGGGATTAAATCTGCGGCCCAAAGGTTAGGGTTTGGTCTTGGGTCTCTATGGTAGCTTCCTGGGTGCCTGCATGTGCTACAGTGTTTGCAAAATTATTTTTAGAGGCTCTGGGTGTTAGCAGATTCCATTTTACATCCACAGAATTCACAATTCTTCCGATATCGGTTTCTAAATCCGTATTCAGGGTTTTTAGTCTCTGGTTTGAGTCTTAACTCTAACACTAGAGGGTTTGTGTGGCCTCTACTGAGCTTAATTACCCATCACCACTCTCAATTCCCATTAACCCTAACTAGGTTTTTCCTAAGTCCACAAAACCACTCGATATCGATTCAAATCTAACATGGGGGGTATAAGTAATGGAAACACTAAGTTTATGGTTCAGAAATTACCTTATTTGGCAACTCAAGAAAATTCTTGAGTTGCCCCAAGTGGCCAAAATCCTTACTTTCTTGGTCCAATGTGCTTCCCTTGAGCTTGTAAACGTTTTTGATGAAAAGGAGATGGGGTTTTGAGGTGATTTGAAGGGGTTAAAGATGGAGAAGTAGAGGGTGCTGCCTTGGGCTGAAGAAGGAAGGCAAATATGAAGGAGAATGATGGAGGAGAGAATGGCTTGGTCAAAGTAAACCCCCCCCATTTCTCTCTCTCACCCATACCTCTATTATTCAAATCTTTTCTCTTTTTCTTTTCTTTTCTTTTCCCTTCTCAAATAAATCATCAACCATGATAAAAACATGTAGGAAGCCATAGGAAAATATGTAACAAGTGTAGAAAAAGATACGGTGCATGTTTTGCCCAAATACGCTTAAAGCGCGATTAGCGATTTTTAAGCGCGATTAGCGCTAAATTAGCATATAATTAATCATAAAAACATTAAAAATGACATAATTCCATAAAACACCCTCTTTTAGAATTTTCCATAATTTTCCAAAATTTTTCCCAATTTATCGGTATTTAATTATACCAAATATTAAAATATTCAATATAATATTATTTAATTATAAAAATTCCTAAAAATAATATTTTATTTCTCTGAAGTGTTACACCGATATCGTATTTTGTGAAAATTATGTAGGGAAAATGAAATCTGCTAACACCCGGAGACCTGGAAAATTATTTAGCGATCACAGAGATACATGCAGGCAACCTAGGAGCCACCAATGAAACCCTAGCCCCAACACCCTCTCCATGGCCACAAATATATTCGTTTTGGCCGCAATTTGCTGTCAGACCTGGTTCATTTTGGTTTGTGCTTGTTCTGTAGCTCCATATCCAGTAAACTAGACCCTTTACATATACAAAATTGGCTAATTTCACATAGGGTAAAATCTGGGACTATTTCATAAGTTGCTGTTTTGACTCGGGTTATGTTTTACGTATTTGAATTCTGGATTTTTTGTAATTTGTATTCTATTCGATCACTTGACGTTTGTACGTCGAAATCGAGTGTTATTTGGTGGTTTTGAAAGCGTAGTCCATAGGTTCTAACCTATAGGCTTGTAGCGTGTCGATTTGGTTTTGAATTGGGTTTTAATGTAGCACGATATGTTATGATGTGTAGGTACCCCCACGAGTACTTCGATACAACAAGCAAGCGCGCGGCGACGTCGGCAACGGCAAGCGAAGAGCAAGGTGAGTAGATACACATCTACGGGGGAAGTCGGTGGATGGCATATAGCACCCCCGCAGTTCATAGTGTAGTTGATGATATGTTATATATTTACATATTTGTTGTTAATTTGGATGATAGTGTCGTGGTTGATTTCTTAGTCGCGAACCATAGAATATGTTTGCACACACGCACACACACCCTTGCATGCATTATTATTACTTGTGCGTATATGGGGATATGTATATATACACACACACACACACACACATAGGTATGGGACTAGGCATATATATATATATATATATATATATATATATACATGGATAATGAGGATAGTGGATGATATTTGGAGTTGAGTCGATGAGATTAGGCTTGATGCCGTGAGATCGGTGATGTGTTTTGATTCGTATTATGAGATACGACATGAGATTTTAGCTGGCCTTTAGGCCTGTGTTTTCATACACACATTTATTGCAGATGGTATCAGTTGTGCTAGGCTTAGATCAGTACCCCCAGTTCATAAGATATGATGATAATGGATACCAGATGAATAATGAGATGAATGTGATATTTGACCCGTACCCAGATTTGGGATGCCGTACGACGGATTTACGTATGAGTTATATATTGATGATAGATCCGCACTCTTGACTCGAGGATGTCATGTGGTATATTGTATCGTATGTGATACTATTGAGGCGGGATCACCGACTAATATATTTATATGTATCGACTCAGATTTAGGTGGCTTCCTTATCTTTTCGATTAGCCTGTTAGTTTAGTCCTATAGTTTACTTGTAGATGTTAGACTAGACTCGAGTCATACCTATTTCAAAAACTAACGAATCGTGAGTATTTTAAAGACAGGCCAAGGGATACTACGGATATTTTCAAAGGAAGTACTTTTTCATAAAAACACCATAGCCCTATTTTCTAAACACCACGATTCGTGCAACTTTCAAATACCAAAAACTGTATGACTCGTATATAGGATTGTATATTTCTTTATTGCTGCATTATTATTCATTTACCATTTATTCTGCTGCTCGCATTGTATTGCATGCTTATATGTTATTGATTCATATTCCATTGTGCATATGACATATAGTATACCTATATACCTACATGCTTATACATATGCCTTGACATACTTACATGCTAGTTACCCATATACGTATATGGTATTGTACCATTAGTGATAGGTATATACACATATGAGATATAGCTACATGTTCACCTTTATATGATGTGGTATGAATTTGGAGAATTTAGAAACCGCATGATATATTTTATAACTTGTTGCAGTTAAATAGCGATTTTTCCTTATATGCTCATATTACTGTTTCATGTTGCATATATTATATTCATGGATTTCGCATTGAGATATGGTTTTCATATAATGTTTTCTGGATTGTTTTACTCCTGCGTATAATATATGTATCAGTGGTATGGGACGCTGATAATATATGTATACCTATCATATATATATATCAGTGGTATGGGACGCTGATATATATATACACACACCTGCATCATATATCATCATGATGATATATGCAAATATACTTATTCATTATATATGTGGGCCTATATGGTCGATGAGAGGGGCCTATGTGATTGGGGCCTATGTGCTCGATGTGAGTGGCCTATATGGTCGATGAGAGGGGCCTATGTGATCGGGGCCTATGTGTAGGACTACGGTAGCGCCCCGGCCGTCTTTCCGAGGCCAAAATTCGGAAACGAAAAATTTTCTTGATTTTAAACCGGCACTACCGCATCCTGAAACACGGATCGTAACCATTAACCTAATACTAGCTAACAAAAGAAAGGGTAGAGAGCTATACCGAGCGATCCGTGTCCTTCGGTCTTCGGCCTTCGTCCCGATCTCCTCGCGGAATCTCCGGTCTTCACCTCCTCGTCGTAAAGGGCACCACATCGCCGGGTTCTTTTACGGGCTCCCACCTCTGGACCGAAGCAACTCGTGCATGAAGTTGGCGAGCCGACGTGCCCAAGGGTGCTGTAGGATAAGTGTAGAATGCTTTGTCTCTATGGGGTGATTGAAGTTGCCATTTTAGATTGGAGGAGAAAAGAACTTTGGAGAGAGGTTAAAGAATTTAGATGCAAGCAAAATGAGATCAAAAATTTTCCCACCACCACAAAATGAATCTCTCCCTCTCTCAAAAGTGGCCGGCCACTACTTGTGATGGGAGGAAAAATGAAGGCAAAAAGCAAGAGAAGAAATTTGATGATAACAAGAAAAAGATGTCACCTCATATCTTATCCAAAGTCTTTTACAAATCCCTTCACATTAATGCACACCATGTGAAGAAAAAGGAAAGATGCTATCATAATCTTTCCATTTACAAATAAACCCCCTCCACATAACTAATTTGCACACTTGCAAATAACCCCCTCCATCGGAAAAATCCGGCCGTGAAGAAACAAAGGAAAACTGGCCGAATCGGAATGCAAACTGGCAATTTCAGAAAACTGATCCCGTAATAAATTACAGAAAAACCCCGCGACTGTATATACATACCCGCATTTGTATTCCCACTGAATACAAATGCAAATGAGACAAAATCTACACAGTACAATACTAGGATCCGGCTTAAACCAAAGCCCGCTAGTATTATCCGTCCGAACTTGATCCGTGCAATACCGCACGCATAAGATCGAACCCTGCCATATCTCCATACGGCCTCTACAGCGTTTCACCCGAAACTTGAGAAAACGGTCTGTGGGGAACTCTAAAGACTCGTCAATACTTTGGTTGTGGATTTAACCACTAGCACGTCAGAGGTATTAGCCATACGTAACGGGCTATCAGGAATTGACCAAAAGGGACGTCTGTGAGCGAACTCATGCTGACACCCTACCGAGCCTGTCAGTGACAATATCCGTACAGTCCGGTCCGTTCGTCTATGAGTATCGTATGGCGGGCCTAGGGGGTTGGTAAAAGTCAGACCCCCAAAAGCGGTACAAGTCGTGTCGGAGTGTAGCCCAGAACACCCTGAGATACTACAGGAATACCTACCAGTAAATCTCCTGCCTCGGCCGAGGGCTTTATGTAATGGCTCTCCTAGACACAGCGCGACCTCACCCCCAATACCGGGAGAGACGAACCCCTACAGATCCGCTCACTGCCTCCATGTGGCTCGGGACTGAACCCAACTAAAACCTGTTTCCACGACTTCTTTGAGCCGTGGTAGGGTAGTAATCAAAGCACAGTAGGAACTCACACGAGACAAATGACGATCTCAGGTCGATGAATTAACCTGTACACATGTCATCAGGGAACTGCTATCTGACGTCAGGTATAAGACCAACTAGCATGTTCCCGGCGAGTCCTGTCCGGTGTACTCATAACCCAATGAGCACCTGTATACATCTTAGGTGAACCAACTGACACCAATGGCTTGTGAGACCGGCCACCGCCCCTCGTCGGGGTATCGACTGTATACACTAGTCTACTCTGGAGTATCGATGCCCTGTCTCGAAAACTCGCACGACTAGGGACCTTTTAAGGATGTGCTTACAGACCCCAGCTCCCACCTATATGATCGCCATCATACTGCTGGCAGTCAAGCAAGAATCCTAAGGGCTCTATCAACGTGCAATAGTGACCTGTAAGGTCACCTAAAGCAGTACACGATGATAAAGATAAACCAGATAGCATACTATCATCTTGAGTAAGACTGTCCTACCGGTATAGGTCCTCACTCAAACATTGCAATCACGTGCCTGTGATCCAATAATTGACTCTGAGGGCACTATCTCCAACAATCTCCCACTTGCACTCGAGGCTAATTATTGCGATGTCGCATACTCACAGCCTGTGTGACACCGAACACCCAACTCCTCTACTAATCAGTCTCACAAAACCCATTTGCGGAACTAATGCGTTCAAGGAATAGCCTCAGTGAGTAGATCCGCTCAAATGTTTCTTTCTATGTCTCTCTTTTTCTCAAGTTCGTGGAGAAAGCCATCTCCCGAAATGAGTAATACCTGTCTTAGAGTATGTCTGGATATCTGACGGGACCTAGTTCATAAATGAACTCCAAATCCAAACTTCTCAGACTGTATCGTCAACCGAACTTAATCAGTATCCTGTGCCATGCCACCCTCAGTATCCACCTGGACCACCTATCCAAACTACTGTCTCTCGTCAGAGGGAAAACTATAACTGTTACAGTCACTCTGTCATCCAGGTCACCCTGGAAGCCTGGAGTGATAACTGTCTCCCGAAGGAGGATGCCGTTATTATATCCCTAGAACATCCACTTATGTTCTAAAACATCTTCCAATCGTTTCTCCAGGACTGGATTAATATCCTATCTGGAGAAACCACAGTGTGACAACCAAAGTATAACCGACCGTAGTATAGGAATTTCACTTCCTACTCTGTGTATGTCATCCAAATACCAGGACATTACACCCTACTAACTTCTTAACAGATCCATCCCCTATTCTGATGAAGTCAAACCTATGACTGTGACATCAGACATAGATGATCTATCTCCGCTATATCTGCTTTAGTCTATAAATAGACATAAGCCACTTATCCACTATGCTTCCGCTGCTCCCACTGACTACGACAACCCTCTGGCAGAGTCATATATACGTACACTTCTAAAGCTAGTTTAGAACGACGCTATACTCATCCTCCTGCCTGGTCTCACAGTCTGGAACAACAGCAATAGCAAGTTTGGGTAAACAAGAACCTCACTGTCACCGTCCTTGAGCATACCAAAGTACCTCTCGAGTGCCTGAGGTTACCCACCATATCTGCGGAGTGGCCAATAGAAAGTCAAACCAGATTGAATCTTTAGGTTCTTATCAAATTTTCAATAATTGTTTGCGGTTCTGGAATCACTTCCAGTTCTACCATACTCCCACTGCTGTTTTCTGAAAAAAAATCCATTTTTTATTAAAACTGTGGCGAGTCAAGAACAATATCACTATTGATCTTCCAGATGGTAGAAAATCAACCCTTGTCATAGCCCGGGTCAACCCACAAACAGCCATTACAGAAACATGCCTTGAGTTATACAGAGTCTGGTTTTAAGCAAAAGCTGGACAACTCCTCGTACCTTAACATCGTCAAGATACGAACTGTTCTATATCCAATACAGAAACAGAGGCACTGATTTAATTGAACCATATTCAAATCATGCAGCTGTCTCCAGTGCATGTCAACTAAATGGAAAGAGGCCGATCAACATTACTCAACTTAGGAGTGCTTCCAATTATGAGTAACCTGAAAGAGAAGCAAGTTCTCTTAATCATTACTATTAACTGAATACCATACACAAGTATCTACATCTTCGATCACCTTGAAGAATCCTGATACTTGCAATACTTGGTTCTCTACTTTATTCATATACCTATAACTTCTCAAAACTTGGACCTTGCATTTGTACGAAACACATGTCTAAGAACTAGAGAAGTCACAAGTAAACCGAATATAGTACGAGGACCAACCCCTCTGTCCTAATGAACACTGGACAACATACAATACTCTGTATAAGTCTCTTGAGTCTTATAACTCAATCGCTGTGTGTCGTAGGTTGAAAACTGTACTTATGGTTAAGAAGAATTACACCGCTGTTTAATGCTCCTTACCTAACCATCCACTGATATAGGTAAATGTCACGGACATAATTTCAAGAAGGTATATCTCACTCTATAAAAAATAGACGTACAGATATATCAATTTGAAATTGGTGCATAACAACGGATATTCAAAATCAAATATTTGCCGTCCAGCAAACAACCCAGGTGACTTCCTCAAATATCACCAATTACAATGAATCCTGATATAATGAGGATAATTACCCAATTCCCAATGACTTACTCCCACTCATCATCTGTAAAACCATATAGATGTGAGAATCATACCTGGTAAATACATACCCTGGAGCAAGTGTCTAATTGGGAAATCAATTTTCTTTTAACAGTACACAGTGAAACTGAAACATTGAAAATGTTTCGAAGGGGTATCCTGGTATTCCTAGTAATGCCTCTTCGATTATCCAGATTCACAACTGTAACCGTATATTTCTATGCCACATCTCCACATCCCTTCATATGTCTTTAGTCATTACCTTCTGTACACCCTCTTAGGCTAAATGGTTTTCTTCCTTCCCTACCATTCGGCACCAGCCTATGGTCTGGAAGAAGACTATCCAATTAGCATATCCTAATCCTAGGAGCACTCGCAATGCGAGAGAAGGTGAAGATAAAAGACAACCGAATAAACCTTATTCCTATTTCTCCTGAACCAGAATCCATCCCCGAACTGGAACGAGTTCCTTTCGAGTTCGTATATAACCATACGATGGAGTATCCAATAAATTGTGGATCTTCGTAGTGATACGGAGTGTCCTGGAGAAATACAAATGTGATGTAGGATTGGCGAAGAAATACTTGGTTTGGTCGTGAATAGTAGTCGTAATTTACTTTGCCCTCTTACTAATCCCTTTATTTGTCTTTACATAATACCTTCTGTATACCATTGTTAGGCTAATTGGTTTTCTTCATTCCCTACCGGTCGGCACCTTCCTATGGTTTGGAAGAAGACTATCCAATTTGCGTAATAGGTGTACTGTCCCCTAATCCAAGAAGCACTCGCAACCTGAGAGAAGGTAAAAGGAAAAGACAACAGAATAGTCCTATCCGTTTTCTCCAGAACCAGAAACCATCCTCGAATAAATTCCTTCGAGTTCGTATATAACCATACGATGGTTTTATCCAATGGAAGTGGACGTTCGTAGTAATACGGGGTGTCCTAGAGAAAAAGGGTAAAAGTAGGAGTGGCAATGAGGTATGCAACTCTGACAATCCAAAAGCCAGTGTTTAAGAAGGTTCGGTTAATCTTGGTCACTGAGTTATAGTCAAGGGTCGGGTCATGGTCGCTGCCAAATAGAGAGAGAGAAAAGAAACACTCAGCGTGCACTCTAACCTAGATCAGAATGGTTATCACTTTATCTAATCAGGAAACCTCCCACTGTAACGTCAAATTCTTCTCCAAACCTGAAAGAAGAATTAGTCGGGATCACCCGAGGAGTAAAACAACTCATCAGTGGGAATCGGGATCCAACTATCATCGCATGATAATGTGACGGAATCCACTCACGTTATCACACTCCAGAAGGTATGCGCATATCTGGCAAGTTTCAGTTTCTTTAGAAACTCCCGATGTGTTTACTCCAAGCGGCTTATGACCTTGACTAGGTCAACAAACCATAAACCGCCAGTCAAGTTCAACCCATCATTATTCTGGATTGCATTAAACCCACCCGTACGTGCCCTTGACTAGGTCAACAAGGCCACACGACTGTCTTAACCAATCTCATTTATGCAACAAACAAGCACCATTTAGCTACCGAACACTATGTCTTGACTAGGTCAACAAACGCAACACGAATACTAAATAATACCCGTAAGAAATGACAGAGGGCTACGGCTGGTTTTTGGCGAAAAATCTTTAACGTAATGAACATGATATCGTTGAAGGAACTGCATAACTTTTTATAAAAATATAGTGGCGAAAACCTTTGCTAAAGAGGTCACTCCCGGTGAAGGGATCTCGGCTCTTTCCCCGTAGAATGAGGTGCAGGATATTCTAACTGAATACCACGATGCAAAGCAAAAGAAAATCGGCTATAGTGAAGTTATTACCCTGACGCAAACTTCTGTCCAAGGGGTCACTCCCGGTGAAGGGATCTCGGCCCTTGCCTCGTCGACTGAGGTGCTGGATATTCATAACCGAATACCACTGTGCAAAACAAAAGAGAACGTCCCTGCAATAACAGCTTTTTGAAAAATTGTTCCAACAACATCAGAATAGGTTTGTTTAGCTTGCATTGATCCGAATCAACGCAGTTCTATCAATTGATCACACAACAAAAGAACGAAAATACGATGTACGTATATGCCATCCGCATTCGCCACTGGGTCTCGTCATCACCCGTTAGGTTACTTAACTAACGACAGAGCGGGGACTGGACTAGCGCGGATACAAAACATATACAACATCTACTAGTATATATATATCAATATATAATATTCGCTCAAGGCGTGATAAAATGCAACATCACAGAAATGTAACCAGTATCACAGAACAATACAGATATCTGGGATCCCCAGGTTTCATAGTGCCGCTACTGAAACCCGACGTTCCCCTGGTCGTGTGATAGCCTGTGCAATGAAATCCTAGACCCCTACGGGCGCGGCAAGTTACCCGCCAAAACGTGAAGCGAGGCAGCCCCCTTCAACAACGTGAATGGACCACCCAGCACTTCACGGAATCCGGTAACTTGGGCACTCCTCCTAGGTCAACCTGTACCCCCTACGAGTGCGGCGAACAGCCTGCCAATTCTAGAGTAAAGCACCCTCCGTCTCAACGCCATGAGATGCGGGCCCGTTGCCTTCTAGAATCCGGCTATCCGTGCACCCCACCGCGGGGTAATCCTAGTACAGAAAGCAAAATTATACAACGGGTACATCGACCTCAGCCCGGTCATGCCCCAAAAGAATAATATACAAACAGGCAGTGACAGCAGTCCACATGTCGGACGCTCGCCCCGCAATATCAAATGTACACATAAAATGAAACTGTACTACCATTGCATCCAGGCTATCCCCCACGACCAATCCGCAACATCACAGCACAACATAGAATATCAACGTGAATGTCACGTTCACAAATCCGTCTAAAAGGGCTATAGCAGTTAGACAGGATTTACCGATCAAATGACATTCACGGTCGCAGATATAATGTAAATACTGTGAACTATCATGTTTAAAATTTTTCGATCGACTAAATTTCCCGAAGTGGGCCCCAAGCACAACTGTAGCACTCAAAATAAATCTGGGCCCAAAAGGAATATACCAAAATCCCTATTTCCATGTCAGAGAGCCACTGTAAAAATTTGGTGCAGTTTGGCCACAGAACGGCGGCAGATCCGCGGCCAAAACGTGGTTTTGGCCGCTGATCCACCGCGCTACAGTAACATCAGTCTACCAAATTTTCACAGAATTTATAAAAAACCCTGCACGTAATTTTCCAATGTACCAAATAAATTTTAGAGCACAGAAAAATTCGACAGAAAGTACGACATGGAAACGCGGTTTTTGGAAAATCTGTTCGATCGAACTTGTAAACATGTTAGAGCAAGCTAGACTAGGTTAATGGCGTGGCTCTGATACCATGTAGGACTACGGTAGCTCCCCGGCCGTCTTTCCGAGGCCAAAATGCAGAAACGAAAAATTTTCTTGACTTTAAACCGGCACTACCACATCCTAAAACCCGGATCGTAACCATTAAACTAATACTAGCTAACAAAAGAAAGGGTAGAGAGCTATACCGAGCGATCTGTGTCCTTCGGTCTTCGGCCTCCGTCCCGATCTCCTCTCGGAATCTCCGGTCTTCACCTCCTCGTCGGAAAGGGCACCACATCGCCGGGTTCTTTTACGGGCTCCCACCTCTGGACCGAGGCAACTCGGGCACGAAGTTGGCGAGCCTATGTGCCCAAGGGTGCTGTAGGATAAGAGTAGAATGCTTTGTCTCTATGGGGTGATTGAAGTTGCCATTTTAGATTGGAGGAGAAAAGAACTTTGGAGAGGGGTTAAAGAATTTAGATGCAAGCAAAATGAGATCAACAATTTTCCTACCACCACAAAATGAATCTCTCCCTCTCTCAAAAGTGGCCGACCTCTACTTGTGATGGGAGGAAAAATGAAGGCAAAAAGCAAGAGAAGAAATTTGATGATAACAAGAAAAAGATGTCACCTCATATCTTATCCAAAGTCTTTTACAAATCCCTTCACATTAATGCACACCATGTGAAGAAAAAGGAAAGATGCTATCATAATCTTTCCATTTACAAATAAACCCCCTCCACATAACTAATTTGCACACTTGCAAATAACCCCCTCCATCGGAAAAATCCGGCCGTGAAGGAACAAAGAAAAACAGGCCGAAACGGAATGCAAACTGGCAACTCCAGAAAACTAATCCCGTAATAAATTACAGGAAAACCCCGCGACTGTATATACATACCTGCATTTGTATTCCCACTGAATACAAATGCAAATGAGACAAAATCTACATAGTACAATACTAGGATCCGGCTTCAACCAAAGCCCGCTAGTATTATCCGTCCGATCTTGATCCGTGCAATACCACACGCACAAGATCGAACCCTGCCATATCTCCATATGGCCTCTACAGCGTTTCGCCCGAAACTTGAGAAAACATTCTATGGAGGACTCTAAAGACTCGTCAATACTTTGGTTGTGGATTTAACCACTAGCACGTCAGAGGTATTAGCTATACGTAACGGGCTACCAGGTATTGACCAAAAGGGACGTCTGTGAGCGAACTCATGCTGACACCCTACTGAGCCTGTCAGTGACAATATCCGTACAGTCCGGTCCGTTCGTCTATGAGTATCGCATGGCGGGCCTAGGGGGTTGGTAAAAGTCAGACCCCCAAAAGCGGTACAAGTCGTGTCGGAGTGTAGCCCAGAACACCCTGAGATACTACTGGAATACCTACCAGTAAATCTCCTGCCTCGGCCGAAGGCTTTGTGTAATGGCTCTCCTAGACACAGCGCGACCTCACCCCCAATACCGGGAGAGACGAACCCCTGCAGATCCGCTCACTGCCTCCATGTGGCTCGGGACTGTACCTAACTAAAACCTGTTTGCATGACTCCTTTGAGCCGTGGTAGGGTAGTAATAAAAGCACATTGGGAACTCACACGAGACAAATGATGATCTCAGGTCGATGAACTAACCTGTACACATGTCACCAGGGAACTGCTATCTGACGTCAGGTATAAGACCAACTAGCATGTTCCCGGCGAGTCTTGTCCGGTGTACTCATAACCCAATGAGCACCTATATACATCTTAGGTGAACCAACTGATACCAGTGGCTTATGAGACCGTCCACCGCCCCTCGTCGGGGTCTCGACTGTATACACTAGTCTACTCTGGAGTATCGATGCCCTGTCTCGAAAACTCCCACGACTAGGGACCTTTTAAGGATGTGCTTGCAGACCCCAGCTCCCACGTATATGATCGCCATCATACTGCTGGCAGTCAAGCAAGAATCCTAAGGGCTCTATCAACGTGCAATAGTGACTTGTAAGGTCATCTAAAACAGTACACGATGATAAAGATAAACCAGATAGCATACTATCATCTTGAGTAAGACTGTCCTATCGGTATAGGTCCTCACTCAAACATTGCAATCACGTGCCTGTGATCCAATATTGACTCTGAGGGCACTATCTCTAACACTATGTGCTCGATGTGAGGGGCCTATATGGTCGATGAGAGGGGCCTATGTGCTCGGGGCCTATGTGCTCGATGTGAGGGACCTATATGGTCGATGAGAGGGGCCTATGTGCTCGATATTGGATATTGGATATATGAGATTTATTTGATATTGGGATATTGAGATATATATTTTGTGTCGATACTTGACACTGGTTTTTTGATGATTTCATTGATGATATTTGAAGGTTTATTCAAAAATCTCACTATATTAAGAAAATAGTTTTCTCATTCATGATGTCTTCTGTTTTCATTTTTCCGCATTCATACCTCATATTTACGATATTTTGCTGCCTGAGACACTGACACGAGCACATGGGATTACACTTATGTTTAGATGTTTATCCTTGCCTTTTTTTGCTTCAGACTTTAGCATATTGAGGATATATATATTACTGATCGTTTGACTTAGGATTTAGTCATACATACGATTTCTGCTCTATGATGTTTTCTACTCACGAGTTGGCAACTCACCCCCGTTGTGCCACAGTTTCTTGCAGGTTTTGCCGTACAGGTTTCATTGTGGCTTTCTGGCACACTGCTCCCATTCCGGGTGATTGCTTTGGTAAGTGGGTTCACTCGCATCGTGACCACCATTGTACTTATTTATTTTCAGTTGTATCTAGAAAAATTCCATTTACCAAACTTGTACATTTATTCAGACTTATAGACCAGTTGTATATTATTTGGACCTTAGAGTCGCGCGTTGTATTATTATGGGTTTTCTTTATGTTTGGAGTTTCCTTTTGAGTTTTTGATCCTCGCCCTTCGGCGTTGTATATTCTATTGCTTGCGTGGTTGTGACGTCAATTAACGAAGAGCTAGCTCCCTCTTGGGGATGCCTTTACTCATATTATGCTTGTTGTACCCTTTTGGGGCCAGTATTTACAAAGGAAACTCTGCCGAAATTTTCAGAAAAGACTTGAGATTTTAAAAATGCATATTCGGCTTATGTTATTTAAAACCACTTGCTTTCAAACATGTTTTCTTCACTTCTTTCTTAAAATGGTTTAGATTTCTGGGATTTTTGGCTTACTTGAATTAGATAGGGTCCTATAGACTTCATATGATTCAAGTGCCAGTCACGTGCCATTTCGGGTCGTGACATTGTAATGAAGGCAGAAATGGCTGCAATCACGCAAAAACTGGAAGCAATTGAGAGCAAATTCTCATCTCCTTCTCCTGCCCCTGCTCTTCCCCCTCATACCATTTGCACTTGTTGTTCTGATCCATCCCATTTGACCGAAGAGTGTCCTTACAACCCGCTGCTCAAGGACAAGATCAGGTCAATGCTGCATTTCAGCAAAGACCAAGAAATGATCCATACTCTTCCACTTACAATCCCGGCTGGAGGAACCACCCCAATTTCTCCTGGAATTAGAACCAGCATCAATTCCAAGGCCACAACAATCTCCAGAGGCCCTCTCCTCCGCAACAACAAGCTCAGCAACAAACTCAACATCAATTTCAGCAGCCCTTCCAACCCCAACCTTTTCAAAATCAGACGAACAATTTTGCACCCAACAATTCTTTTCCTCAAAACAACTTTGTTCCGTCAAACAACGATAAGGTTTCCTCACTAGAACGGAGTCTGGATGCATTTGTAAAGCAATCGACTCAATCCACCGCCAAAATCCAGTCTTCTATTCAGTCTTTGGTGCAACACACCGCTGCACATGGGAAAAGCATAAAGACCATTGAAGCCTAGATTGCATAGCTGAATGCGGCGTTAAGCGAGCGAGAGAAGGGGAAGCTTCCATCTCAACCACTCCCGAATCCTGGTCACCCACATAATGTACATGTTGCTCTAGAACAACAGAACTATAATGTGAGTGTCGTGACTACGTTGAGATCTGGAAGGATGCTGCACAACAACATTGACACACGGATAGATGACGACACCCCGGCCGCTTCTTCTTCTTCGTCTTTTGAGCCTATTCTCCATTTTTCAAAAGGCTCTTCTTCTTCCGCTACTCCGAACGGACCCACATCTCACTCCACGAAGACTCCAGCTCTGGGATCCGTTCCAACTCCACAATCTCCTCCACAAGCATTGGACTCAACCAATTTAAAAAACGTTCCATTTCCAAACCGGTTGAGGTCGAATAAACAAAATC
This sequence comes from Agapanthus africanus, assembly GCA_030015575.1. Lineage (NCBI taxonomy): Eukaryota > Viridiplantae > Streptophyta > Magnoliopsida > Asparagales > Amaryllidaceae > Agapanthus > Agapanthus africanus. Next base: position 422,087,791 of record CM057345.1, on the reverse strand, counting down.
CACAAATGGAGAAGATTCTGGAGTTGTTTAAACAGGTTAACATCAACATTCCCCTTTTAGATACAGTCCAACAAGTCTCTTTCTATGCCAAAATCTAGAAAGACTTGTGCACTAAAAAGAGGAAATTTCAGGTACCCAAGAAAGTTTTCTTAGCTAGTGTCGTGAGTGATGCTCTTACCCAATTTTTACCTCAAAAATGGAAGGACCATGGCTGTCATACGATTTTAATCACCATTGGGGATAAGAACATCAACCGCATACTTTTGGATCTTGGTGCCAGTGTTAACCTGCTTCTGTACTCAGTATATGAACAACTAGGTGTAGGAGAGCTAAAACCCACACATTGTACTCTCCAAATGGCCGACCGATCTATCACCCATCCTAGGGGTGAGTTAGAGGATGTGTTAATAAAGGTAGGGGACTTCATATTCCTCGTTGACTTCATTATTTTAGACACACAACCTGTAGCTAACCCCCGGAATCAAATTCCGGTGATACTCGATCGTCCATTCCTTGCAACCTCAAATGCTGTGATCAATTGTCGAAATGGTTCGATGAACCTATCTTTTGGAAACATGACAATTGAACTCAACATTTTTAGGTTGGGGAATCAGCCCTCTGAACCTAATGCTCATATACTAGACGTTTGCTCGATCCAGGAGATCACCTCAGAAGACTGTGAATTCGATGAGTTTTTGTTAGATCACAGCAATCTTGACGCCACTAGTGCGTTCCTCTTCGAACCTGTTGATGCTTCTGTGCCTGAAAATGACTACGAGTGTTTCACTTTCTCGAACGATCTTGGCCAGTCACCCCCCGAGTTTGAATCCTTTGAATTTCTGGATGAGTTAGCTGACCATCCAACTCGGTCGCTTACACTCATTTTGAATCTCTGCTGGAATCCTTTGAGTTCGAGACCTTTTCACCAATTTTGCCTTCAATCGTTTCGCCTCTAATGCTCGAACTCAAGACATTGCCATCTTACCTTAAGTACGCTTACTTAGGTGAGAACGAGACCCTCCCTGTTATCATCTCGGCTTCTCTAGCTCCAGAGCAAGAGAAAGCCCTTCTTACGATCTTGCACAGCAATAGGCAAGCTTTTGGCTGGTCGATGGTGGACATCAAGGGGATTAGTCCCCTGATCATTGAACATCACATTCATCTGATGGATGATGCCAAACCAGCCAGGGATTCACAAAGGCGGCTCAACCCAGTCATGAAGGAGGCTGTAAAGAAGGTGATCGTAAAGTGTCTGGATAGTGGTATCATTTACCCTATCTCTGATAGCCAGTGGGTTAGCCCCATTCATCTTGTCCCCAAGAAGTCAGGCATAACGGTCATAACCAATGAGGCGAATGAGTTAATCCCTACTCGCACCCAGACTGGATGGCGAGTATGCATCGATTATAGAAAACTCAACGCCGCAACGCGGAAAGACCACTTTTCGCTACCTTTCATTGACCAAATGCTTGAACGATTGGCTGGACATGAGTACTACTGCTTTCTGGATGGCTACTCCGGCTATAATCAGATTCCCATCGCTGAAAAAGACCAGGACAAGACCACATTCACCTGTCCATTCGGCACATTTGCATATCGCCGTATGCCCTTTGGGTTATGCAATGCGCCCGCTACCTTCCAACGGTGTATGATGGGAATCTTTTCAGACATGGTGGAAAAATTCTTGGAGATCTTCATGGATAATTTCTCCATTTTCGGCGATTCCATTTGTTAGATATATGTATGCCCTAGAGGCCATTACTGTACATACGTTGTATATTGTAATGGATGCTTGGACATATATAGGGAGGATTTTCTTGCTCGACATGATAGTAAGCTATCTGGTTGTACTTTATCTTAACATGTACTCTGATTGTCTCTATATTACATGTTGATAAAGCCCTTAGGGTATGTACTCGACTACAGGGACTATGATGAGATCATACTAGTGGGGCCACGGTAGTCGACGAGTACATCCTATAACTGTTCCTAGTCGAGGGTGTATCGAGATGGGGCATCGATACACCAGAGTAGACTAGCGCATACGCATCTTGACCCATATGATGGGCGATGGATGATCCCATATCCATCGGTGTTTGACATAAAGGATGGTGTACGGGTGCTCAGTGGAGACTGGGTATACTGGACGGACTCGCCGAGAACTCCGAGATGGTATTATACCTCACGTCAGATGGCAGTTCTCCGGTGACACTGGTACAGAGTAGTCTGTTGACCCGAGATCGTCATAGAGTCTTGTGTGATTCCCACTGTGCTTTGATTTCCATCATACCACGTCCAAGAGGGCATGCAAAAAGGTGGCTTTTGGGTACAGTCCCGAATCACATGGAGGCAATGAGCGATAGGAGGGGATTCGCCTCTCCCGGTATAGGGAGTTGATGTTGTGCTGTGTTCGACTGGCTATAACTGGAAATCCCTAGCCAGGGTTGCTGAGATTTACTGGTAAGTGTTATCAGTAGTTTCTCGAACTATTATAGACCTCATATCGACACGACTTATCAAGCTACTGGGGTCTGACGTTTACCACCCCTAGGAGAGATATGCGACATATCAGACGACGAGACCGGACTGTACGAGAGTGTTACTGATTGGATTCGCAGTAGAATGTACATGCTTGCTTGTTGATCTTCTGATTGCTCAATACCTGGGTGGCTGTTACGGTTAGCTGACCGCTTGCAGCTTGTAGGTGTTTGATATGATCATCACCTACTGTCGGCGTATTGACGATTCTTTAGAGTCCTACACAGAGCTTTCTTGACTCAGGCAAAACGGAGTAGGAGCACATATGTGATATGTGCAGGACCGAGGATAATGCGATATGAGATACCGTATTATATTCTCGCGATATTTGATATCAGCCGGATCATCGGATCAAGTGTTGATTCGATGAATCGGTAAATGATATATTAGTCGGTTATATGCGATATAGCCGGATTGTCGGATCAAGTGTTGATTCGATAATTTAATGTATAATAATATATATGATATATTAAATTACATTAACTAATATTAGCTCGCTAAAAGATTCTTTTTCTCACTCGGGTAATACATTGATATATATGCGATATATGTTAATTGTATTATTTTATTTTGTTACAATAAATATTATATATGTGATATATAATATTGTAACATGATATGATAACTAATGCAACATATTTAGTGGAGATTAAATAAGGTTAGGGTTTGTTTTGGGATAGTTCTTTCTTGATACTTCTAGAAGGTTTCTTTTTGTTTTTGCTAAGATATTTTCAAATGACTCATGCTTTAACCCAACCCAAACCCTAGCCCTAATTAAATCTCTACAAAGGTTTAGTCAAACATGGTTGCATTATTTATCATGATTACCTTTTCATTATTCATGACAAAAGAAAAGACTATTCTTCTTCTTCATCTTTGAGCTTTGGAAAAAGTTTTCTAGTTTTTTTTCTGTGTGATGAAAATGAGTGAGAATATGAAAACAAATGAGAGAAAAAATCTTACTTCGTCATCCTCATCTACCCTTGCCCTTTAGATGAGAGTGTTCACTTCATTTAGTGAGTGTTAGCTTGTGTTAATGAAACTTCAAGGTAGATCATCTTTGTTATCGAAGATCGGAAGACAGACTACATCTTTCTCTTCGTGGAACCTCTCGAGAGTCCGGAACACGATGATCGCAATGAAGGTGTTAGTGTATATGCCCTAGGGGCCATTATTGTATCATACTAGATTGTATATTACTTAATGGAAGATTGGGATATTCACAGTTGTATATACAGTCTTGCTAAAAATGGTAGTATGCTACTTGGTTCGTGTCTATTTTAATATGTGCATATGTTTCTTGTAACGTATCACTTATACATATTAGTAGAGCTCATAGGATCTTTGCTTTATTACCAGCGTTGTGATGGCAGTCACACTAGTGGGGGCTGGGTAGTCTGTAAGCAACATCCTATACAGGTCCCTGGTCGTTGGATTATCGAGATAGGGCATCGATATTCCGGAGTAGACTAAGTGTGTACGCTTCTCATCCCAGTTGGGGAGATGGTCTGTCCCACAGCCATCAGTACGTCGTACTGGAGATAGTATACAGGTGCTCGTTAGGTTACGGGTACACCGGACAGGACTCGCAGGGGAACTGATTTGGTTGGTATTATATCCGTCGTCAGTTAACAGTTCCCAGATGACATGAGTACAGCATAGTCCGCAGACTTGACACTGCTACTTCGCCTCGAGTGTGTCCCACTGTTCTTAGATTGCTACCCTACCACGGCTCAAAGGAGTTGTGCAAACAGGTAGCAGTTCGGTGCAGTCCCGAGCACTTGGAGGCAGTAGTGGTTAGATAGGATTCGTCTCTCCCGGTATTGGGAGATGATATCGCGCTGTGTCAGAGAGCCATTACGCAAAGTCCCTGGCCAGGGCAAGCGAGATATACTGGTAGGTTCCAGTAGCTTCTCAGGGTGTAATGGGCTTCGCTCCGACACGACTTATACAGCTATTAGGGGACTGACGCTTGCCGTCCCTTAGGCTTGATATGCGATAGTCTTAGACGAACAGACCGGACGGTACGGAGATAGTCACATCAGGCTCAGTGGGAGTTCGGATGAGTTTCCTCATCGGCCTTCTTATCGACATCTACCTGGGGACCGTTACGTACAGCTAGTGCCGCTTACGGTCTGTGGTTAAACCCACTGCCAGCGTAGTGTCAAGTCTTTAGAGTCCCACACAGAGAGTTTCCCTGCTCCAGGCGAAACGATATAGTGGTCGTACGGTTTTACGACAAGGGTTCGGACGCATACGTGTTTAAACGCACGTACGACGTTCGGACAGTTTTTACTAGCCGGCTTTGGTTTAAGCCAGATTCTAGTATCGGGTTATTGGATTTATACAGTCTAAAGTTTTTTCCGTGTTTTCACGGATTGTAAGGGCGTTCTCGTAATTTGTCGGGAAGCTTCTAGAAGGAAGATGACATGGAGGGTAAGGTGGCATTAGCATTTAATGAATTTGTGACTCACTTAGATGAATCATTCAAGTGAGTTAATGAAGCATTTATTGCTTAATGACTCACTTGAAGATTCATTGTATCTATTTAATGAAGCATGGTGATAATGCATTTGATTTATTCATTTGATAAATCTTTATGCTTCATTATATATTAGAAGTGAGAAGGATTTTCATTCACTCTCATGCTTATCTTCTCTCTCCTCAAGCTCTCTCTCTTGAAACCCTAATCCTCCCCTCTCATGTGTTGAGATCAAGGATTAGCTAGACTAATACATCCATAACCTCACTCTATATCCCCTAGGTAGCTTAGTGTCACGTCCCGAAAGTACGGAACATGACTGGCACTTAAACTACGAAACGTCTCGAGGCGTACGTAATCCAAGTAAGCCGAAAACCTAGAAATGCAAACCAAGAAAAGTAGTAGAGTGAAGGAAAAACAATTTAAACAAGTAGTTTTAATAGCATAAGCCGAATTATGCGGTTTTAAAAAAAAACATCAATATTTCCCGAAAATTTCGGCAGAGTCTCCTTTGTAAATACTGGCTCCCAAACGGGATACAACATGAATAGTATACGAAATCAATAAAAGGCATCCCCAAGCGGGAGCAAGCTCTTCGTCAATTGACGGTCACAACCACACAAGCAATATAATATACAACGCCAACGGCGAGGATCAAAACTCAAACCACAAGAAAACCACAGAAATAAAACGCACGACTCTAAGGTCGAAAGAATAACATCACCGGTCTCTATCTCTGAAATAAATACATGTTTGGTTGATGGAACTTCTAGATACAACAGAGTAATAATATACAAGTTATATAATGGGGGGTACGATACAAGTAAACCCACCTACTAGCAAATCACCCGAAGGAAACTATGCCCGCAAGCCGTAATGAAACCTGTACGGCAAACCTGCAAGAAACTGGGGCACAACGGGGGTGAGTTGCCAACTCGTGAATAGAAAAACATCTACGCACAGAAATCGCATAAATAACGCAAGCTAGGCCAAAGATCATAATATATCCTCAAATATATGAATAACATGCAGCCTATAACAATGGCTAGGGTAATATCTAACCCGAGTGTGATCTCATGTGCCCGTGCCAGTGCCTCAGGTAGCAATATATCATATGAATGAGGTATGAATGCATGAAAACAGAATACATGTAAATGAAGAAACTGTTTTCATAAATTAGTGAGATTTCCTTTGTATTTTTAAAATGAGGTATCATAAATGAAATCAGCATCAACAGTGTCTAGCATCGACACAAAACATAAATCTCAATGTCTCAAAACCTCAGGCTCCGGCTATCCAGACTGGCCTGTATCATCAAATCTCAGTACCTCAATATCTCAAAATCTCAATGTCTCAATCTCAATATCTAGGGCGCCGTCAGTCCAGACCGGCCCCTACCATCCATCTCAAGACCACGACGGTATCCTTCGGATATCCGACGCGTCGGGTAAAATCACCGGTAGGTAGTCTCCCCCTGCCAAGCTCATCGTCATCACCACGAGCTTCTTGCCCCGGGGTACCTTACCGGGTCCACCATGTACCAAAACGGTTCATCTAACTCCTCGAATCGGGTCTCGAAATCCATCAGCAAACTCATGGTGGACGACTCATACATCTTGGGAAAAACCGCGCTTTTTATTTAAAAAGAGAAAGAAGAAGTTTGTATATGTTTTGCGGTTTTCCCCAAATCCAGAAATTCTCATGCAAATCCGAATCCAAAACCTCAATAGCACGTAAAAAGTGAATATATGCAATAGAATGCATGAATGCGGCATAACAATGAATAACAATATGCATGAAGTAGCAGGTAATAACTACAATGTCTAAACTAACATATAAGGCAAGTACACTAATATCATGTCTAAACTATTAGCTAACAAGTTATGTCAAGCAATAATATTTTCTAAGGTGTACGTGACATGGCAATTACCGATGAAGATGTGTGTGAGCCGGCAAGTGAGTGTACGTGGTACATACGCATCATCGGTAAAGGTGCCGGTGTCCTAACCACAAGATATGAACAGTAGAATATGAAGCATAATATAAGCATGAGATGCGGAGCAAACAACAATAATGAGCGGGAGCTGAATACAAGACGCAACGATAACTAATCTGCTTTAACCTATTATAAGTCCTACAATGGTGCCTTTTGAAATAACACGAATCGTGGGGTTTCGAAAATAGGGGCTACGGTGTTTTTAAGAAAAGATACGTTTTTTTTGAAATATCCGTAGAATCCCTTGACTTGTCTTTTAAAATACGCACGATTCGTAAGCTTTGAAATAGGTAGGAACCGAACTTAATCTAACAACTAACTAAACTAAAGGGCTAAGCTACAAGCTAGACTACAGGTAAGGAAACCGCCTAACATCTGAGTCGATACATATACATACCTGTATATATATTAGTCGGTGATCCCGCCTCAATAATATCATATCCGATACCATATCTATAATCAGACATCCCAAGTCAAGAGTGCGGATCAATCATCAAGATATAGCTCGTACGTAAATCCGTCGTACGGCATCCCCAAATCTGGGTACGGGTCAATATCATATTCCTCACACTATTCCTCTAGTATCCTCTTTATCCAAGATCATAGTCTAGGGTACTGACCTATGTCTAGTACAATACTAATATCCTCAATATACTCATGATCTGACTACTGATCGACAATCTCGTACAAACCGATATCGTCAGCACATATCATCATCAAGGGGTATACATCGCCCGATACGGCCTAATATCAATATCCTAGCATATCATGCCTCATATCACGATCACATGTCGACCATTTTATTTATAACACTATTCACCCGTATCGCTGCCCCAAGATCCGCTATAACACCACGACGTACCTCAAATACGAATCCTGCCATATCACCGATATCACAACCACAAACAAATCTCATCGGCTCAGCTCAATCCCAAGTATCATCCTCAAATCCGTATGTGAACACATAGTCCCATACCCATGTGAACACATAACTATAAAGAATCCCATGAGCACATATAAATAGGAATGTATGCAAGTATGTATGTGTGTATGTGTAGTGCAACACTACCTTAGGGTTCGCGACACTAAAATAATCCAACACACCAAAATCCATCCTAAATATCGTTATTAATCCCAAATAAAATATAATAATTGTTGGTGTGTATACGCATCCGTATACACCACCACGGACTGCGGGGGTGCTATACGCCATCCACCCGACTTCTCCCCGTAGATATAAATCTACTCACCTGGTCCTCGCTCGCCGGTGCCGACGTCGCCACGCGCTTGCTTGCCGTCTCGAAGTCCACATGGGGGTACCTACATATCACAACGCATCGTATCGCATTAAAATCCGACTCATGACCAAAACGACACACGAATCCCACAAAGGTCAAAACCTATGGTTGCTTCCACAAATCAACCCAAAAACCCTCGACATCGGCGTACAAACGCCAGACCATCGAGAAAAACCCAAATACACTCATTTGCACATTCACGAACACTAATTTTAATATAAAATAGGTTAAAACTCACAAAAACCCCAAATTCACTTTAAAAGCCGTTTTTCCGAAAAACTAGCAAGCAAAATTACCCGTTTTAGTACAAAACTCGACGTTTAAACAATTCTAGCGGCCATAATACTTATTAAATAACTTAAATAAGTCATATAACCCATAACCACAATTTAATCTCATCAAACTATATACGTTCAAAAAAACTAGTTTGCAATTTACCCAAATTTCAACCATTTTAGCAAAAATGCATAAACAACAATTTAGTTTGGATTTGCATGATCTAAAATATTAAAATACAATTTAAAATGTTAATAATGTAAGTCTACGCTAGCGCCCCGGCCGTCTACAGACGCCAAATGCGGAACTACAGACGCCAAATGCGGAACAAAAACTTTTAAACTGGCGCTATCGTATACTTTAACCCGGATCTGCCATTATTGCTAAACTAACAAACTGTAAAGAGTGTAGAAAGGTTATACCGAACGATCCGAGTCCTTCGTTCTTTAACCATCATCCCACGCTCCGTTGCGGCTGCTCCGATCTCGTCGATCTCCGATATCCTCGTCGAGGTGGCACCACGTCGACGATTCTTTAAACGGGCTCCCGCCTCTAACTCGAGGCAACTCGGTCGTCAAGTTTGCTAAAAGAGACGACCAAGATTGATGTAGAGAATGAGTAGATGACTTTGTCTCACTTCGTCCAAATCCGTGGATGATCGGTTAATGAAGTTGCCGATGGAAATGAAATGGAACAAGAAATGAACTATGAAATTTCCATGCATCCAAAACTTTAGTCTTTTCTTTTTAGCAACCATAATTTCTCAAATGAGTGAAGTGAGGAGGAGAGAGGGGCCGGCCACTATTTAGCAAAGAGGGAGGTGAGGGTAGGAGCAAGTGGTGACCATAACATGAAGCTTATCATGAAGAAAAGATCTTAACTAAAACAAAAAGCATTAATGTTAAAGCATGAGTCATTAAAACCTAGTCACCATTTAATAAATGCAAAGAAAGATGCATGAATCTAGTCACCAATCTAGAAGCTTCTAGAAGCACGACTCACCTCATCCAAGAAAAGATAAATCCGTCTTTAACCGAATGTTAAAAGACGGCTGATAGAAAACTGGAAACTGGCAACTTCCAAAAGTGATCCCGAAACGACTTTCAGGATAACCCCGTAACTGTATAAATATACCCGCATTTGTATTACGACCGAATACAAATGCAACTGAGACAAAGATATTATATCTACTCAATATAATACTCGGATCCGGCTTAAACCAAAGCCGACCAGTATCATCTGCCCGAAAACTGACACGTGCGTAAACGCACGTGCATTTTCCGAACCCTGCCATAAAACCATACGGCCTCTACAACGTTTCGCCCGAACTTGGGAAACTGTCTGTGGGGGACTCTAATGACTCGTCAGTACCCTGGCAGTGGGTTTAACCACAAACCGTCAGCGGCACTCGCTATGCGTAACGGCTGCCCATGGACTGACCTCAAGGGAGGCTGATGAGCGAACTCAAGGGAGGCCGATGAGCGAACTCATCCAGAAACCCTACTGAGCCTAACAGTGACAATGTATATACAGTCCGGTCCGTTCGTCAATGAGTATCGCATATCCGCCTAGGGGGCTAGTAACGTCAGACCCCCAGAAGCAGTATAAGTCGTGTCGGAGTGTAGCCCAATAACACCCTGAGATACTACTGGAGTACCTACCAGTAAATCTCCTGCCATGGCCATGGACTATGTGTAATGGCTCTCCTAGACACAGCACGACCTCGCCCCCAATACCGGGAGAGAAGAATCCCCTGCCGATCCGCTCACGTGCCTCCATATGGCTCGGGACTGTACCCAAAAGCTACCTGTTTGTACGACTCCTTTGAGCCGTGGTAGGGTAGAAATCAATGCACAGTGGGAACTCACACGAGACAAATGACGACCTCAGGTCGATGAACTAACCTGTACACATGTCACCAGGGAACTGCTATCTGACGATAGGTATAGTACTAACTAGCAGATTCCCGGTGAGTCCTGTCTGGTGTACTCATAACCCAATGAGCACCTGTATACATCTTAGGTGATCCAACTGACACCAGTGGCTTGTGAGACCGGCCACCGCCCCTCGTCGGGGTCTCGACTGTATACACTAGTCTACTCCGGAGTATCGATGCCCTATCTCGAAACTCCCACGACTAGGGACCACAATTAAGGATATGCATATAAACTACCCAACTCTCACGTATATGATCGCCATCATACTGTTGGTAGTAAAGCAAGATCCTAAGGGCTCTATCAAAGTGTAACATGCAATCAGTCACCTGAACATGTACACGACTGATAAAGGCAAACCAGATAGCATACTATCATCTCGAGTAAGACTGTCCTACCTGTATAGGTCCTCCGCAATCATTGCAATCACGTACCTGCGATCCAATAATTGACTATGAGGGCACTATCTCCAACAATCTCCCACTTGCACTCAAGGCTAATTATTGCGATGTCGACTACTCACAGCCCGTGTGAAACCGAACATCCAACTCCTCTACTAATCAGTTTCACAAAGCCCGTTTGTAAAACTATTGTGTTCGAGAAATAGCCTCAGTGAGTGGATCCGCCTAAATGTTTCTTTCTATATCTCTCTAAAACTCAAGTTCGCGGAGAAAGCCATCTCCCGAATCGAGTAATACCTGTCTTAGAATATGTCTGGAAATCTGATGGGACCTAGTTCATAAATGAACTCCAAATCCTAACTTCTTAGACTGTATCGATCACTGAACCTAATCAGTATCCGGCACCATGCCACCCACAGTATCCTCTTGGACCACCTGTCCATAATACTGTCCCTCTTCGTCAGAGGGAAAACTAAAACTCTGACAATCACTCTGTCATCCACGTCACCTTTGAAGCCTGGAATGATAATCGTCTCCCGAAGGAGGCTGCCGTCATCAAATCCGTAGAACATGTACTTATGTTCTAAAACTGCTTCCTTATGTTTCTCCAGGATTGGATTAATACAAACTTATTGCATCTAGTGCAAAAACAACATCTGGTGTGGTACTTGACATCTCATGATTGACTCAATTGCTTAAGCAAGTGATCTGCCAATCATGCACAGCCCTCTCCCCTTTAGTCTATACGACACCTTTAGAGAGGGTGACTCCATCACCTGCAGGTACACCACCATGCTAGGAGTCAACTATTCTAAAAACCATTAGAATATCTGTCAAAGTACCCACATTGGGAAACTACCCAAATCCAGATCTAAAACCATAGATCCAGAAACCAGAATGTCAAATATTATATCCATATCCTGTCTGGAGAAACAACTGTGTGACGACCACAGTACAACCGATCGTAGTATAGGAATTTTACTTCCCACTCTGTGTATGTCATCAAATACCATGACATCACATCCTACTACCTTCTTAACAGATCCATCCCCTATTCTGATTGAAGTCAAACCCATGACTGTCACATCAAAATTAGATGATCTATCTCCGCTATAACTGCTCTAGTCTATAAATAGACATAAGCTACTTGCCCACCATGCCTCCGCTGCTCCCACTGATTACGACAACCCTCCTACCGGGTCTCATAGCCTGGAACAACAGTAGTGTCAAGTCTGGGTAGATAAGAACCTCCCTGTCACCGTCCTTGAGACTACCGAAGTACCTCTCGGGTGTCTGAGGTTACCCACCATATCTGCGGAGTGGCTAATGGAATGTCAAACCTGATTGAATATATAGGTCTTATTAAATTTTCTGTAATTCTTTGCGGTTCTGGAATCACTTCCAGTTCTACCATACTCCCACTACAGTTTTCTGAAAAAGTCCATTTTACTAAAACTGTGGCGAGTCAAGAACAATATCACTATTGATCTTCCAAATGGTAGAATATCAACCCTCGTCATAGCCAGGGTCAACCCACAAACAGCCATTACAGAAATGTGCCCTGAGTTATCCAGAGTCTGGTTTTAAGCATAAGCTGAACAACTCCCCGTACCTTAATATCTTTTAAGGTACGATCCATTCTATATCCAATATAGAAACTTTGGCACTTGTTCAATTGGAACCATATTCAATCTTGCAGCTGTCTCCAGTGCATATCACTTTAATGGAAAGAGGCTAATCAGCATTACTCAACTTAGGAATCCATCCAATTATGAGTAACCTGAAAGAGAAACTCGTTTCTCAAAACCATCACTATCATCTGAATACCAATCACAAGAATCTACATCTTCGATCTCTTTGAAGAATCCCGATACTTGTGATACCTGGTTCTCTACTTTATTCTTATACCCACAACTTCTCAAAACTTAGACCTTGTATTTCTACGAAACACTTGTCTAAATACTAGAGAAGTTATAAGTAAACAGAACATAGTACGGGGACCTACCCCTTTGTCCTGAAGGACACTGGACAACATACAATACTCTGTATAAGTCCGCTGAGTTAAACAACTCAAAATCTGTGCGTCGTAGGTTGAAAACTGTACCCTGGCGATTTCCTCAAATATCACCAATTACAACGAATTCCGACATAATGAGGATAATCACCTAATTCCCAATAACTTACTCCCACTCATCATCTGTAAAACCATACAGATATGAGAATGAAACCTGGTAAATACATACCCTTGGAGCAAGTATCTAATCGGGAAAACAGTTTTCCTTTAACAATGCACTGAAACATGAAAATGTTTTGTAGGGGTATCCTGGTATTCATAGCAATGCCTCTTCCATAATCCCATTCATGACTTCAACCGTATATTTTATTGCCATCTCTCCAAATCCCTTTATTTGTCTTTAGTCGTTACCTTCTGTACACCATCGTTAGGCTAAATGGTTTTCTTCCTTCCCTACCGTTCGGCACCAGCCTATGGTTTGGAAGAAGACTATCCAGTAAGCATAATAGGTGTACCCTCCTAAACCAAGGAGTACTCGCATCTCGAGAGAAGGTGATGATAAAAGACAACTGAATAATACCTTATTCCTTTAAAGGTGAAATAGGAGTGGCGATGAAGTACGCGGTTTTGGTCGTGAATGATATCAGTCGCAATTTACTTTGCCCTCTTTCTAATCCCTTTATTTTGTCTTTACATATTACCTTCTGCACACCCGACTTAGGCTAATTGGTTTTCTTCATTCCCTACCTTTCGGCACCTGCCTATGGTTTGGAATAAGACTATCCAATAAGCGTAATAGGTGTACTCTCCTAAACCAAGGAGCTCTCGCAACCTGAGAGAAGGTGATAATAAACGACAACTGAATAAACCAATTCTATTTCTCCTGAACCTGGATCCATCCTCAAAGAAGTCCCTTCGAGTTCGTATATAACCATACGATGGATCTATCCAATGGAAGTGGATATCCGTAGTAATACGGGTGTTCTGAGAAATTCAAAGGGTAAAAGAAGGAGTGGCAATGACTTATGCAACATAGACAATCCAAAAGCCAGTATTTTAAGAAGGTTCGGTCAACAAGGTCACTGAGTCATAGTCTAGGGTCGGTCAAAGGTCGCTGCCCAAGAGAGAGAGAAAAGAAACACTCTGCGTGCACTCTAACCTAGATCAGAATGGTTATCACTTTATCTAATCCGGAAACCTCCCACTGTCCTGTCAAATTCTCCTCCAAACCTAAAAGAAGAATCAATCGGGATCACCCAAAGAGTAAACCAACTCATCAGTGGGAATCGGGATCCAACTCTCATCGCATGATAACGTGACGGAATCCACTCGCGTTATCACACTCCAGAAGGTATACGCATGCCTGGCAAGTTTCAGTTTCTTTAGAAACTCCCGATATGATTTTTACCCCATGTTCTTATGACCTTGGCGAATGTCAACAAATCATAAGTCACATGTCAAGTTCTGCCCGTCATTATCTTGTTAATTTGAACCCACCCGTACATACCCTTGACGAAAGCCAACAAGGTAATACGACTGTCCCAAACCAACACATCTATCTATGCAGCAAATGAATACCCCAGCAACTACCAAACACTATGCCTTGACGAAAGCCAACAAACATAGCTTGAATATTACTGACCATCCATAAGAAACGACGGAGGGCTACGGCTGGTTTTTGGCGAAAAACCTTTAGCGTAATGAACTTGATCTCGTTGAAGGAACCTGATAGCTTTTTAAAATATAGTGACGAAAACTTTTGCTAAAGAGGTCACTCCCGGTGAAGGGATCTCGGCTCCTTCCTCGTGGAATGAGGTGCAGGATATTCCACTGAATACCGCGATGCAAAGCAACTTGTAATCGACTATACTGAAGTTATCACCCTGACGCAAACTTCTGCCCAAGGGGTCAGTCCCGGTGAAGGGATATCGGCCCTTGCCCCGTCGAATGGGGTGCAGGATATTCCACTGAATACCGCTATGCAAAACAAAAGAAAACGACTTTGCAATAACACTTTTTAAATTTGTTCCAACAACATCAAACAGGTTTGTTTAACTTTTTGCATTGATCAGAATCAACGCAATCCCATCAATCAATCACACCAGAAAAGAACGAAAATAAAATGTACGTATATGCCATCCGCATTCGTCACTGGGTTCCGTCATCACCCGTTAGGTTACTTAACTAACGACAGAGCGGGGACTGGACTAGCGCGGGTGTAAAACATATACAACATCTAATAGTATATAAACCAATATACAATAATCGCTCCAGGCGTGATAATATGCAACATTACAGAAAAGTAATAAGCATCACAGAACAATACAGATATCTGGGATCCCCGGGTTTCACAGAGCCGCTGCTGAAACCCGACGTTCCCCTGTCGTGTGGATAGCCTGTGCAATGAAACCTAGACCTCTACGGGTGCGGCAAGTTACCCGCCAAAACCTGAAGCGAGGTAGTCCCCACAGCATAGTGAATGAAACACCCGGCACTTTACGGAATCCGGTAATCTTGGGCACCCCTCCTTGGGTCAACCTGTACCCCCTACGAGTGCGGCGAATAGTCTGCCAATTTTTAGAGTGGGGCCCCTCTGCCTCTCAAAGCCATGAGATGCGGACCCGTTGCCCTCCAGAACCCGGCTATCCGTGCACTCCGTCTCGGGGCAAAACCTAGTACAGTAATGAAAAATAGTACAACAGGTACATCGACCGCAACCTGGTCGTGCCCCAAAATAATATTATACAACAGGCAGTGACGGCAGTCCACAAGTTGGACGCTCGCCCCGCAATATCAAATGTACAAATAAATTCAAACTGTACTACCATTGCACACTGCTATCCACCACGACAAATCCGCAACATCACAGCACAACACAGAACATCAACGCGAATGTCACGTTCGCAAACCCGTCTAAAAGAACTATAGCAATCGGACGCGGTTTACCGATCAAATGACATTCCCGGTCGGAGATATAATGTAAGCACTGTAAACTAACATGTTTAAATTTCGATCGACAAAATATCATAAAGTGGGCCCCACGAACATCTGTAGAACAGTAACAAAATCTGGGCCCAAAATATATATACCAAAAATCCCAATTTCCAACATAGAATGCACTGTAGAAAGTTGACAAAGTGATGTCACTTTCCTGCGGCGGATTCGCGGCCAAAACCATGCTTGGGCCGCGGATCCGCGGTGGAACAGTGGAATTACTTCGTCGAATTTCTGCAGTATTCCTAAAAAACCCTGCACAGTTTTCTGAGATGTGTGAAATATTTTTAGGACACCGTTTAAAATCAACAGAAACTGTCAAGCAAGAAAAATGCGATTTTTGATTTCCGGTTCGATCGATGTTTTAAACGCGTTAGCACAAGTTAGTATAGCAAAATGGTGAGTCTCTGATACCACTGTAAGTCTACGCTAGCGCCCCGGCCGTCTACAGACGCCAAATGCGGAACAAAAACTTTTAAACTGGCGCTATCGTATACTTTAACCCGGATCTGCCATTATTGCTAAACTAACAAACTGTAAAGAGTGTAGAAAGGTTATACCGAACGATCCGAGTCCTTCGTTCTTTAACCATCATCCCACGCTCCGTTGCGGCTGCTCTGATCTCGTCGATCTCCGATATCCTCGTCGAGGTGGCACCACGTCGACGATTCTTTAAACGGGCTCCCGCCTCTAACTCGAGGCAACTCGGTCGTCAAGTTTGCTAAAAGAGACGACCAAGATTGATGTAGAGAATGAGTAGATGACTTTGTCTCACTTCGTCCAAATCCGTGGATGATCGGTTAATGAAGTTGCCGATGGAAATGAAATGGAACAAGAAATGAACTATGAAATTTCCATGCATCCAAAACTTTAGTCTTTTCTTTTTAGCAACCATAATTTCTCAAATGAGTGAAGTGAGGAGGAGAGAGGGGCCGGCCACTATTTAGCAAAGAGGGAGGTGAGGGTAGGAGCAAGTGGTGACCATAACATGAAGCTTATCATGAAGAAAAGATCTTAACTAAAACAAAAAGCATTAATGTTAAAGCATGAGTCATTAAAACCTAGTCACCATTTAATAAATGCAAAGAAAGATGCATGAATCTAGTCACCAATCTAGAAGCTTCTAGAAGCATGACTCACCTCATCCAAGAAAAGATAAATCCGTCTTTAACCGAATGTTAAAAGACGGCTGATAGAAAACTGGAAACTGGTAACTTCCAAAAGTGATCCCGAAACGACTTTCAGGATAACCCCGTAACTGTATAAATATACCCGCATTTGTATTACGACCGAATACAAATGCAACTGAGACAAAGATATTATATCTACTCAATATAATACTCGGATCCGGCTTAAACCAAAGCCGACCAGTATCATCTGCCCGAAAACTGACACGTGCGTAAACGCACGTGCATTTTCCGAACCCTGCTATAAAACCATACGGCCTCTACAACGTTTCGCCCGAACTTGGGAAACTGTCTGTGGGGGACTCTAATGACTCGTCAGTACCCTGGCAGTGGGTTTAACCACAAACCGTCAGCGGCACTCGCTATGCGTAACGGCTGCCCATGGACTGACCTCAAGGGAGGCTGATGAGCGAACTCAAGGGAGGCCGATGAGCGAACTCATCCAGAAACCCTACCGAGCCTAACAGTGACAATGTATATACAGTCAGGTCCGTTCGTCAATGAGTATCGCATATCCGCCTAGGGGGCTAGTAACGTTAGACCCCCAGAAGCAGTATAAGTCGTGTCGGAGTGTAGCCCAATAACACCCTGAGATACTACTGGAGTACCTACCAGTAAATCTCCTGCCATGGCCATGGACTATGTGTAATGGCTCTCCTAGACACAGCACGACCTCGCCCCCAATACCGGGAGAGACGAATCCCCTGCCGATCCGCTCACGTGCCTCCATATGGCTCGGGACTGTACCCAAAAGCTACCTGTTTGCACGACTCCTTTGAGCCGTGGTAGGGTAGAAATCAAAGCACAGTGGGAACTCACACGAGACAAATGACGACCTCAGGTCGATGAACTAACCTGTACACATGTCACCAGGGAACTGCTATCTGACGATAGGTATAGTACTAACTAGCAGATTCCCGGCGAGTCCTGTCCGGTGTACTCATAACCCAATGAGCACCTGTATACATCTTAGGTGATCCAACTGACACCAGTGGCTTGTGAGACCGGCCACCGCCCCTCGTCGGGGTCTCGACTGTATACACTAGTCTACTCCGGAGTATCGATGCCCTGTCTCGAAACTCCCACGACTAGGGACCACAATTAAGGATATGCATATAAACTACCCAACTCTCACGTATATGATCGCCATCATACTGTTGGTAGTAAAGCAAGATCCTAAGGGCTCTATCAAAGTGTAACATGCAATCAGTCACCTGAACATGTACACGACTGATAAAGGCAAACCAGATAGCATACTATCATCTCGAGTAAGACTGTCCTACCTGTATAGGTCCTCCGCAATCATTGCAATCACGTACCTGCGATCTAATAATTGACTATGAGGGCACTATCTCCAACAAATAATACCATGGATACCCTAATTAGATTTTTATCCCAATTGATTAATTAAATTCCCAAAACCTAGTTAACCAAATTAACACAATTAGCAAAATTTTAGACTAACAAATAGGAACTAGTAACCAATTTGGGTTTTGCATTCAATTAACATGCTAATCTACCCATTAAAACCATGATCAAACACTACAAACCCTAACTTGATCACAACCTACTCTCTTGAATTTTCAAACACACAATTAAACCATAAATAAACTTATAATTAAGCTAGACTAAAGTATTTAGCAACAATTTAACAAAAGGTCCAGATTTATACCTCATGAACCA